>CM067364.1:67838833-68438833 GCA_034401795.1 Chaetoderma sp. LZ-2023a
CATAACTCCTGGCTCTATAAAGGATTTTAAATGTTGAAAATAATGTCTCGCTTCGTAAATTGGTAATGGACTAAAACAAGATTTGTCAGAAATTTCCTTTAGTACTCTGGCAATAGTGTCAGGGATGGCTGTCCAATTGATTAATGGTACTCTTCCTGTTGGACAAGCGTACTAATATGCTTGCATTTCCCCATCCAAATTTGTTACCGCTACCTGACCATTGCCCCTTTGATAAATGTCAGTGTTATGACAATTGAACTGATGCAGGGTTCCCAACCACTCTGGAATATCAGGGTAACCTGGAAAATAAGTTTCCATTTTTATATGCTCGCCGTCTGGCCATGCATCCGTCCAGCTGATTTCTTGTCCGGGGCAGATCTCGAACAGTTTTGAACCTACACTTACAATTTTTTTCCATCAGATGGTTAGGAATAGACTAAGTGCCATAATCTTGTTTCGTCAAAATCCGCCCATATTTCCCAGACTGATCTTTGAAAAGCTAAAATTCATCAATTTTCTTGTCCTGACCAAAGCTCAGAGTTTTGAACCTACTCAGAATTTTGTGTTCAGCAGATGTTTTAAGGATAGACAAAGTGTCATAATTTCATTTCGGCAAAATCCACCCGTATTCACCAGAGTTATATCCCTTGAAAGATTAAAATTCGTCAAAATTGTCTTGTAATTGTAATGATCAATGCCGCTTTGAAGACTCCCCCGAATTATCAAAGAGAAACTGTTCACATTTAGCATTCTAACAAGTATGCCTGCGGCTGTATGTTGAGTTTCACTAAAAACTCTTGTTAGCTCACCGGGCCAGAATGACCAAGTGAGCTCTAAATGCCATGGCGACCGTCCGTCAACTTTACCTTAAAAACGCTACTACTCGATAACCATTAAGGCGATTTCAATCAAATTCGCCTAGAAGAACCCTAGCGTAGTATGCTTCAGAACTTGTATAGAGATCTTTGATTGGACCATTTTTTTGCCGGCCATATTGAAATTTCAGAAAAATGACGTGAAATTGGTTAGAACACTGCTTCTCATTAACTGCTTGGCCAATTTCAACCAGACTTAGCTGGGAGGATAGTACGCTGGGATGGTTCAGAACTTGCATACAGAATTTTGATTGTTCAATTCTTCCGGCGGCCATCTTGATTTTCTGAAAATCACTTAAAAGCCCAAGCCTGAGCCGATTTCAGTGAAACTTGGTGAAAGAACCCTAGAGTCTGTACACTTCAGCTCTTTTATACACAATTTTGATTGGTCAATTTTTTTCGACACCATCTTGAGTTTTCGGGAAAAGGCCTGGAATCGTTTAAAACACTACTCTTCATTAACTGCTTGAGCAATTTCAATCAGACTTGCCTGGAATGATCTAGGGTGGGAGGTTTCAGAACTTGTATACAGAATTTTGATCGGCCAATTTTTCCGGCGGCTGTCTTGGATTAGGAAAAATATAAGCCTACTCATTAATTTCTTGACCGATTTCAAGTAAACTTGACTTGAAGGGCTCTAGACTGGTATGCGTCAGAACATGTATACAGAATTTTAATTGGGCAATTTCAACCAGATTCGGTGGCAAGATTACTAGGCGAATAATAAGTTTTAGAACTTGTATAAAGGATTTTGATTGATCAATTTTTTTCGGCTGAGCCTCTGTCCAGTGGCCATCTTGTTCTCAAAAATGACTCGGAAACCACTCTATGGATCAGGCTGAAACTCATGAGATTTAATTTCATGGATAACTAATGACATGAATGCTGATTAAAGTTTGTTCAAGACAACTTTAACCTGGATAAAACATGGTTGTCATGTACAAATCAAAATTTTGGCCTTAGTGGCCATATTGGATTATTTTATTGGCTGGATGTTCAATCAGACTCTGATCAGTGTTCATTAATTTCCCACTAAATATGGTTTGTTCTGAATTGAAATTGTTTATGTTATGTCTTGTTAACGCTGAATTGGAAGTATTTTGTCCTCAAATGCTGTTAGTCCAGGTGAGCTTTGCGGCCCTTGGGCGTTTTGTTAAAAATTTACTGGAAATTGTCAAATTGCTTCGTACATGTACCAATTTGATTGATTAAAAAAATAATTGGTCAGAAAGGATCCTGTTGTGATAGGCTCTAGATCTTATATTCAGAATTTTGATTCGCCTTCCCGGAAAGGCCATGTGAGCGTATACCGTCCGCCGTCCATCAACTTTTGTTTTAAAACGTAATTGCTTAACAAATAGACAGATTTTAACCAAATTGGGCTTGGCTCCAGTTCAGGCGATGTGAGCTTATACCATGACAACCGGCCGCCGTCCATCAACTTTTGTTTTAAAATGCTACTGCTTAACAAATAGACAGATTATACAGATTTTAGCCAAATTGGGCTTTGATCTTTTTCTTTTCGTTGGCTGATCATACCGCCAGTCCTGTAAGTGACTATCGACATGATCATAAGCGTTAAGTGCGTGGATCCATGGTTTATTAGAGTGCGCCGTGCGGCCTGGAACCTCCGTCTCCGCACTCAAGGTTTCTCTCAGGGTTACCTCACCCTTACCTCCTTTAGTCGCCTCTTACGACACGCAGATGATACGGAAGGTGTATTCTAAGCCCCACCTACAGGGCTAGGGCTTTTCTCCAGAACTTCCATTCAGAATTTTTATTCCTCTTTTTAATCTTAGATTTTATTAAAAATTTATTGGAAATTGTCAAAACGCTACTCTGCATTAACTGCTTGGGTGATTTCAATTAAATTTGACTGGAATGGGACTAGGCTTTAGAACATGTATACAGAATTTTGATTGGCCAATTTTTTGGCCAGCCATCTTTAATTTTCAAAAAGTGTCTGAAAATCATTTAAAACTCCTCATTGACTGCTTGGTCGATTTCAACCAGACTTGTCTGGAAGGATCCTAGGGTGGTAGGCTTCATAACTTATATACAAAATTTTGACTGGACAAATTGATAGGCTTCAAAACGAAAAATGGTCCAGGTGAGCGTCACAGGCCCTAGGGATTCTTGTTAGATATGACATGATACCGTTTTGGGGATCGATTCAGAACTCGCGAAACATGGGAGGGTTGTTTTTTTTGTTGGGAGTAACAGCTGAACCTAGTTTGTAAGTTGATGGACCTAGTGCTTCAGCGACCATCTTGAATGCCCTAGTTTTCCTGAAAATAACTACAGTACCACTAAACAGATCAAGTTTAAATTTGGGAGATATGATTGTAGACTAGGGACCATTAAACATTGTCTGGAAAGTTGATACGCCAAAAAACATGGCCGCCGTTGATCAATCAAAATTTAGCGTGTTTATCTGCCATCTTGGATTTTCTGAAAATTTGAGAAAATCATACTTATTAACCATTGGGCCAATTTTAATAAAACTTCATAAAAATTGGATTGTTAATTTGTTCCAGTTATCATCCCACTCTGTTCATTTGTGCCAGTGGCTAATTATATCCAGGTGAGCGATACAAGGCCGCTTGGGCATGTATTTCATAATTTATTAACCCTTTAATGGTCAGTATATTTAAAGAAAATATAAATTTTTGCTCATTGTAGCCTCGGGTATCTAGGATTCTGGCCAGTCATGCCAGTGGTGAATTTTCAAAAATAGTCTTAGTCTTGACCAGCATGACCATTAAAGACTTAATCCCATTGGAACTAAATTTGGATACATAGTAACCTCTAATGTGTGAAGCGGCATAACATTGAGGTCACAAATCTCAAGGTCATTGACAAACAGGAGATAGGCGGGACTTAATTCAGCAGATTTCTTGTTAGAGCTATTGGATTATAACTTGGTGGGTGGATACCTATAGGAATAACGTACCACCAATACATTATGACTATGGTGCTGTTTAGATGACAAAAAGGGATGCCTTTTCTTACATTTTCTAAACTATTCATATTTCAGCCGTATTTGCCAGCAATCATACATGGTTGTCATGAGTTCTAGTTTGTTCAGATCTATCGTTTGATTTGGTCAGTAGCCATCTTGTTAGCTTAAGTGAGCTTATGCCGTGGTGACCGTCCGTCCGTCAATTTTTCCTTTAAACGATTTCTTCTCAAGAACCACTGGGCCAATTTCAATTATATTTGACAGGAAGCATCCTTAGGGCATAGGGATCCAAGTTTGTTCAAATGGAGCCAATTTTTTGGCCATCTTGGATTTCGACAGATTTTAAGAAATGTCTAAAAATCTTCTTCGAAACCACTTGAGGAATCGATTCAAAACTCATGAAACATCATCATGGGGAAGAGGTAAGCCAAGTTTGTTCAAGAAGACTTGATTGACCAAATGGTTCGGTGGCCATCTTGGATAACCTAGTTTTCCCAAAAACGACCTCCAGAACCGCTGAAGGTATCAGGCCAAAATTTGGGAGATACGATCAGGGACTAAGGGCCATTAAAGTTTGTTCAAGGGAAGTTAATCCGTCAAAAAATATGGCCGTCGTGGGCCGATCAAAATGTAGCGTGTTTGACGGCCATAATGGATTTTTTTATTTGATGGATTTTGAATCCCAAATTGGTTCTATATATGGTTTTGTGTATTCTGAGCTCAAATTTGGCATTATCGAAACTGTTGGATAAACGGTTTGGCGGCCATCTTGGATTATTTTCCCTCCAACCGCGTCCATAGTAAAGCAAAAGGAAATTTTAAATGTCTTCTGGAGAACTACTAGGCCAATTTCAATTATATTTAGCAGGAAGCATCCTTAGGGCATAGGGATCCAAGTTTGTTCAAATGAAGCCGATCGGCTAATTTGGCCAGTGGCCATCTTGGATTTCGGCCGATTTCTAGGAAATGTCTAAAAAAAATCTCCGAAATCGATTCAAAACTCATGAAACATCATCTAGGGAAAGAGGTAAGCCAAGTTTGCTCAAGACGACTTGATTGACAGAATGGTTTGTTGGCCATCTTGGATGACCTAGTTTTCCTGAAAATGACCTCCACAACCTATGAAGGGATCAGGCCAAAATTTGGGAGATATGATCAGGGACTAAGAGCCATTAAAGTTTGTTCAATGGAAGTTGCTCCGTAAAAAAAACATGGCCGCTGTGGGCCAATCAAAATGTAGCCTGTTTGGTAGCCATATTGGATTTTTTTATTTGATGGATTTTGAGGCCAAAATTGGTTCTGTATATGTTTTTGGGTATTCTGAGCTCAAATTTGCAATTTTTGAAATTGTCGGATAAACAATTTGACGGCCATCTTGGATAGTTTTCTCGTCAAATGCTCCCATGCAGTGGGAAATTTAAAATGTCTTCTCGAGAACAACCAGGCCGATTTCAATTATGTTTGGCAGAAAGCATCCTTAGGGCATAAGGATCCAAGTTTGTTCAAATAACTGGATCGGCCAATTTGCCCGGCAGCCATTTTGGATTTCGACCGATTCTAGGAAATATCTAAAAATCTCCAAAACCGCTTGTGGAATCATCAAGAGGTAAGCCAAGTTTGTTCAAGAGGACTTGATTGACCAAATGGTTTGGCGACTATCTTGAATGACCTAGTTTTCCCAAAAACGACTCCTCCAGAACCACTGAAGGGATCAGGCCAAAATTTGGGTCATTAAAATTTGTTCCACGGGAAGTTGATCCATCACAAAAACATGGGCGCTGTGGGCCAATCAAACTGTACTATGTTTGGCGGCCATATTGCACTTGCAAAAATGTCTACACACTCATTTAAGACTGCTAAAGCACCCACCAACAATTTTGACAAAAATTGATGGTGCTCCAGGTGAGCGACACAGGCCCCTTGGGCCTCTTTTTATGGGGATATTTCTTTATATTTTTTAATATTACTCAAATTGCGGGGTCACATTGTATTTTTAAAAACCTAACTGAAAAAAACTGCTAGCCAGAACTTGAATTTCTTGCATAAAACATATATGGCTCTACATATCAAACACACATTTCTAGTGAAATACAATTGTTCCAGGTTAACGATACAGTCCGCTTGGGCCTCTTGTTTGTACTGCCGGTCGAACTATTCAGATCAACATATACCTCGACACGTTGCTGAGAGCAGACGGGAAAGGGCTGGTTGATATCAGTAACCGATTACAAATCCAGCAAAAAGGCTGTCCATTATAGTCGCACAACGATGTTTAGATGGCCTAGTTAAAAGATTTATCTGTCACGCATTGATGTCCCCCGATGGACTATTGAAACCGGTCCTGTTCGTGCATGCGTCCACATTTGGATGTCTCGCGATAGCCGTTGGGGGAAATAATCAGAATTTCTATTCCAGCGGTTAGCCTATATGGATTCGGTTAAAATTTCAGAAATACTTAGCACTGCATGAAACCTTGCCTAGGATTGTTTGTCCGAAAGAACCTTGGCTGGGATTGTTTGTCGGAAAACACACACACACACACACACACACACACACCCCTTGATTTCTTGAAAGATCTTAAAATTGCATTAACATTCCCAGCGTGTGACTTGAACTGGTCGCTTACTGACTTGTACAAAGAGTGTGCAAACATGGTATCCAAAATGAATGGCGGATTCCAGTTTATCAATCATATGACATAATGTGTAGGCTGATATCATAATCAATTACGTCATGAATGATGTGGCAAAGTTTGTCATGAAGGCTTAATTGCTGACTGCCTAAGTTATTGTCACGAAGGCTTACTAAGCTATTGTTGTCACAAAGGCTTAATTGTTGACCGCCTAAGTTATTGTCAAGGCTTAATTGTTGATTGCCTAAGCTATTGTTGTCACGAATACTTAATTGTTGACTGCTTAAGCTATTGTTGTCACGAAGGCTTAATTGTTGACTGCCTAAGCTGCTGTTGTCACGAAGGCTTAATTGTTGACTGCCTAGCTAATGTCACGAAGGCTTAATTGTTGACTGCCTAAGCTATTGGTGTCACAAAGGCTTAATTGTTGACTGACTAAGCGATTGTTGTTACAAAGGCTTAATTGTTGACTGCCTAAGCGATTGTTGTCACGAAGGCTTAATTGTTGACTGCCTAAGCTATTGTTGTCACGAAGGCTTACTTGTTGACTGCTTAAGCTATTGGTGTCACGAAGGCTTATTTGTTGACTGCCTAAGCTATTGTTGTCACGAAGGCTTATTTGGTGACTGCCTAAGCTATTGTCACGAAGGCTTATTTGTTGACTGCCTAGGCTATTGTTGTCACGAAGGCTTAATTGTTGACTGCCTAGGCTATTGGTGTCACGAAGGCTTAATTGTTGACTGCCTAAACTGTTGTTGTCACAAAGACTTATTTGTTGACTGCCTAGGCTATTGTTGTCACGAAGACTTAATTGTTGACTGCCTAAGCTATTGTTGTCACGAAGGCTGAATTGTTGACTGCCTAAGTTATTGTTTTTCAAATTGTAGGTCTACTATTGAAAGGTACCTATTTAACCTTTAAACTCATCAGCCAAAAACCGCTTCTGCAGTGGTCGGGAGAAATGTCCATTTTAAGACCAAGAGAATTTTTGAAAATTTAGCACTGGGGTAAATTAAAAAAAATAGGTTTCTCTTCGTCTGCAAATGGACATTTCCCAAGACCACAAATTCAATGGTTAATAAACATGCTGTTCAATATTTTGAACCTAATTTGAATGGGTGCGTTTGCAACAGCACCCAGTGAAATTAATTTCAAAATAGGCAAGCGATTACCTGTATATTGTTATGGGCAAAATGTGAGTGGAGCTCAGCTAGAGGTTGGCAGGGCATAGCTAAAACTGGATTCCTCCATTATGACTTAAACTTGCCCTAAGCTGAATGTATCCACCTTAGGCTAATGATGTGAGGTGGTGCGAGAACAATCATGATATGAGCTTTCATTCCATCCTGCTTACAGAAGTGAACATGACGGGCATATGATTTACCCATTCATCATTTGAAACAAACTCACTTGTTTGATTCATATCAACTTTATATATATATATATCTTGATGTAATTGACTGCTCATGGGTATTTCTTGATGTTATATGTAATGTTAGATATATTCTTAGCGCCTAACTTAGCCCTTTAACCCTCGAATTTGTTCAAGAAAATTTAAATTTCTCAGAAATTGTCCATTTGCATAGCAAGACTATTTTTGAAAATTTACCACTGGAATGACTGGCTCAGATATCGAGCCAGCCATTCCAGTTGTAAATCTTTAAAAATACTGTCCACAAATGGACATTTTTCAAAACCACTACAGAAGCCGTCTTTGGCTGAGGGTTAAAGGGACTTAGAGCAGCAAATGTGATTTGCCTTGGTTTGGCTACAGAAATAAAGACTTGATAGCTAGCCAGAGATAAATGGATTTTGGCGCAGAGATTACTGGATATTGACAGGTTGAAAGCAAGGAATTCTAGCAATAAGCACTTTGAGCTAGTTTGTAGCGATTCATTGCGAAATCTGGTTAGTAATGTGGGTGAGTTAACCTTTTAGTACTAGTTAATTAGTGAGAATTTGCGTGTTTATTAATGTATGTGCATACTGAACATGATGGACCAAATTCTGGTCTTGGAATAAATGTACAGCCAATCTTAATTAGAAGGAAGCAACCATAGGATCTAAATGGTTATCAGGGGACCAGTTTCTCAAATAAAATCCTTCGTTTGATGATCAAGCAGAATGCAGTGATCTTGGAAATTCTGAAATTTGTATACAAAAATCTGAATATTTTAGAAAAAAGACTACAGTACCGCTCAGAAATAAGTTAAAGTATCAAAATTTTGGCAGCCATCTTTAATTTCAGTAAATTTACAGGAAATGGTGTAAAATATGTATGCAAAAAACCACTTGTGCGCCTTTAAGCAAACTTGAATGGAAGTACCCTAGGCTTTGAAAGTTTTACCACTGGAATAACTGCCTTGATTATTGAACCTAACTGGCTTGGTTATTGAACCTAACTGCCTTGATTATTGAACCTAACTGGCTTTGTTTATCAAGCCAGGTGTTCCAGTGCTAAAATTACAAAAACAGTCTTGCAAATGCATATTACTCAGGACCACTGCAAGGACCTGAAAATGTATTGATTTTACATGAAATGACCCATAAGTGTTTCTATAAACTGATGGGTTGGTATTCATTATGAAATAACTACATCAGTTTTATAAGAATTATGACATTTTTAGAATACACCTATATGCGAAAGACTTGAATTAAATATTTTTAACTCACCTGGTCTTGAAAGGCCTAGTGAGGGTATGCTGTGGCAACTGTCCAAGAACAACTGGCCCGATTTCAACCAAACTTGTCAGGAATCATCCTTAGGTCATACAGATCCAAAAATGGAGCTGCTTGGTCAATATGTGGCAAAAACTAAACCATTTCTGAAACTCCTTAACTGATTGATTTAAAATTGAGGAAATGTCATCTAAACCAATGGCTGAAGCAATTTCTACAAAAGAACTGGACTGCTCGATTTATTTTTGATTTCAGAAAGTTCGCTGGAAGGACCTTGGTGTTCAGAAAATTTAGTCATTTTGAATTAACAAATGTCCAGGAAATTGTTTAGATTGTCTCTACATGTAGAATATTGACCTTAATGGCAGAGTTATACAGGCCTCTTGTTTTTTATTCTAACAATGGCGTTTATAGTGAAATGGCAGGATAGTTTACTAGCTATAATAAACTCATTTTGCTTATGAAATGTAACATAGCGAGTTTGTTGTCCACTACAGAAGCAATAGTTGAACTAATCTTACTAAAGTCGCTTATTATTTTGGTCCCAGTACAGGTCAGAAATAAATTTAGATGTTTCCAAATCAAAAACCGAAACTTGGTAATACAAGTCTGAACACAATGTAGGAAATGTTTTGTTGAATATTTTGAAAACTACTATTTCGTTTTGGAAGTGTTATTTCTGAGCTGTCCTGTGGATACATTTAGTGTGTATTAATGAATATATACGGTTTCATTTACAGCAACAGAGTAATGCAAACTCTCTGCTGCTGGCCATTGTGATCTAAAGCATGCATCATATGGGCTTCCTGGTGAGATCCGGCATCTTACAAAGTTATCGTTTGAAAAGGTATGTTGTGGTCATTGTAATTCTTCAGTTATGGGATGTTCACATTTATCCTCATAGTTTTGTGTCTGTCAATATGTACAACTTTACCGTTATGCCAGACAAATTTACTTTACGAAAAGTCTACCCAAATCACAAGATCGGAGTGTGTGTGTGTGTGTGTGTGTGTGTGTTTAATTAACCCTTTAGCACTCATATCGGCCAAAAACTGGCATTGGCACTGGTTTTGATAAATGTCCATTTGCAGACCTAGAGGAGCCTATTTTTGAAAATTTACATGGCTCGTCATTCCAGTGGTAAATTTTCAAAAATAGTCTTCTCGGTCTGCAAATAGACATTTTCTATGGGAAATTTTTCTTAAGCAAATTAAAGGGTTAAAATACATAAACCCTTTAATGGCCACGGTTTGCAAGTAAATTCTAAGTAAATGTCAATTAACAAGCCAAGAGAAGACTGTTTTTGAAAATTTACTTGAAATGGAATTGATAATTGATCCAGCCATTAAATATCAAAACTTGGAAAAAACCATACTAGCTAAGATCTGGAACGTTCCACATCTTGTAGAGATTTAAAAAAAAATTTTTAACCGGTATCGGTACCCTGCTAAACCCTGTCATTTGATTAAAAAAGTATCTCCAATATGAGGTAAATGGTTAGCGCTAGAATCCTAAGTTTTCTCAATAACGGAATTCTGCAGTGCTCTTACGAAATGTCTATTTGCAGACCAAGGGAAACCAAATTGTGAAAATTTATCATTGCAATAACTGGCGAGCCAGTGATTCCAATAGTAAGTTTTCTCTACATCTTTCAACAATTTTGTTGGAGGATGTTGCTGTCCACAAAATTTGTTGAAAAACGAACACCATAATTTGAAAATTTTAAATTTTGAGTTTTGCGGCTTAAATTGGTAGAACATATTCCACTCGGCAACCTTGCAATATAATAATGTACAATACAGATCCAATCTCATTTCCAAAATGGATTGTGCTGGCAGTGTTTCTCATGGTATCTGAATTTTGGAGGTCCGAGGGACCCCACCTGAAAGGGGTGTGTGCCCAAGCTGAAATCCAGGTGTCTTAAACTGAAAATCATCTCCAATATGAGATAAATAGTTAACGCTAGAATCCCAAGTTTTATGAAAATATACTTGTCAATAACGGAATAGTGAGTTCAAAATTTAACACTAACTCTCATATCAGCCAAAAATGTCTTGTGCAGTGGTCTTGCGAAATGTCTTTGCAGACCAAGAGAAGACTATTTTTGAAAATTTACTGTTGGAATAACTGACAAGCCAGTCATTCCAATAGTAAATTTTCAAAAATAGTATGTTTTCAACAATTTTAGTGGACGATGTTGCTGTCTACGACACCACGATGTTGCTGTCCACCAAATTTGTAGAAATACGGACACCATAATTTGAAAATTGAAAATTTTGAGTGGTAAGGCTTAAATTGGTAAATTATGTAAACAATTCCACTCATCAGCAACCTTCCAATATAATAATGTACAGTACAGATCATAAATACGGTTCCAAACTCATTTCCAAAACGGAACTGTGCTAGCAGTGTTTGTCATGGTAGCTGAATTTTGGAGGTCCCAGGGAACCCATCTGAAGTGTTGGGGGTGGGTGTGCCCAAGCTGAAATCCAAGGGTTTTAAACTGAAAAATGAGGGGGTGGAAGGGGGCAATGCAGATTTTCTCATCCATGCTAGAAATAGAAGGTACCATGGAATGACAGCAATGAAGTATGGGTAATACATTATACTCCACTTTATGGGTATTTTTGTGCAAAAAAACCAATTAATATTTAATAATCATAAAAGATATTCAGGGGTCCACTGCCACTACTTTTGGGGTTCCAAGTTGCATTTATGTTTGTATATACACTCAAAAGGACTCTTATGAGAGTCCATGCGTGCTAGTAAAATTTTGAATATGATGTAGGAGAACGCAATTGGATTGCTCATCAATGTCTTCCAATCCAATTAGGTTCAAAATATTCACGGGGTTTATTTTATTTTATAAACATGTAAACTTATTTCTAAGCTGTACTGTAGCCTATACTCATTCACTTGACCCCTTAACCCTCAGACCTGAAAGTACAAATTCCTTATGTAAGGAAGTCTGAATATAAATATCTATATTTTTGTTGCAAGAGGATTGTCAAATAAGTTGCTTAAATATTCTACTACAGCTTTCCTGTGATGCAAAGAACTAACTCATCATTCAAGCCGACCAAAAACGGCTTCTGTAGTGGTCTTGGAAAAGATCCATTTGCAGACCAAGATAAGAGTATTTTTGAAAATTTATCACGAATAACTAGCTCGATAACCGAGCCAGTCATTCTAGTGATAAATTTAAAATAAAAACTTCTTGGTCGGCAAATAAACATTTTCGATATGTTTAGCTTTGAGTGTTAAAGGTTTTCAATGTTTGAACAAAGTCAATATATTTTCAACTAGCCGGTGTAATCGATTTCCTGCTGAATATTTTGAAAATCATTTCCATTTAATGCTGCTGTAGTGTGCAATATGTTTCGGCTTCTTTTGAAAGTAAACTCGCAAGAAGTAGACATGAAGATTTACCACTGGAATGACTGACTTGTTTATCAAGGCTGTTATTCTAATAGCAAATCATCAAGTCTTGCCTTTCAAATTGACATTTAGCAGAAAAGCTGTTTAAAACTTGACCAATAAAAGGAGTACATACTTTGTTCTGTGCAGGTGGTGAATATCGGCTGCACTGCTTCGACCTAATCGCTTTACGATCCAGAAAGCATGTCAAGAAGATCAAGAAATTCACACAAACTGAACGTTCATGCTGTGGGACAACGTTTGCGAGGACTGGGTACATATCGACGATCTCTAACTGACACACAACTTTCTATGGTCTGCTGATCTGATTCTACAGTGAACATAGCGTCAATGCAGGCCAGGTGGAAGACTCCAGTTTATCCATCAATCATATGTTGTCTTAATCGACTATGTGATGTGTAGGATGATGTCATCATAAACTTAGCTCCGTCATATGACATAATTGGTCACGAACGCTTAATTGATGATGAACTAAGCATTGTACGAATTGTATGTTTTTACTATTCAATAAACATGCTGTTGAATATTTTGAAACAAATTTGACTGGCATTGGCAGCAACAGCACTCGGTCAAATTAGTTAAATATTGAACAGCTTGTATAGTTTTCTGGAAATTGATAGTCTGCGATCGATCACAGCACAATTGAAGTGTGGCGTGGCATAGCTAAAACTGGATTCCTCCATTGAAGCTGCTGTACTCTTGCGTTAGTCTAGCGACACCATTAACCTTCACCACTCTAATGTCAATATTCTAAATTTTACTGTGTGAATAGCGAAGAAACTGGCGAAAATCTTTCAAAAATTTTGGTGGAAAATGACAGCACCATCTTACTCCAAATTTGTTGAAAAATTAACACAGTTTATCTTTTAATTTAATTTGAAAATATAAAAGTTTTAACATCAGAGTGGTAAGGGTTAATGTGTACTTAGGATAGTCATGACAGTAGCCTCTTAACCCATACCAGGCAATATTCTACCTTTTATTGTGTCAAGAGCAAAGAAATTGGTGTACATTTTTCAACTGTTTTTATTTTGCATTTTCACGAAGTTGAAAAGAGATTGTGGGAGAGGGTGGAAAAATATCGGCTGGGCCCATGGGTCAAAAGTTCAAAATTGGCCACTAATTATCGATTGTAATGCAACCCCTCATAGACCATTTCAGATCGAAACTTGAAACTTTGGGGATGATTGCACATATGGACAGGGATGTGCATAACATATTTGGAATTTTGGCACAACCCCAGGGGCAGGGCACTGGGGATGGGAAATGTGGGGTCAAAAACTAAAATTTTCCAAAGGTCATGTTTTATATCATTTTCAAGCCAATGATAAGCAGTCTACAGTACAAGGAATTAATTTGATCTTGTGTCAAACTGAGGGTAGGGGTGGGGTCAAAAGTGGGCACCAATCGATTGTAATAAACTCCTTGTGGACTCATCCCCAAGGTTTCAAGTTTCAAGGAAAAAAATTTGGCCAAAAATACCGTTTTTTTGTTTTTTGCAGAAATCAACTCGGAATGAAAAATGTTGAATATAAATTTTTTTCTTTCAAAATAACGACCAAGCGCAACTTTTGGTCAAAATACCTCCAAAATTCTTTGCTAAAATGACAAATGGGGGGGAAACAATTTTTTTAATGCTTGCAAAAATGACTTTCACCGATCGACTTGAAATTTGGTGATCTTATGGGTCCTATAGCGACTTGACTTCATCTCAATTTTGAAGAGGATTTGAATTGCAACCACACCTAGAATTTTTGCTAGATAAGCACCAGAGTCCTGGGCAGACTGGGTCGTGCGGCAGCCGGATCCTGCGGCAACTTAAAAATGCGAGATATTTGGTATCTTCTGATACCTCGTGTTGTGAATGATGTTGCTGCCTATCTTCCACCAAATTTGTTGAAAAATTAACATGTTAAAGGTGCTGCATATTCACACCAAAATGCAACTTAGAGGCTTATATTGTGTAGCTCAATGTAATGAGATGAAATAAATCTTAGCATATAATGATTTCATTCCATATTAATCAATACAATAGGTATAGTTGTGAATTTGAATTAGGGACTCGTGCCTCTAATTCAATTTGACAACTTCAAAAAATTGTATTAATTTATACATAATGAAATCACCATGTGAAGATTTATTTGATTTCATTACATTTACACATGAAGGCACACAATTTAACCCTCTAAAAGTATATAATTTTGACAATTTTATTTTGAACCATTATGCTGTGAATATTCACCTTTATCTTTTTATTTAATTTGAAATTTAACAATTTTAACATCGCAGTGGAAGCGGTTAAGAGCATTGTATATTTTTAACCTACACATTAATCTGATGACATGTCATTTTGTTATTTAAAATGAAATAAATATATTTTTAGCAAATTTGTCTTCCTAGTTCTAAATTACCAAATACTATCCAATTATTTTCAGTTAACCCTTGCCACTGATGTCAACGTTTTCAAGTTAAATTAAAAGATGAACATGTGATAATATTTTTCAACCAATTTACTGTAAGATGTTAATCTCAGCAATAGTCTACCAAAATTGTGTGACCATTAGCTGACAAAAACCGGCCTCTACAGTTGTCTTGAGGAATGTCGATTTGCAGACTAAGAGATTATTTTTGAAAATTTAGCGCTGGAATGCCTGGCTCGATAACTGAGCCAGCCGTCCCAATAGTAAGTATTCAAAAATAGTCCTCTCTTGGCCTGCAAATATTTAGATAGTTTGGACCAAATTGTGTACCAGTTTCTTTGCTACATTTTTCAGCAATTTGGGTGGACGACGATGACGCACTAAGCATTGTTGAAAAATTAACAGTAAAACTTAATTTAGTTTGAAAATTCGTAATTTTTTGACTTCGGAGTGGTGAGGAGTAAAGCAAAGGACCGGAGAGACCCCTATCAAAAGCTATTGAATTATTAGCTGTCCGTCCGTCAAAAAAGCTCCATAATGGTTTGACCGGAAGGATCCTATGCTTGTACCTTCGACGGCTTTTTCAAAATTTTGACTTATTCTACGGTGGTAGGTTCTAGAACTATTCAGAATTTTGATTGATCAATTTTTGGGGTGAAAATCTAACAATGGTCAAAATGACCATGGTTGCTTGACATATTTCAACCAAATTTTACTAGATGGATTCTATCGTTGTAGGCGTTAGAACTTCTATTCAGAATTTTGATTGATTAGTTTTTAGCTCACCTGGCCAGAATGATTTTATGAGGAATGTAGCGGAAATGATCAAAATGCTACTCCATAGCTGCCTGACATATTTCAACCAAATTTGTCGAGATGGCGTCTATGGTGATAGGCTCTAGAGGAGTTTGTCAGAATCTTGATTAATCCATTTTTAGCCCACCTAGACAGAATGGCCATTAAGTGAGCTTATTCCATGGCGACCAGCCCGGCCGTCAACCTGTGCTTAAAAATGCTATTCCTCATTAACCGCTTTGAGGATTTCAACCAGAACTTGTATACAGAATTTTGATTGGTCATTTGTTTTGCCGGCCATCTTGTAATTTCCGAACACTACTACTCATTAACTGCTTGGGCAATTTCAACCAGACTTAGGGTCTTGGATTTTCTGAAAATCTGAGAATTTGAATGCCTTCTACTCAATAACCACTTGACTGATTTCAATCAAACTCGGATGGAAAACCCTAGCGTAGTAGTCTTCAGAAATTGTATACAGAATTCTAATCAGTCCATTTTTAGCTCACCTGGCCTGAAAGGCCAAGTGTGCTTATGTCATGGCGACCGTCCGTCGTCCGTCCATCAACTTTTCCTTTAAACGACTTCTCACGAATCGCTGGGCCAATTTCAATTATATTTGGCAGGAAGCATCCTTAGGGCATAGGGATCCAAGTTTGTTTAAATGGAGCCAATTAGGCCGACAGCCATCTTGGATTTTGGCCGATTTTTAGAAACGTCAAAATCTCCGAAACCGCTTGAGGGATTGAAGGAAACCATGAAATATGATCTAGGGCAAGAGCTCAACCAAATTTGTTCAAGGGAATGTAATTGGTCAAATAGTTTGGCAGCCATCTTGGTTGACCTAGTTTTAGCGAAAATAACTTCTCCAGAACCGCTGAAGGGATCAGGACAAAATTTGGCAGATATGATTAGGGGCCAGTAAAGTTTGTTCAAGAGGAGTTGATCTGTCTAAAAACATGACCGCCGTGGGCCAATCAAAATATAGCATGTTTGGCGGCCAAACTGTTGGATAAACGGTTTGGCGGCCACCTTGGATAGTTTTCTCGTCAAAAACTCCCATGCTAAATCAATGGGAAATTTAAAATGTCTTCTCGAGAACTACCAGGCCGATTTCAATTATATTTGGCAGGAAGCATCCTTAGGGCATAAGGATCCAAGTTTGTTCAAATGAACCCGATCGGCCAATTTGCCCAGCGGCCATTTTGGATTTCGGCCAATTTCAGGAAATGTCAAAATCTCCGAAGCCACTTGGGTAATCTTCATCTAGGCCAAGATGTAAGCCAAGTTTGTTCAAGAGGACTTGATTGACCAAATGGTTCGGCGACCATCTTGGATGACCTGGTTTTCACGAAAATGACTCCTCAGTTTAGGATGCTGAAGGGATCAGCCCGAAATTTGGGCCATTAAAATTTGTTCAAACGGAAGTTGATCCATCAAAAAAACATGGACGCTGTGGGACAATCAAAATGTAGTGTGTTTGGCGGCGATATTGCACTTGCAAAAATGTCCACAAACTCATTTAAAAGACTGCTGAACGACCCACCAACAATTTTGACAAAAATTGATGGTTCTCCAGGTGAGCGACACAGGCCCCTTGGGCCTCTTGTTTCGACAGCTATCTTGAAATTTCTGAAAAATGGCTAGAAATCATTTAAAACACTAACTCTCATTAACTACTAGGGCAATTTCAACCAGACTGGCTGGAACAAGCCTAGGGCCGTAGGCATCAGAACTTGTATACACAATTTTAATTGGTCAATTTTTCCAGCACCCATCTTGGATTTTCTGAACATTTTGGGAAACAGTTAAACGGCTACTTTTTCAAACAAACTCGGCTGGAAGAACCCTATGCCGGTACGCTTCAGAACATCTATACATAATTTTGACGGCTTGATTTTGATGGTGGCAATCTTGGATTTTCCAAAAAAAAAATGGGAATTTTTATAAAATGCTACACACACACCCCCCCCATTAATCTCTTGGTCAATTTCAACCAAATTATTCAGAATTTTGATAGGTCAATATTTTGGCAGTCATCTGATTTTCTGAAGGTTTTCCGGAACCATTTAAAAACGTTACCCAATCAATAGCCCGATTTCAACAAAACAGGTTGTAACAATCCTATAATGGTAGGCTTCAACATACTAAACCAGACTTGATTGGTCAATTTTTTTGATGGCCATCTTGAATTTTTCGAAACATCATCCATGCCTATTTAAATGCAAGTGGTTTAAATGCTAATGGTCCAGCTGCGGGCCACAAGCCCTTGGGCCTCTTGTTTGTGTTAAGATCTTAATAGAATTACTAAAATTAATAACATTCTATTAAATCTAGCGTAAATGGTCAAAATGCTACTAGTTTCTTGACATATTTCAACCAAATTTGACTGGAACGAACTATGGTGGTAGGTTCTAGAACTTCTATTCAGAATTTGATTGATTAATTTTTTGGGTGAGAATACCGGAAATGGACAAAACGTGTAACTGCATTAACCGCTTGGCGGATTTCAATCTAGTTTGGCTGGAAGGACCCAATGGTTGAATTTTGATTGGTAAATCTTTTTGTGAAGATCTTGAATTTTATGAAAATTTACCGGATATCGTTAGACGCGACTCCTCATTAACTACTTAGGAAATTTCAACCAGCCTTGGATGAAAGGACCCTATGGTAGCAGGCTTCAGATCTTGTATGCAAAACTTTGATATGTCAATCTTGTGTAGGCCATCTTGGATTTTCCAAAAGTTTTGGTAAATCAGTTAAAAGCCTAGCCCTACATACACCCCATTAACGGCTTGGCAGATTTCACACAAACTCGGGTGGAAGGACCCCAAAGTGGGTAGGCTTCAGAATGTATATATACAGAAATTTAATGGGTCAATTCTTTTGGTAGCCATCTTTGATTTTCCGAAAATTATCCATGTCTAAATGCAAATAGGCCAGTTGCCCTTGGGTCTCTTGTTACTTAATATAGTAAAAATTCTATCACCAGTAAAAACAAATGAATCGGAATAATTTGAGAAGAGCGTTTGTGACCATTGGTTATGATATTTTTTCTTAACCGTGAACCAATTACTGATGCTGATGGCCTTTACACTCCCTCGTGTGTCAATAGAGTTCTGTGAGAGCTACAAATAAATATCCATAGGTGCCATTGTAGAGCAATTATCTCACTACTGCTGATAATTTTTAGCTCACTTAGGCGAACCTATACAATCGCGATTTGTCTGTCGTCTGTCAAACTGTGATATGTTTCGCAATTTGTTGATTGATTAAAACCAAATTTAGCGGATATGTTCCTTTTGGCAATATCTATTGGGGCTATGAAAATGAAGAGGCCATGCCAACAGATAGCAGAGTAATGGCCCTTGCTATATTTTCAAAGTTGAAGCCTATCGGGAAAATACGTTTGTGGCACATTTCGTCGTTTATCAATGGATTAAAACCAAATTTGGCAGATATGTTCCTTTAGCCAATATCTATTGGAGCTATGAAAGATGAAGTGGGTCCGCCCACAAATAGCAGAAGTATGACCCTTGCTATGTTTTCTAATTATTGAAGCCTATGGGGAAAATAGGTTTGTTGCACGTTTCATAATTTATTGATGGATTACAACTAAATTTAGTAGATATGTTCCTTTAGGCAACATCTATTGGAGCTATGTCAGCTCCGATCCAAACGAAGCCCTAACCATAATACTGAAATCTATGGAATCATCCACTACCAGCACCATAGGTGTTTTTAAAAACAACCAAACAAGTTATACTGACGACCCTCTAGTAGTAAAACTGTCAGCAGAGCAGAAAGCGTTACGGCTGCTCATCTATCAAAGTGGAGACCCCACCAAACTACGCCGGGAACGCAATATTATTCTGCGCCACATTAGCAAATGCTTAAAAGATCTTGCTATTCAACTGGCAGATGAAATCACTGCCACAGATGACTGTCACAAAATGTTTCGGGCAGTCCGAGCCCTGAGAGTTACTGACTACACACCACTACTCAAAGTACACAACTCTGAAGGCCCATTTTATCGGGACTGACCAAGGAAAAGCCTAGGCGATCCGAGAATGGTTCAAGGAACAGTTCACTGACAACGATGATGAGCCCTTGCACCCGTTCTCGGGAGACCCCAGGCCATTACTAACACCAATTACACCAGCAGAAGTTGAGAAGGCACTTAAAGCCCTGAAAAATGGATATGCATCTGGACCTGATGGTATGAGCAATGAACTATTCAAATATGCAAGTGACATTATCTCAAAACCGATCACGCACCTAATCAATTAGCTTTTATGCACCACCTTCCCATCGACGCTGTCTGCCAAGATACCCTTATCGCACTACCCAAGCCCAAGAAGCCACCTGGGCCCCCAGCCAATCTGCGGTCAATTGTGCTCCTCAACAGCATACGGAAAATCCTATCCAATGTTACTCTATGCTGCATTCGAGACAAGATCGATGACATTTCAGGAGCCTTCAACACAGGGTGATGGTCTATCTCTGGTGCTTTTCACATGCTACCTTGCTGCCGCATTGAAATCTCTGCTGGAAAGTTCCACAAGACCAAAGCCCCCAGTGTCAATACTGGGCTGCCACTAGAGAATGAATATGCCGATGATGTGGACTTCATAGATGAGGAAAAGAAACCCCTCGAAGAACTCCCAATAGCAAACTGAAAATTGAGAATCTGAATGAATCCAAAACGGAGTTCACCCACATATCTATCGACAAAGCATGAAACGATAGAAAATGATGACCTACCTCGTGGCGGCGAACCATGGAGGAAAAGTAAAATCCTGGGCTCACTGTTTTGCAATACTGCTGGCATTTCTGCACGCTGCGTCATGGGGAACATAGCTTTCCAGTCCTGGAAGCTATGGATTCGTAGATCAAAGATGCCCTTGATAAAGATGCTATGTTTATACAATGCAACCTGCGTATCCTTGATGCTGTATAACTGTAACAGCTGGGCAGCTCCAAAGGCAGCTCTAGACAAACTCGATGCCTGCCACCGCAAACACCTACGCACCATCACTGGACACCGATGGCCTGACAGCATAAAGCTAAGGATTTCGGCTGAGGACAAGACACAGTGAGAAAAAGCGAAGAAGGACTGATTGCAGCTGTAGGATGTTTCTACTACTACAGCTGCAGAATACAGTAATCATACATATTGGAGCTATGAATATGAAGTCACCATGCCCTTAAACAAGGGCCATAACTGGGGTTCATTGAGGTTTTTGTCTCCTGTGAAGCAGAAAGCGAGACGTGTGTCAATTCCAGCGGCGTCAACGATGTTAAGTTTTTGCGCTTAGCAAAACTTCTCGGCTTATATTTCAGGATCAATTAATCCTATTGCAACTGAACTTGGCCATGTGGTTGCCTATTCTGTTAGGAAGCGCCATGCTGACACTGGTCACAACATGGAAGGTCAAGGTCATTTTGACCTACAAAACTATTTTTCAATGTTTTTAGGCATAGCAAATCTTATCATGTTATATTTCAGGATGACTTAACCCTAATGGAACACGACTTGGGTACATGGTTTCTCATGCGCAGCGGATACAGCATGGTGACAATAGTGGTCACCGGGTCAAAGGCCAAGGCCATTCTAATATTGGTATTTGACCTTTGTTCAACCTTAAATTTTTCCATTCAGCAAATCATTTATATTTCAGGCTTGCTTAACACTTTAACACTCATATCAGCCAAAAACGTCTTCTGCAGTGGTCTTGAGAAATGTCCATTTGCAGACCAAATGAAGACTGACAATTCACCTTTCCAGAGTACCCAGCCATCATATGATGTCATAATGAACTGCGTGGCGTGTACAATGACATCATAATGAATGACCTCGATAAGTACGTCACGAACGCATATTTGATGACGGTCTATGGGCTGTTGTACAAATTGTTTGCTTTTACTGTTTAATAAATATTCTGTTGAATATTTTGAAACTAATTTGACTGGGCGCTGTTGCTGCCTATGGCAGCAACAGCACCCAGTCTAATTAGTTACAAAATATTCAACAGCTTCCCTGTATAGTTTTCAGGAAATTGATAGCTAGGGCATTCGGGGATCGATCAATCCAAACACGGCGAGGTGTGGGTGGAGCTTAGCTAGTGATGGGCAGGGCATAGCTAAAAATGGAAAGGTCCATTCACCACTGGAATGACTGGCTTGATAACCGTGCCAGTGAATTCCAGTGGTAAATTTTCAAAAATATTCTCTTTGTCTGCAAATGGACATTTTCTATGAGAAAATTGAAATTTTCTTGAATAAATTTGAGTGTTAAATGGTTAATCCTATTGGAACTAAACTTGAATACATGGTTACCTATAATGTTAGGAAGCAGCATGATATCACGGTCACAAGGTCAGTGCCACTGTGACAAACAGGAGACCGGCGAGACATTTAATTCTACTGAATTCTTGTTTAAGAATTGAACCATATGGGGAAGATACATAATTTAACATATGTTTCTTCAGTCAAATATCTGTGATCTATGGATATAAAAAGTATGCATTTTTATACGCCCTCGCAAAGCGGGGTCGTATTATGTGATGGCGCTCGCCATTCGTGCGTCTGTCCATCTGTCTGATTCTTGTCCGGAGATCTCGAAGAGTTTTGAACCTACACACAGATTTTTTTTAGCAGATATATTACCTATAGACAAAGTGTCATGATTTCGATTCCACAAAATCTGCCCATATTCGCTAGAGTTATCTCCCTTGAAAGCTTAAAATTCATCACAATTTTCTTGTCCGGGACAGATCTCGAAGAATTTTGAACCTACAGTCACAATTTTTTTTCAGCCGATATATTACCTATAGACGAAGTGTCATGATTTCAATTCAGCAAAATCCTCCCATATTCGCTAGAATGATCTTTGAAAGCTTAAAATTCGTCAAAATCCTCTTGTCCGGGACAGATCTCGAAGAGTTTTGAACCTACACTCACAATTTTTTTTCCAGAAGATGTGTTATGTATAGGCAAAGTGTCATGATTTCGGTTTGGCAAGATCTGCCCATATTCGCCAGAGTTATCTCGCTCCAAAGATTAAAATTCGTCAAAATTGTCTTGTCCAGGCCAAATCTTGAAGAGTTTTGAACCCACACTCACAAATTTTTTTTCAAAAGATATGGTACATATAGCCGAAGTGTCATGATTTTGTTTTGGCATGATCCGCCCATATTCGTGGGAGTCATGATCCAAATCTCGAAGAGTTGAACCCACACACAAATTGTTTTTCAAAAGATGTGGTACGTATAGCCGAAGTGTCATGATTTTGTTTTGGCATGAGCCGCCCATATTCACAGGAGTCATGATTTCATTTCGGCAAAATCCTCGTATATTCGCGGGAGTTATCTCCTTTGAATGATTAAAATTCGTCCAAATTTTCTTTTCATGACCAGATCTCGAAGAGTTTTGAACCTACACGCAATTTTTTTTTCATGTTACAGTTAAAATAACAATTTTATTCAAGGCTTCTTTACAGTATAGGGCATGTAGTACACATAAACTGGAAATCTTATTTTCCATGTTGTAGAGCTTTGCTGATTTTTTGCTTTGTTTATAGATCAGACCCTACCAGAGATTTGTCTTGGATACACTCTGTTCACATATAAGCTGATGGCTGAATGCACACAGACATCTAGCTGCCATGGAAGCAAACAAGTGTACAATTATGGTGGATGGCATATTAACCTCTTATCTCAAACTTGTACACCTGCTCCCAAAATATATTAATAAGTCTGTGCTAAGGGTGGACATCATATGATACCACTCCCCATCTGACCATTTCTGGTTCTCTAATGATATCTCCTTTGAAAAAAATAAAATTCATTAGAAATATTGTTTCCGCTGGAAAATTTGATATAAAGATAAACATGTTTCAAGATGTAATCAGTTGTATTGGTGTTTTAGTGAGATATATTCGCATACACCAACTGGTGTTATCTCCTCTACAAAGCTTAAGATTCAAACAGACTAATTATTCACATTTATCATTCCTCAAACAAGTATGTTTGCGGGCGTATGTTGAGTTTCACTAAAACTTGTTAAACAAGGGCCATAACTCTGGTTCATTTAGTTTTTAAACTATTGAACCCTATGGTGAAAATCCATGTTCATCAATTATTAATGGATTAAAATCAAATTTAGCAGATATGTTTCTTCCGTCAAATATCTATGAATATAAAGAGGTGACACCTTTAAACTAGGGCCATTATAGTGTAGCCAGCCATATAGGAAATGGCCCTTAAAGAAAATGGTTATTATAGACAGGTGGTTCTCTTAAGGAATAGGTCACCTAAGTTCCCCCTGTACATTTTAGCTGACAAATACATTAACCATTTCATTCTGAGGTGCCAGAACCATGAATTTATGAATGATAAGCTGGGAGTCTGTTTTGGAAATAATGACTGAAAGCTATGGTGACCTAACTAAGATAACTTTCAGTGTAGTGATTTGCAAAATAATCAACAGAATTCTGATGCATTTGGATAAGAACTAAAAGTAACAACTATTCAGAATAAAATAGGTTAATAATCTTATGGTAGATGTCAGCTAACTTTTACCTATGACCATGGGGTGGGCATATCTGAACCAGTACAGTTAATTATTCCATATTATTTAAAACCAAATCAGAATTCAGAAGTGACTCCTGACACACTGGCCAAATCCACTGTCCAGCCTTGCCTAGACCCACGTCTTATTCAATATTTCTATAACTCATATTATTCCCACACCACACCCTGACCCACACCTCCTTAGCAAATACACAACTGGGTATTGTGTTTAACTGATTAGCAACAGATCCACCCATCCCATACCTATGTTAGAACATAAAATAAGTCTCAGGGGTGGTGGGTTTATGTCTGAACTTGTCATGTTTGAGTAGTAACCAGGGTGTTAGTGAGAGAATGTCAACTACAAGCCAAAATTGTCATATTGAATATTGGCTTGGTAAAGACCTAGTGATTATTTTACAACATTTGAAAACTGACTTCTCATTGATTTATAGGAACCCCGTGGAGTTAGAGCTGAATCCCCTTCGGCATAAGAAAGCCATCCCATCACCATAGGCTTAACTAAGAAACCTACATAACACCATACCTTTGTTTCATTAAGACTTGAAAGTTTGGTTAAAATAAAATTGTTTTGTCAATTGTTGATGGATTTAAAACAAATTTAGCAGATATGTTCCTTCAGGCAATATCTATTCACCCTATGACCATGATGTAGCCATGACTTGAGATAATGGCCATAACTCTGGCTCTTTAAAGCATTTTAAGTATTGAAGCTTATGGGGAAAATTGTGTCCCGTTTCATAAATCGGTAATGGACTCAAATTATATACTGCTACCTGACCATTGCCCCTTTGGTAAATATCAGTGTTGTGACAATTGAACTGTTGATAAATTGTGTCTGTGTTTGATCAATGGCACTTCCCATTCGGTAAATAATATTAATGACACAATTATTCCTGCATTTCTTCATCCACATTTTTAGCTCACCTGGACTGAAAGGCCAAGTGAGCTTATATCGTGGTGAGGACTGAAAGGCCAAGTGAGCTTATATCGTGGTGACCGTCCGTCAACTTTTCCTTTAAACGACTTCTCAAGAACTGCTGGGCCAATTTCAATTATATTTGGCAGGAAGCATCATTAGGGCATACGGATCCAAGTTTGTTCAAATGAAGCCGGTGGTCATCTTGAATTTTGTCCGATTTTTAGAAACGTCTTTAAAAATCTCCGAAACCGTTTGAGGGATTGAAGGAAACATAATATGATCTAGGGCAAGAGCTCAACCAAGTTCGTTCAAGGGAACTTAATTGGTCAAATGGTTCGGCGGCCATCTTGGTTGACCTAGTTTTAGCGAAAATAACTTCTCCAGAACCGCTGAATGGAACAGGCCGAAATTTGGCAGATATGATTAGGAACTAAGGGCGAGTAAAGTTTGTTCAAGAGAAGTTGATCCATCAAAAAACATGGCCGCCGTGGGAAAATCAAAATATAGCGTGTTTGGCAGCCATATTGGATTTTTTTATTTGATGGATTTTGAGGCATGAGCTGAACCAAGTTTGTTCTGTATCTGTACTATTACTGGGCAAAATTCATACTGACCATCATGCCCAGGTGCGTGTCTGGATAAAGATGGCCGCTCTGTCTCGGGAATAAAAGCCGTTTATATACATATTTACACTGATTGCGGAGGCTTAGATGGTCACCTCCTGGATGTAGCTCTTGAACGTGTCATTCCAGATCGGCACAGTTCTTGGAATAAAATAACTGGTATTGTTGGATGCTAGTCTGGATTGTCTGTAGCCTTTATGAGGGTGGTTGATATCAACACTGAGGATGGTATTCTGGTGGATCGGAATCCATGTTGGTTAGGATAGAGTATGTCGTTCGAGTCTAGGTGTTGCATGATCTGGCTGGCTATGATGATGTGTTCTAGTAACTTGCATACAATAGATGTTAGTGAGACAGGCCTGTAATTGAATGCTTTTGTTCAGTCTCCTTTTTTAAAGATTGGTGTGATGTTGGCTTGTGTGCAGTCTGGTGGTATGTTAAACTGATTCAGTGATTGTTGAAATAAAGAGGCAAGGATTGGTGCTATTTGGCTAGATGTTTCTTTGAGGATTCTTGCTGGAATTTGGACAGGGCCTGCTGCTGTAGATGGTTTCAGTCTTTGCAACGCTTTTTCAACTCCGTGTGATGTTATCTGGATGTTGCTGAGGCTGTTGTATGATGAGGATGGTTTTGATGGGAAGTTGTTGAGGTTTTCCCTGGTGAACACTGATGTGAATTGTTCGTTCAATGCTTCCGCTTTCTGTTTAGAATCTGTAATGATTTGTCCATGATGTCTCAGGGGTGCTGATGCCTACTGTGTCTTGACGCCTTGATTTGATATACCTCCAGAACTTTTTGCTGCTTTTGTCATCTGCGGGGTTAAGCATATTCGTGATGTAGTCTTGATATGAAGAGGTAGTTTCTGTTGTACTTGTCTACGTATTTGTTGGAACCGCTCCTTATCTTTTGCTTTCCCACTCTTCTTGGCTGTGTTGTATGCTCTATGTTTCTGTTTGATTAGCTTTTTTATATTTTATGATATCCATGGTAGATCAGTTTCCCAGCACTTTTTGGGGGATGTTCTATGACATGGTTTGTGCGATGGTATCTTTGAAGAATATCCCGTTTTCTTCCACTGTATAGGAGAATGGTATGCGGCTAAAATAGGCCTCTTGTGCCTTTTCAAGGTCCGATGTAATATCATTCCCGTTTGCTTTCCTGTACAGGGAGATCTTGCGTGGAGTCGGGTTGATTAAGCTTGTTTGGGGCTGTGACATCAATGATAAGAGTGCCATGGTCAGCTATTGGTGGTGTTGTGTATGTTTTATTTACTAGGCTTGGATGAATAATAATTAATAGATCTAATAGATTGTCTGCTCGGGTTGGATCTCTATTTACTTGCTCCAGGGAGGCATCATTTATGATGTCAAGGAGTAATTGTTAGTGTTCTCGTTTTATCTCCTGGTGTTGTGGAGTAGTTTTCCCAGTTGATACCACCCAAGTTAAAGTCTCCACCAAGATCGATTTGTGATGGTGGGCAGGCTTCTTGCACTTTATTTATTGCTGCGGTCATACGAACCTGTGTTAAATGTCGGGTTGCGTAGAGTAATTAAACCTACGTTTACCTAGGTCACTTGTCAAGCGGAAGGGAACTTGTTTGGCCAAATGTTTGGGCGGCCATCTTGGATGGCCTGGTTTTCATGAAAGCGACTGTCTCCAGAGCCGCTGAAAGGATTGGGCCTAAATTTGGGATATATGATATTGATGACTAAGGGCCATTAAAGTTTGTTCAAGAGAAATTGAAACATGGTCTCTGTTTTCTTGTTACAAGTCTGCTCAACTCATTAGAGTTCTACTTATTGTTAATGACCATTCTAGTTGAAATGCCTATGGTCCAGGTGAGCGAAACAGGCCCGTTGGGCCTCTTGTTTGTTTTTGACTGCTTGACGACCAGTGACCTAGGTAAACGTAGGTTTAATTACTCTACGCGACCCGGCAGTTAACACTGGGTCGTATGACCGAACCAGATAACTGCCGTGTCACTGGAATCCCTTCCCAGTTCGACCCGTCTTCTTAGGAATCCTAGCGCCTGAACTCGGAGGTTCCACTAACCACCCTCCTCTTTAGTTACACGGGCCTGTTGTACGTTTGCAACTTGGGAAGATCGTCCCTTGGACCGCGTCATGATTTTTTAGGTCGCTGAAGGTGGTCTAGTAACCGTGAGCTCCCCCGCCCCAATTCCACACCACACACCCCCACCACACCCACCACCCTCTCGGCGAACTGGGGATTTAAGCACCTGCAGCTCCTTATAAAGGGATGATGACGTCATAGCATGCTGCATATTTGTGTTGGGTTCGGTGAAAACACCTTTCAGAATTTTTGATTGGTCTAAATAGGCCACACATGGTTTCGGGAGTCGGGTCTAGACCTGCCCCTGTTGTCCAGAATCGAGTCTGGGGGTTTGCCTGACGATGCTGGACTCATTTGCTTATTTCAGCCTGTCAACAATCTGCCATATTTGTATTAAAAGTTGATCATTTCGTAAGTTTTTGTCCAGTAATGCTCTGTTTTGAAGCGGGATTACATTAATTCTTATTGATTATCCGAATTGATGCACCCAATAATGTTTTAAACAAATTGAACATAATCGCTTCATATAAATTCACTTTCTAGTAGCCATTAGCGCTTGATTACAATGAGGCTAATTTGTACCAGTGTCTGGTAGGTTTTATATGTTTATGTGGCATAAGAACATGAGCGATTATGCGAAGTTTTATGGGCTTATATTGTAGAGCGTTATTCTTATATATATATATATCAAGAAACAGACAGAGTTCCCTTTACTTCTCCGAACACAAATTATAGATTCCTAACAGAATGCTATATTTAATTTCCTCCATGTCAATTTTAAAACAGAAATAGTAGTCCTGATACGCAATGTTCTCACTTCACTTATGCTATCCTGCTGATTGTACCTCTGTGCTGCTAGTTATTGCTCATGATCCAGGACGAGCTCCCAAAAGTGTTACCCCCAGGATGAAACTGTTCTCTTCTCATACCTAGGAAGAGTAAAAAAAATGGCATTTTCATAAATTGAAAAAACCGCAGCATTTATTATGTGATTTCCACATGAAACAGCATATGCACATGTCCGAAACGAAATCCCAAACAAGTGCTGCATTACCGTATTTAAACAAATGGGGTTTTCTCTCCATCAGAAATCACTCATTTACATAGACACTGCATGACTAGTAGCTAGTGTGCCTAATATTTCAATGACTCATTCACACAACAATCATTCACACGATGATGTCATGCCACAACAATCATTCATGCGATGACATCATACCACAACAATCATTCACATAATGAAACTGGTATGCGCATATTGTCATGGCAGTCATAAGCAAATGTTTGCGCAGCTGCATCATGCTGTAGTCTTACTTTTATCATGACTTATTTCAATCTTTCTTTCTATGAGTGGCTGAGAGATACAGGCCGCTTAGTAGCATTGTTACCTTCATCATGTACTACCACTCTGTCTAACTCATTAAAAACAGAGATAGGTTGTATTCCTCATGGACGTTTGGTAGGGATCATACTTCGACTGTCTCCCTGTTATGTACACATTCTTGACGTAGGCAGCACCAGGCTTCAGGTGATCCCTTGCCAAATTTTTCATCAGCATTGCGTTTTGAAAGCTAACACGTTTTGCATTTCTTTAACAAGGTCATATGGACATATTCCTGTCCTATGGCCAAGTTCCTTGCACTTTTTGCAAGACTTGGAATAAGCATTACACGTCTTAGTCCACTAAGTGGAGTGGCATACACATGGTCAGACACCTGCCCGTGTCACATTGCTGCTAGACCCAGTGGTTGTTGGGATATCTGGTCATACTTCTAGTACAATTTTACGTCGGCTCGAGCGTATCTTACAAACACAATTTAAATTGCTGACTGCAACAGTCCTTTCGGCTTCACCATTGATGGCCTCGCTCAGCTTGTTCAACATGTGTCTGACCCACCGGGCTTGGTTGGGGGAGGGGCAGACCTTGTGGTGTTTTGAGGGCGATCGGTGGAGAGAGCGGGGTTGGAGAATGGTGGTTCATAATATTACTGCTGTGCAGAGATTTATCAAAACATGTGTTGGTTCACACCTCGTTAGCCATATTCACTTTCTCGTCTCTATTCTTACTAAACGTATGGTTGTTAGACATCCGTAAATTATAGACTTCCAGTAGTCCGAAGAGTGGCTTTGCTCAGCGACAAATGGGTAGCCTCAAGTTATGGAGTGGATGACATGTGGTGTCTTAGGAGGAAGAGTAGTTAATGCAGCGCATGACCACTCACTGGGGTGTTTCAATGTCAGCAGATCTGCAGGAAGTGGTCATGGCATATATATGAGGGGGTGAGATTCAAGAAGTTGATATTAAAAAACATGGCCGCCGTGAATGAAACAAAATGGAGCTTGTTTGGCATCCATATTAAATTGTTTTATCTGATGGATTTTGAAGGCGAAATTGTTTTTATGTAGATTTTCTGGTATGCTGAATTCATATTTGCCATTTTCGAAATTGTCATATAACCAGTTTGCGGCCATCTTAGATTTTTTCTGCCTATAGCTCCCTCTTGAGAACCTCTGGGCTGATCCCAATTATATTTAGCAGGCAGTATCCATACAACACAAGTTCGTTCAAATGAAGCTGAAGGGCCAATTTTTCAGGCGGCCATTTTGAATTCTTATGCACCTGTTTAAACCAAATTTAGTAGGACAGTCTTGTTGCAGTTCTGACCAAGCTGTAGATTTCTACTTATAGTCGATGACCTGTGTAGTTGAAATACCTATGTTCCAGGTGAGCGATAGAGACCCAAAATTGGGCCTCTTGTTGTTGGTAACCATCCCACACGTGCACACACGCACGCACGCACGCACGCACGCACACACACACACCATTTTTGTCAAATTGTACGCTCTGGGATTTTTCTGATTTTTCAGATCCTGACCAAAGTTGTGCAACATGCACACGCTCATTTTTGTATTGTGATAAATTAAAATTGTTGATCTTGATGTCATAATGTGTTCGGCCATGGCAGATTTTAATGATTTCTTTGTTAATAAAAAATTATTTTGTTTCATAAATAAAAGGGTGTTACATAGCATAGTGAGTAATATCTATATCTACCAAGTTAACGGACCTTTCCAGTTTATCCATCCATCATATGACGCCAGAATCAACTACGTTACGTGTAGGATGACGTCACAATCAATTACAGCATGAATGACTCAATTTAGTCCGTCTTAAGCGCTTAATAGTCCGAACTATTGTACGAATTGTATGTCTTTTGCTGTCGAATATTTTGAAACTAATTTGACAGAGGCAGCAACAGCATCCAGTCAAATTAGTTTCAAATTATTCTGGCTCTTACCTGTATAGCTTTTTGGAAATTGCTAGTCAGTGAGATCAGATATAGATCGATCCCAGCACAAGCGAGGTGTGTGTAGAACTTAGTTAGAAATGGGCGGGGCATAGCTAAAACTGGAAATGTCCATTACGATTTAAATCAACGTCATTATGTGATTGACCCCTCTACATAATAGCATTTGATTGTGAGTGTTGTCACACTGTAATGAATGGTCATTGTGGCACATATTGCCGGTCTGATTTACGGAATAGCAAATCCATAAATCATAAAGCGGGATGACAACTCTGTTCATTTAGCCCAGCCCCGATTTGATGACTACTCTCAAGGAAATTATTGGTGACTACTTATACAGAGTGTATGCCTTTTATTGAAACATTAAAACACAAATTTTTTAATTATGCTTTGTTGACTACTGTCACGGGAGGCTTTAGTTTAGTTTTGCTTATTCTCAAAAACTCTACAATGTTATGGAGAGAAAGTATATACAAAATGTACAATGGTATACTGTTAATGTATAAATACTTATTATCATTTATCATCAAACAATATAGTGTTCAACAAACAGCAGCTTCTCTAGTTTAACTCGATCCATATATGCCTGTTTTTCATATCTGGTGTGATGACCAGGATGGCTGGTTAGCTGCGAACCGGGGTTGCGGATCCCGTATGATGTCTCTCCACAGTGTACAGAAACCGACTTCTAGAGCCGGTGGAACACTGATATTCCAGTGGGGCCGTGCGACCATTGCCGCTGAGATTGAACCACACGGTGTCATCCCAACTATTTGTGTCACTGGTGTGTCTATCCATACTAATTTAGAGAATGGAACAATTAGAATAATATACTAGAAATATAAATAAGTACTATACAAACAAGGTGAATCATTTGACAGTAAAATGAGCACAATAATACACAATATAGAGCTAGTTGGTGTCCTTTCTACGTGGTGTCACCGGAGGTACCGCACAGATCCTTGAATCCACAGAGGTATCCCCGCTAGAGAAGCATCCGCATAGGGGATCACTGAGTAACTTAATACAAGGTAATATACCCCTAACATACACAGAGAGAACATTATTGATGCGAGAGGAAAGTGCATCGCGCGGGCCTCCATCACCAAATGTTTCATGATGGTGCTAGAGGAAGGTGCCGCCATCACAGGAATTCTCGCTGGTGTGAGAGGCAAGTGCCTCGCATGGGCCTCCGTCACAGGAAAATGCCTTCAACACCGAAGCGGAGGAAAAGTGTTGGCAAAAAAGGCCACTCTTGTTCATCAGAAAATGCTAAGTACTGAAAGATCCTAGTGAAGCCATAATTAACGTGATGCGTACTGGTTTACATGAAGCGATTTCTGAAGAATTCCCACGTCACCGTCTTATGTAGTTCCAAGATGTTGTATTGGTAGATGCTGCTTTATTTATGCTGGCCTTCTGCTACAGTCTAATCTACCAATTAAGTGTTAGAAACGAAAACTAGCTTTGGCCGCAAGTGGCAGGGATTCCTACCTATCGTTAGATACAGCTGACCAATGGGTTCAGATGCCTAGCTTCCCGTAGGTCGCGTTGAAAGAGTATCTACCTCCAAGGATGGTATGCATACATGTTACATTGCAACGCGTCCAACTTTGATGAGAATCCACATAAAACATCACCTGGACAATGGCTACATTTCACATAAGCAAGTTTGATCACTGACATTGTTTAAGGTGGGGATAGAGAGGCGAATATCCATCGCGAGAGTCCTTCCCGTAAGGGTGTGGCGGATTCCAAGATCCTTCCCAGACACTCCGACGTGTTGGATGAAGATGCGTGTCTCGTCCGTCACCGTTTCCTATGGATCTAACTTTTGACCTGTCATTAGGATTAGGTTCTAATGTGCCCAGATATGCACTGCAGGCCAGTAAATAAACTTATCAAACTCACATTTATGACTATATGTTTTCGCAGTGCTTTCCTTCGTTGGCAACCCAGCTGGGTTATCTAGCTAACAAGTATCCGAGGATATGGGGGAGATGTATGTAAATCTGCACTTTAACCATCACCGCTCGGAAACCTCCGATATTTTCCCATGGTCAGATCAGATCAACGTGCTGATGGGACATCCAAACAATTAAGAAACCATGCGGCTAGTGAATCGTAGAAAGAGACAATAACTTGATATATACGAGGCCCTATAGGTATTTGGCCAATTTTACACAACATTGGCGCAGTGCGGGGCTACATTATCGCAACAACCGGAAAAGAGGCATACCCTATATGTCTCCTAATGAAGAGATTGTCCCTAGCCACTTTAACCAATCCTATTGAGCTAAATAGTAAGGGTTAGTCAGTAACATGCCGGGCTCAAACAGTTAGAGCACGGTCATCGACCTCAGTATAAAATTGATAATGGTAGGAATAAGCGATGCAGATATAATGTTGCTGTTTAGTATTTTCTAGCGTACTGCGGTCTAAGTTTTCTATAGTTAAACAAAACATATCAATGAAATGGCTACCTGCCATATACAACTAACCAATGCAATGAACAATGACAATTTACATATAAATTAATGAGATAGTGTGTATCAGGTTGATAGACCTAAACGGTGCAGTTAGTTAAAGCACCCACAGTAAATAAGGATAATATGAACAGTAATAAAGAAATCATAAATTGCGGTCCTAGGACCGGGAAGGCACCGATTAGTCATCAGTGCCATATACGGAAATAATAATTCGATGTACAATAGTATAGTTACTTGAGTACCTAATAGTCGTCGGTACAGAACAGGCTACTATGTTGCTGAAATTGAGGCACTAACATATTCATAGTGCGAGTTGACACGTTCTCAGGAGGTGGAGAGATTTCCGCAGCTGGTATCCGCAGGTTGGCTCCACAAGCTGACTCCTCCAGGCAGGGTAGATACGGTGCATACTCATGACAGTGATACAGAACAGTGAAGTAACATCTATTAGATAGCCATCCGGCAACGGAAGTAGTAAAGTTAAAAGTTGCTCATTAACAGAGATGGCGGTATAATAATGTTAAGCAGATACATAACTTGGCACACGGTGCGGGATGCGTCGCATAGCTCTTGCGGCGCACCTAGCAAAGTCCACCAGACTGTGGTCCAAAAGTTAATTAAAACACACACGACATGCAGTGCAGAATTTAGTGTCCACTTTTCAGCGTGGTTGGCAGATCCGGCGAGTCGTTCACCAAGAATCACTGTAGCTCTACATCGCGTAGGATTACATTCCGGACCCCTGCGTCACCTCCCGCAGAATTGCGTTAGGAAAGTTCGGATGCGGAAGGTCTAACTTTAAATTTTTTTATTACTCCCGGATGGCCGTCCGGGAGTATCCAAAATTCTGTGGAAGCCCAGGACGTTCTAAACTGCGGATGTGCTGGGTTCCATAAGACACTGGTTCAAGTGAAGATCACTGGTAGGTCAGCAGGTTACATCCGTCATCCAGGTGGACCAGTCATCCGGCGCGGTCCAACTTCCACGCCGATGATGCTTCCGATCCTCGATTTTCACCCCTTTTATACTCGCTGTGACGTCAGGGTTCGACGCCTCAGCCAATCAGCGGCCGAACGCCAGCCAATCAGCGTACTGGTATGCTAGTAACGTATCGACCACGTGTACACAGATCTTTGTATTTAGTTTAATATATACACACGACTACGACGTTATAGCAATATTCTAAGTATAATTTAGTGGGGAGCTTCGACGATAACTCAGCCATTTCTGGGCCGATTTTGAAACGGTTTACAGTTTTGGAAAGCTCGTTTAATTCTGGTCCTAATCCGTACCAAGAACAACGAGAACGGATAAATTATAAACATTTACGAGTACCTACTCGGTACACTATAGGTATGCACTCTCTTCCAACCTCGGCACTGGTCGTATCGGAAGCTCTGATGCGCACTACCTCTCGTATAGGGCTTACATATGCATACGCAGGGTGTGTGCTTTAGAACGAATCCGGCACGGTCCGCCCGTACCCAGCCTTGCTGGGACGGCCGGCACCCGTCCGGTCGATCCGTGCTACAATATCACACTGGATGTATCAAGTCGATTTTAATATCTATATCAAGCTAGTAATACAGAGGTTAAGATGGTACCAAAATCAACACGACCCACAACGTTGCTTTTACAGGCCGCTTGGGAGATAGACTTGGTCCCGATATGTCGGAAGTGGAGTCTTTTTAACAGTCTAGTGATTGTGATGACGTAATAAGATGGCGGTCAATACATTAGAGATGTATTCTCCTAGAAGCCACGCCTCTATTTTTAGATTGGATATGAGGCGATTCAAGATAATTCTAAATAAACAATATTCATGAGTCATAACAGGTTGTCCGCCGAAGGCATTGCCTATTGTAATGCACCGATGCACCATAGTAGTAGTAGGATCACGAAACAAAACTTATGAAAAACGAGTAAAAAATACTTGGTCTACCAACTCTAAAACAACGTCGAGTCAGGGGCGACCTAATAGAAACATATAAAATTATTACACAAAAAGAAAACATTGATCCAGAACAATTTTTTTCATTGGTAGAACGAACTGGACAGCGTGGTCATAGCCTAAGGTTCGTCAAACCTAGAAGTCGAACACAAATCAGGCAAAATAATTTCAGTCGCAGAATTGTGAACGAATGGAATAACCTACCAGAAAATGTGATCAAATCAAAAACCGTAAATGCCTTTAAAACCGCTCTGGACCCCTTTTGGAAGCAAACCCAGAAGTAGGATAGGGTATCATATTTCAAAATGGACATAAAATAGGCAAAATGCTTAACTTCGTCCATCTCTGTAACTCTAACTCTAACTTATGGCAGACACCTTACACATACACACGCACGCACGCACGCACGCACGCACGCACGCACGCATATATATGCAAGTATTTTATTTTTATATATATACAATTTTAAATTCAGACATTACATTTACTACTTCCTTATTAACCCTTTGACCCTTGATCCACATAAACAGTTTAAATTTCAAAAAGGAAACATGTCAATTCGCAGATCAAGCGAAGGCAACCACCCCTGGAGAGTGCACCACTACAATGCCGAATTATCAAGCCATTCATTCCAGTGGAGACTCCAGAAGTGGGCCTCCCAGTCTGTGAACCAACATATACTACAGCAGCTACCAATTTTGGCTGGCCTGGATGTGAAAGAGTTAATCACTTGGATTATTTTTTTTTTTTTTATATATATATATAGTTTCATAAATACAGATTTTATAGTTTGCGATACATATGGGTAGTAAATAAGGGCAAGACAGCTACGTAACAGACAAGCACAGAACATAGTCAGGTTCAATAGTTTATACATACGACACTAAACATTTATATTTTTGGGTAATTTTGATTATAATGATGACAGACTGTTTACAGGATGCTGGCTAATGGGGAGCATCCTTGGACAAGGGAGAGGGGCAGGGTGGAGGGGAGCGGTACTCATTCTCATAGTGGAAGTAGCAGTAGCGGTAGCAGCAGCAGAAGTAGCATCAGCAGTAGTAGTAGGTCAACAGTTCTTCAAAACAAGAAAAGAAGCATGTTATATGGGTAGTAGAACAAATTTCCTGTCAAATACTATAAACATATTTGGACCGAGAGACATCGCTGTCTTAGACAGCAGTCTTAGGATCCAATTATGCACAAGTGTAAAACAGCATTTTTTACCTTGTTTTGTAGACGAGTCAGGCCACTTATGAGCTGCGCTGCATGAATTAGATGTTAATCAAGTAGGTTTTTTTATTGTTTTCTTGCATAAATTTGTTAATAGAATTTTCTCACATACACACGCACGCACGCACGCACGCACGCAAGTATTTTATTTTGATATATATATATATATATGTTTTGTTTTGTTCCATAACTTAGTGGCTGCAAATGATAATCAGTGTTTTCCAATGTCTGTCCGTGTGTATTGTTCATGTGGTTTGTGTCTGCTTCTAGTGTTATGTTGGTGGATGTTAATATTGTTTATAAAGAAGGGGGCTATAGATTTGGGTAAAGTGTTGTGGTGGAAGTCTGACAATAGTTAACATTTGGGATTTTTCCTATGTCTGTGAATTCAAGTAATCTTTCTGCTTTGAACATGTTTTGGCCCTCTGCTGACCTAGAAAATAGTTTGACGCTCTTTTTTTTTTTGGAGACTGAATTTTGGATATTTTGTTTTTGTAGGTGTTAGTCCAACAGCATTGCAGTAAGCGAGGTGCGGGAGGATCAAGGTGCTGTACAGTGTTTTAACCGTGGCCTGTGTCATATATGGTTTTAGTCTTTGGATGACACCTATTCCTCTTGCTACTTTTGCAGTAACTGTTTCAATTTGTTTGGCCCAGGTCAAGTTTTTATCTAAATATGCTCCTAGGAACTTTGCATAAGGGGCCTCTTCAATTTCCTTATTGCTAATGTACAATTTTGGAACCTCTTTATTTATTAATTCTCTAGATTTTGAAAATAACATATAGTTTGTTTTATCCACATTTAGTGATAATTTATTTAGTGAAAACCAGTTAGTAATTTCTTCCATTTCCTTATTTACATTTTTATATAATGTAGCTATGTCTTCATCAGAGCAAAAGGCATTGGTGTCATCAGCAAATAGTATTAGTGACATATGTTTGCATATGTTAGGCAGATCGTTCATATACAAGAGGAACAGCAGAGGGCCAAGGATGGACCCCTGAGGGACACCGCAAGTTAGTCTCCTATTTTCAGAGCAAGTTGCATTGAATTGCACACATTGCGTTCTGTCACTTAGATAACTTTCAAACCAGATGAGTGCACTTCCTCGGATTCCATAATAGGCAAGTTTTTCTAGTAGGATTTTATGATTGATAGTGTCGAAAGCTTTTGATAGATCCAAAAAATGCCTATTATGTGCTTTTTCTTTTCAATTGATTCTACTATTTTTTCTGTCATTTCAATTAGTGCTACCATTATTGAATGTTTTTCACGGAATCCGTATTGTGATGTATAGAGGATTGACTTTTTATCTAAGTAGCTGATAAGCCGATTGTACATAAGTCGTTCCATTAATTTGGAGAAAAGTGGAAGTATTGAGACAGGTCTATAGTTTGTGAAATTAGATGAATCCTTTGCTTTGTATATAGGTGTTACTCGTGCTGCTTTTAATTTTGATGGAAATATGCCTTGAGTGAAAGATAAGTTACAGATGTGGTTAAGGGGTATTAGTAGCGCTAACGTGCAGTGTTTGAAAATACTCCACTTGAAACCATCCAAGCCAGCACTTTTTGCAGGATTTAGTTTGTTAAGAATGATACAAATTTCTTCATTTGTGACCGGGTTAGCGAAAAAAGAGGATTGATAGTCGCCTGTGAGATAATCACTATATTTATTAGAGGATGTTGAATTGATTTTATCTGAAAGTGTTGGACCTATATTAACAAAATAGTCATTGAATCCTGTTGCAATTTCTAAATCATCAGTTATTATCTTGTTATTATAAAGAAATTGTGTTTGTTGTGCTTTGCGGTTATTTTTATTCAAAAGTGATTTAATTTTTGTCCATGTTTCATTTATGTCATTCTTGCATAGTTCAAATTTGTTATGGTAGTAAGTTTTTTTTGCGGTTTTGATTATTTGGTCCAACTTGTTTCTGTATTTCTTGAATTTCTGTTCATTATGCTTTGTTTGACATTTGATAAACTTCAAATAAAGATTATGTTTTTTTATGACAGGCAGCTATCAGTCCAATTGTTATCCATGGTTTAGTCGGGTTGTGTTTAAATTTCTTCTTTTCTTTCATGGGAAAGCTGTTTTCGAAGATGTGCGTGCAAATTTCATGGAACTTGGTGTAGGCACTTTCGCAGCACTGTATGTCTGTTACTGCATGCCAATCCACCTCAGACATGTATTTTTCAAATTGTTCAATATTGACCTGATTTATTTCTCTGCATTTAATTTTTTCATATTTGAATGGCTTTGTGCAGGTCAGCTGTCTTTCGAGAAGAAAAATTGGTAGGTGGTCTGATGTGTCAGTAACGAGAATTCCTACCTCCGATTTATTACTGAAGTTAATGTTATTGCTGAATATATTATCAATAATTGAGGCCGAAACATCACCTATTCTAGTCGGTTTTGTAATGGTTGGGTAGAATGAATGAGCATTTAGTAAGTTTATAAAGTTTTGTGTATGAAAGCAAGTTTGTCTCATCAGGTCAATATTGTAGTCACCCATGAGGTAGACAGTTTTGTTTTCCTTTTGAATAGTTGCCAAAGTTTTTCCTAATAGTTCAATAAGATGTTCCCTTTAGGTGATTTATAAATCGTACCTACAATTTTGTTTTTTCCTTTCGGTGTTTGAATTTCGATAAACATTGTTTGAATATGTTCTTCAATATTAGAAAGGTCATCTCGCTCAATGAATTGGACATTTTCTTTAACATACATGTCTACACCACCTCCCCTGCCCGTGGTTTTGTGCTTTTCAACAAATGTGTAGTTCTTTATATTGATACGGTTAGTAGGTGAATTTGCATGTATAAATGTCTCTGTAATTCCAATAATTCCAAATTCATGTGCACTCATATCTAGCAGACGGTGTAACTTGTCGATGTTCCCCATGAGAGATTGCATGTTGATAAATAGAAGTGAGAAGGCTATGTGTTCTTTGTTTCCTAGTAGATTGTCATTGAATGTTTTTGGGAGGATGTATTCACAGGTTGGTGCAGATATATTTAGATCATTTCTAGTATCAGCATGGTTAAATTGGGATAGGATTAATTCGAATGGGTTTAGAGTGGGTTTTTTGTCGTCAGTAGCCTCAGTGGTAGTAGGGTTATAGTATGGATTTAGAACAGCCAGTGTGAAGTCTGTATTGTCATTGTAATGATTGTACTGGAAAAGTGACTTGTTGCAGTTGGTACACCACCAGCAGGTGTCGTCAGCTTCGAGGTTGCGATAGTCAGATGTTGTTAATTTGGAGCAACTTAGATGAATCCATGTGCTACATAAGTTACATAATAGCGCTCTCTGATTATTCTTAACAGGTTTCCTACAGGATGAGCAAGGGAATTTAGCGGGCATGTGTTAGGTTAGTGGGAATATGGACAGGGAGGAAATAAGACAAGGGAGCTACTGAAGAGAGAGGGAGGTTATTGGAGTCATTTGGAGGACTGAATGGATTTCTCTATTTGGCTGTAATATTGGTTATTATCGTGATTTAATTGTATATAACACCATCTAACCAGTGGATACACTGGATGAGATGGGTCAAGTGTCAAATTGCAATAAATAAGAATTGTGGGTGAGTTACTAAAAGTAAAATTGAGAACCTGTTATCATCAATCATTAATTGATCATTGGTTAGTATATAAAAAAACAATAACATGTCGAGTATTTTTGCAACTTATCAGGCTGGAAACCGTTGCTGCCTAAGGCAGCAACATCCTCCAGTCAAACCAATTTCAAAATACCCAGAAGATTATTTCTAGAATTATTAAGAATCTATCATGCGTGCGACTTGATTTGTAGGGGGTAATTATCGTTGACATGCTATAATTATTGCGTTCAAAATGGGTAAAAAATGAGAACCTGTTATCATCAATCATTAATAGATCATTGGTTAGTATATGAAACCAATCATCGATCACAAAAATAGTACCAATTCCCAACACTAGTACAAAGTACATAATAATACAAACACATTGACAAGTTAGATGAATCCTTTGCTTTGTATATAGGTGTTACTCGTGCTGCTTTTAATTTTGATGGAAATGTGCCTTGAATGAAAGATAAGTTACAGATGTGGTTAAGGGGTATTAGTAGCGCTAGCATGCAGTGTTTAAAAATACTATACTCGAAACCATCCAAGCTAACACTTTTTGCAGGGTTTAGTTGGTTGAAGAATACTCAAAATTTCTTCATTGGTGACTGTGTTAACGAAAAAAGAGGATTGATAGTCACCTGTGAGATAATCACTATGTCTACTTGAGGATGTTGATTTGATTTTATCTGAAAGTGTTGGACCTATATTAACAAAATAGTCATTGAATCCTGTTGCAATTTCTAAATCATCGGTTATTATTTTGTTATTATAAATAAATTGTGTTTGTTGCGCTTTGCGGTTAACTTTATTCAAAAGTGATTTAATTATTTTGCATGTTTCATTTATGTCATTCTTGCATTGTTCAAATTTGTTATGGTAGTCAGTTTTCTTTGCGGTTTTGATTATTTGGTCCAACTTGTTTCTGTATTTTTTGAATTTCAGTTCATTATGGTTTGTTTGCCATTTGATAAACGTCAAAGAAAGTTTATGTTTTTTATGACAGGCAGCTATCAGTCCAATTGTTTACCATGGTTTAGTCGGGTTGTGTCTAAATTTCTTCTTGGGAAAGCTGTTTTCGAAGATGTGCATGCAAGTTTCGTGGAACTTGGTGTAGGCATTTTCGCAGCACTGCATGTCTTTAACCGCATGCCAATCTATCTCAGACGTGTTTTTAAAAATTTGCCATATTGACCTGATTTATTTCTCTGCACTTAATTTTTTCAGATTTGAATGGCTTTGTGCAGGTCAGTTGTCTTTCAGGAAAAAAAATTGGTAGGTGATCTGATGCGTCAGTGGCGAAATTTCTACTTCTGATTTATTACTGAAATTAATATTATTGCTGAATATATTATCAATAATTGTAGCCGAAACATCACCTATTCTAGTCAGTTTCATTATGGTTGGGTAGAATGAATGAGCATTTAGTAAGTTTATAAAGTCTTGTGTATGAAAGCAAGTTTTCTCATCAGGTCAATATTGTAGACACCCATGAGGTAGACGGTTTTGTTTTCCTTTTGGATAGTTTCCAAAGTTTTTCCTAATAGTTCAATAAAATATTCCTGATCAGTGATTTATAAATTGTATCTAAAATTTTGTTTTTTCCTTTCGGTGTTTGAATTTCGATAAACATTGTTTGAATATGTTCTTCAATATTAGAAAGGTCATCTCGCTCAATGAATTGGATATTTTCTTTAATATACATGCCTACACCACCTCCCGTGCCCGTGGTTTTGTGCTTTTCAACACATGTGTAGTTCTTTATATTAAGAAGGTTAGTAGGTGAATGTGCATGTATAAATGTCTGTAATTCCAATAATTCCAAATACATGTGCACTCGTATCTAGGAGACGCTGTAACTTGTCGATGTTCCCCATGAGAGATTGCATGTTAATAAACAGAAGTGAGAAGGCAATGTGTTCTTTGTTTCATATTAAGTTGTCATTGAATGTTTTTGGGAGGATCTATTCACAGGTTGGTGCCGATATATTTAGATCATTTCTAGTGGCAGCATGGTTAAATTGGGATATATTTAGTTTGAATGTGTTTAAAGTGGTTTTTTGTTGTCGGGAGCCTCAGTAGTAGTAGGGTCATAGTATGGATTTAGAACTGCCAGCGTGAAGTCTGTATTGTTATTGTAATGATTGTAAGGGAAAAGTGATCGACTTGTTGCAGTTGGTACACCTCCAGCAGGTGTCATAAGCTTCGAGGTTGTTATAGTCAGATGTTGTTAGTTTGGAGAAACTTAGATGAATCCATGTGCTACATCAGTCACATATTAGTGCTCTCTGATTATTCTTAACAGGCTTCCTACAGGATGAGCAAGGGAATTTAGGGGACATTGGTCAGGTTAGTGGGAATATGTTGCGATAGTCAGATGTTAGTTGGATCAACTTAGATGAATCCATGTGCTACATAAGTCACATAGTAGGGCTCTCTGATTATTCTTAACAGGTTTCCTACATGATGAGCAAGGGAACTTAGCGGGCATGGGCAAGGTTAGTGGGAATATAGACAGGGGGAAACTAAGGCATGGGAACTACTGAAGAGAGGGAGGTTATTGGGGTCATTTGGAGGACTGTAGCTCATGGGGTAGTGTCGGGCTGTTCCAGTCTATGATGTCGACTTGCCGTGCCGCAAGTGCACGACGAATGATGACGCTGGTTAGCCCCCGGTCTCGGGGTGATGGATCCTGTACAATACTGCCCTATGGGTAACAAAGACCGGCTCCTAAGGCCGGTGAAACTCAATCGTTCCTGTGGGGCCGTGCGACCATTGTCACGAGCATTAAACACAATGGTCTCATCCCAAGAGTTTGTGTCACCAGGATGCTTGTCCATAGCAATTTCGTGATCTATGGACTTACAAGATTTGATCTTGGTGACCTAATTAAACTAAGTCTATGCAATAATTTTACCTAAACAGACTGTCAAGTATGCTAGATAAAAAGGATGAGCATACGAAAATACAAGACATAGAGACAGCCGGATGAACTTTTAAACGTGGGTCTCCCAGAGATACCACACAGACTCGTAGGTCCACAGAGGTATCCCCATAAGCGAGGCTCCCATACACGAGACTTAACTAATTAACTTAATATGAGCTATTATAGCTCTAAGCTGAAAGGAAAGAAAATTATCTCTGTAGTGACGAAAAATCATGTGCCTCACGTGGGCACTACTAGTGCTAGTCTGGATGAAAAGTATTATCTTCGCGTGGACCATCGTCGCTGAATCCTTGCGAGAGGCAAGTGCCTCGCGTGGGCCTCCGTCATGGGAAAATGTCGCCACCGCTTAAAGCGGGAGAAGAGTAGTAGACAAAAATGGGCCCACTCTAATATTTTAACCAAAATTCTGAAAAGAAGAGACCATACCTAGTGAGATTATGACTATAGGGTTGCGTTCTGTTTTATGTGAAGACGGGATGAGCGATGCCTGAAGGATTCCCACATCACCGTCTTATGTATGCTGAATTAGTAGTTGCCGCTTTATTTATGCGGGCCTTCTTCTATGCTTATCTAACATTTAGTTGTTAGTGACAAACACTATTTTAGGCTGCAAATGGCGGGTGTCTACCTAGCTGTTAGGTACGGCTGTCATTGAGAACAGATGCCCTAAGACATCAATACTGAAGACAGCGCTGATTCATGTTACCTAGTAAGATCTCCGAACTGGATAAGAATCCGGACATCCCACTCCGTAACCACATAAAACGTCACAAGATACTGGTTACTTTTCACAAAAGCATTTCAGGCAATTGATCTATCATTATGGTGGGGGTAAGAGATGAATACCCACCGTAAATGTCCTTCCCGTGAGGGCATGGCAGATCTGAATATCATGCCCAGACGTCGTTCGGAATTTGGTGGGGATGTGCATCTCGCCAATCACCAGGTCCTATGGAACTAACCGTTTAACCTGTCGCTAGGTTTAAATACAAGTTGCCCAGTTTTGCACTGCGGTGCAGGAGGAGTGTTCAGCAGATAAAAGAAAATAATAATTAAGACATATTTTCACAGTGCTTTCCTACATTGGCTGAAGTGCTAACTACTAAGTATCTAAGGATACAGAGGGAATGTATGTGATACCACACCTTGGCCATCACCGCTTGGAAACCCCAACAGTTTCCCAGGGTCGGATCAGCCCATGGTACGGATAGGGACATCCAAACAATTAAGAAGCCACAAGGCTTAGTGGAACATGAAGAGAGACAATATCTTAGAGATATGAGGCCCTTTGGGTATTGTGGCCACTTGTACACAATCTTGCCGGAGTGCGGGGATAAATTATCGCAACTACCGGGAGAGAGGCGTACACTACAGATTTCTTAACGAAGAAATTGTCTCTAATCATATTAAACCTATCCTATCGAGCTGAATAGAAAAGGTTTTAGTCAGTAGCATGCCGGGATAAACAGAGTTAAGTGTCGCTGTAGTGTTTCCTACGTGCACTGCAATCCTATATTTTCTATAATTAAACAAAACATATGAACTGATGGCCACTGGCCATATAAAAACTAACCAAAGCAATCAATACAGTTTGAAATGATCAGAATTATATATCTTTAGTACAGGTTAAGGAACCTATTACGGTGCGGTTAGTGAAAATACCTTACAGAAAATGAGAATAACTATAAACATATACAGAAATTATAACTAGCGGTCCTAAGACCGTTACGGTACCATTTAGTCATCGGGACCGTTTATACGGGTACGATGTAATTAGGAAAAATACATTTAACGGAATAATTATAATGTTAAGTATAGTTACTTGAATAATCGGTAGCCATTCTTAAGTCCGGGCTATCGTGTTACTGAAATTGATACGTCACTCTTAGGTTGACGTGAGTTGATGCATTCTCAAGAAGCTGGAAAGTTCCCGCAGGCTGGTTCCCGCAAACAGGATTCCCGCAAGCAGCTCATGACGGGAGCAGATCGAACTCAGGTACGGATGGAAGTTGACAACAACCTGATCACAACCGGGGGCTGTTAGATGCAGATGAAGACACAAAACTAAGCTTAATGGTGCAGGGTACGTCCGGCAGCTCTGAAGACGTACCGGGCAAAGTTTACTTGCTGTGGTCGAAAAGTTTAGATGAATCTGCACAACATTATCAGTGCAGGGATGGTTAAATAACCACTTCTTGCCGTGGCCGGAAAGGCCTCACCGCAAGTTCATGTTCCGAAGTAGCTCTTGATATATTCATGAACAATGTCTATAAAGTTCCAAAATTCTCCCGCAAGGACGGGAGTTATAAAATTGCTTTTAGTGCGGTGGGCTGGAGTACTGCTGGCTACGGGAGAGAAACCGACAGAAAGCGAAGTGATCTGCGTAATGTTGTGCTGATCGTAGCTGGAACAGGTCCAACCTATTCGGCCCCTGGCCGAGGATGCTCTCGAACTCTGGATCTTGTCTCCTTTTATACTACTCGTGACGTCACAGGCACAGGCTCCAACCAATCATCGGTCGAGCAACAGCCAATCAGCGCGTAGCTAATAATAATTCTAGAAGTTCTGATTCCACGTGGTTATGACGTCACGGCAATACTTTGAAGATAATCAAAAAGGGTTTTCCGTGGATAACTCAAGCATTTCTTACCAAAGGCTTACAGATTTGGAAAGCCCGTCGAATTCTTGGTCTTAATTAATGCAAGATTCGGCGGAAACAGGTAATTAAAAAGGATTACATGGTACCATCTCGGTACACTAAAAGCGTCATCCCATCTTGGCCGTAAACTACATGCTCTGTCAAAAATAGCATTTAAGCATGCTCATGCGCACTATGCGCTTTAATGATCTCTCTCATAGGCCCATATACGCTTATGGCTCTACCCAGGGGGACGTGTTCAGGGAACGAATCCAGGATGGGCGGCACGTACCCAGCCGGGCTGGTACAGCCGGTACCGGTCCGGCCAATCCGAACTACACCACCCCCTACTAGTTTGACATCCATGGCAAACGATCACGCATCGACGCATGGACGTACGCTAGGCGGGAATTATAGACTTCCCGGATAGGCACGTGGCCAGAGAGGAGTAGTGATGCAATAGACGTGTATTCAAGAGACAGAGCCCATAGAGGTGCCAAAGATGAGAGGGGAGGCATACTTTTAGTTTCAATTTTTGACCTGGAATTATTCTTCCAGACCTTTTCTTTTTCTTTTTGTTTTAATATTTTGGTGCGTGTTGCAACTTTATTTAGTCAATGATCTTAAACAATAGCTCGCATGGGTGTTCTCTTTGGGTGCGGATAATTGTTATCTCCTCAGAGAACACCTAAGCTCCAACGTACCACAATTTAGGACTAAATATATAATAATATAAAATATATATGTATATCGAATATATGGTTTCCACGTAATATATCCTTACGGGGTATCTAAAATATTACATCCGAATTATTTGCGCACCCCGGGTAAATAAAGGGGTATGCAACACGTATCTTCGATTAAAAATATATTTGCGGCCCATTATAGCGGGTCCGCAATGGGCAGCTCTCGCTGACACCATAGCCGTTCTGACATCTAAGACAGGAAGAAAAATAATAAGAAAAATAGAACATGTAATAATAACTCAACGGTTAGCTTATTAGGCAGCCCCAGCATAGCTGAGACTGCATGACGGGATTATGACATTACTGCACTGCAGGATGTTGTATTCTTTACGTCGCACACGACGTTCTTACAACACCGGAGTCTGCAGTGCTCATTTTGTGTGGGACACAGCTGGGCACTGAAGTGCGCGGCTGTGTCGGATAACTGTAGTCATCCTAGGGATGGGATTAAATTGATATAACATATATAATAAAAAGAAGGATTTAAAAAATAAATTAATAATTAATATGCTTCCATGAATCGCACCACTGATGTTCTGCTGTATCACAAATGATTACACCTCTGCTGCAAAATTTCCCCACTGAGTCTGGGTCTCGCGACTGACGGTGGTTGGTCGCGGTGGATGCACTATCAATGCTGAGACGCGTTCACTATCACTGGCACTGACAGAAATGTTTGAAGTGATGGTGGTGGAAATATGAGCGTCCATAATGTCTCACCGTCACTGCGGGTGCTAAAATATGTGTCCGTAAGGCAGCGGAAGTGCTAGTGGTTATCAAGGCGGTTGATGCTGTTGTCGTTGTGGTCGTCGTGGTGGCTGCAGTGGCTGTCGTGGTGATGGCGGTGAGCTGAATCATAGGCTGAGGCAATGATGCGGGAGCAGATACGGCTGACAGGGCCGTATTTAAGGTGGGGGGGGGGGGGGGGGGGCAAGCGGGGCAAAAGCAAGCGGCCCCACAATTTAAAAATGAAAAAAAGATTATGCACATTTTTGGAAGGTATAGGACATTTAAAGCGAACTTTATTAGTTTAGAACTCTTAATCATACATTATAATTATATTCTAATATTTGTGGGGGCCCCAATTCTTGTTTGGTGTTCGGCATCAATGTTAATTACGAAAATTTTGAAAAATTAATTCATTTTGCAACGAAAGAAAGCGCCATAATTCACCCTAAAAGTAGACTCTCTGGCCGTCTCAGAGCACCTAGATGTAAAAAAATGTATGGGGGAGGACCCCAGACCCCCCCCCCCCCACCTCATTTTTTGCCCCAGTGCCGCCAAATATCCAAATACGGCCCGGACGGCGGAAGATGAAATCTTCCGAGACTTAACATATTCCAACAGACGATTTGCGGTAACATTAGGCACGGCCTGAATGTCCTGCGTGTGAGCGATACGGCTCTTTCCCGCTTATGGTCGTTCCGGCGTGGTTCGCTTCCTGATGCTGGATCAGAAAGGCTAGGAGCCGGATGCTGGATAACACGAGTTGGAGTAATGCTAATCGACGTAGGCTGTGACGGTCCTGGTCCCTCATCTATGGTCAGGTCTGGAGGAGATGGTGACTGCGGGTAACTTGGAATTTCCATTCCCGCAGGGGTCGTGATGACTACCGATATCGGCTTACTGGCTGAAATTGCTTCAGACACTATGGATGCGGGTGTAGTGGCTGTAGTTGGATGTCTGATTACTGATGCGGGTGCTGCCGGACTGGATTCTGTGGAGGACTTACGCTTCTTGCTCTGCTTCAGGACTGGTGTAGATGTCGTGACTGGTAGTGGCATAGCGCTCCCCAACGTCGCTGCGGGTAGGATTTCACATCTTGCTGCTGGTATGTTGCTCATGGTAGCGGCGGGAGGACGATGACTAACAGGATATCTACGGGTAGTATTTTTCGTGCAGGCCATCTTCTTGGTCGGGAGAACTTTGACTGGAAACCGCGATTCGAAACACGTAGCTAAATGGGCACGATCCTCGTTTTCTTCCCCGGGAACTAATGTCACTTCTAACACACGGTGGTGATGACGGAGCGCATGGGTCACTCTGTAGCGAATAGCGGTATAGAGATACTGACACGTCACGCAGAAGGCTATCTGGAGGAGATGATCCTTGTTAACATGAAGTGTGAGGTCGGATTTTGTCGTAAAAGTTCTGGTACAGGGTTCTCCGCTAGCTAATAATGAGCTGCACGGGAATCATTTTGAAACTGGTACCGATTCTTCTTCAGACGAATCCGACAATGCTAAATCTTCGAGGAGTGACATCTCGTTCCCACATGATAGGTGGCTGCGGGAACCTTGTTCAAAACCTAATGCCCTATCTCTTCATTTTGTTAACTTTCCAGGCCAAGTATAATAAAGAACTAATAATAAAAAAAGCAGAATTTGGTTTTCGACACGAAAGAAGCCTAATGCTATCTGTCTTCCCTGGTGTCGGGTTTTGACGGGAAGACGAAGTTTCAGAGCGCACTTCCTCCTTTTATACTATTTGGTGACGTCATAGGCGGCGGATGACCACACCTGGTAGTTTTTAACAGGTGATTCGGTCAGCCCTATATGGAAAGTTTATCTTTCCTACTCTAGACGTCAAGGGATTAATTCTTCCCGTATAAATGGAGCACTTTCAATTATAGGAGGAATGGCTCGTTAACTTTGTCCCAATTTAGCACATTTAACAGCATCTGATCAACATAACAACGTGGTACTACTTTTTCTTTGAGGAGCCTCACCTTTTAATTAGCGTGAGGCGGTTTTTCAGATTGGATGCTTATAAACTTGCCTGTTTTAATTTTAGGCTGGACGCCCGATGGGGTGTGTGGGAGCCTGGTGACGTCAGCGGCAATTACCCCTACTCATCCTCGCCACTCCTCCATCACGCTGTGGTAGTCGCGTATTTAGGCGGCTCTTGTGTTTAAAGCGTTTGACCCAATTTACTGGAAATAGCAGCAAATGTCATGTGGCTCCTAAAAGCATGTGGTTGATCGGAAACAGATGTGCTGTTTATGGGGGTGTAGTCTGTTATTGATGCGAGATATGGAAATATATATATATATATATATATATATATATATATATATATATATATATATATATATATATATATATTATATCATGAATCTTTATAATATAATGTCCCTTATTTGCGTGAGTTCTTAAACATGCGTCTTGGTATATGTCTGTAATAGGTAGTTCTCAGCCTGTGTTGATTATGGACGGGAATGCAGGGAAGAGAATTTTTGAAATTCTCTTTGTAATTATACTGTTAGATTTTTTATGCTGCTTTATCGGCCAGTGCGCTAATGATTTGTAGCACGGTAGAGCAGTTGTGTTCTTAATCAAAAATATAACAGTAAAGTTGTAAGTAATTTGATGTGTGGTTTAAACAGATCTATTCAGGCGGTAGATCAATGTTACTGATCCCGACAAGATAGCTGCGTTTTCCGAGTGGGAGGGCTGCCAAGCATTCTCCTCAATGGGCAGAACTGGCTCTGTCCCGGCCTAGACCAGACACATTAATACCACTTAATAATGGTTAAATTACAGTACAACTCGGAGGTGGGTGCCACAGTATTACAATTTACAATGCCGTCGTTTGGAGATTGTGAATACAGTCAACCTGAGTGTCTATGTTTCTGAGATGTTGGTGATTTGAATCTTATACGTGTGGCTGGTTATCTGTGGATGATACTTGCGCTGTGGTGAAGGTGACGTTTTTAATGCCGCCAGGTGCGGGAATGGCAGCGGGGGGGGGGGGGGGGGGGGGGAGGTGGCGTGATGTCAACTTTATCGAACCTTGAAGGTATTTCACTCTGTAATTACTTTAGAGCGCAGATGACCTGTCGGATGCTGTCGTAACTTTGATCAATACATTATCGAATTCAACTTTTCGGTAGTAAAATCCTACTCGTGACTGACGACAATACGGGCATCTTGCTCTCTTAATAATATTGACTGTTATTACGCACAGATGATGTATGTAGATTTTGGCTGTTTCCGTACGACGTCAGGGAAAAAAGGGAGGGGGGAGGAATGTTGGACAAACGTTCCTCCCATGACGCGTACTGTAGATGGCTGTAGTGCACTCCTTATATCCATATGATCAGTTCTCCCATAACTAGACAAGAAGGTGTGTGCGGGAGATTTGTTGGCTGTCGTTTGTTGATGATAATGTTGTCGTCGGGATGCCCGGGCTGCTGTATGATGCCAATGTTATAAGCGAAGTGGGCGCATTCCAGTTTTCCACGCTGGTGAATGCCAATTCTGTTGTTATTGCGGGAGGTGGGGTTTGTGGGAGATATTATTTCTCACGCAGCTTTTGCGGGTGGAACTGTTGCGGGAATTTCTATGTCTCTATCGGGAATTAATTAATACCGGTAGGTACTGGTAAATGATGTTGTTTGCCGATGTTGAATGGCTCTGTTATGCTGAGTATAACCGAGTAGGTATGTGATGTACGCGCAAGGACGAATTGACGTATCCAGCCTTGAGGGCAGGTGTGCTCTGTATGTTATGACGTTCTGTCTGTGGTGTGATGTCCTGACTGCTCACAGGGGAGTATTGTAGGCCGAATGGATGGGGTGGCCTTTGGACAGGGGGATGTGGTCATCTCCCATTACACGATGGTTGGTGTCCTGTCGTAGTTTTTAGACACCGGGAAAATTCGAGCCGAGAGTCTGCTGAACAGGCTGATTCCCTGCCCACCGTGGGGGTTAATGTTGGTCGGTGCAGTGCGGGATGCAGTCTCTCTCATATCTGAAGATTGACGGTCAACAGACGATGAGTGGAGTGTGAAATGGACTGGGCCGGTGATGTCCGAACTTGGTGTATAGATGATGGACGTGAATTGGAGTGATGGCATTGGTGGGACTATGGAAAAGGGTGTCCCTTGGAGGGGGCGTGGTTTCGCGATTTTGGGAATTGGTCGGGTACACATTGTTGTAAGGTTTTGCGGTTCTAGACACGCCAAGGTTTCATCTAGCCTCTTCACTTCCATGCTATTTATCATATGTTCCACCCCACGGGAAGCATGGCTTGGGTCAGCCTCAGCCTCCGCTTGTGACAACTCTATGATGGGGGGGCATAGCACGAAGTGGGTGGGAATGGGAAGAGATCGGAGGAACAGCTTTTCCATCCAGTCACTTGGACAAAACGAACACAAAGTTCTTCAGATACGACTTCCCAGATCGAGTAGACCCATGCTGAGGAGGGAGAGGGCGAGTACGTATCTCGTCATCATCGTCAGCATTAGCCGCTTGTTCACCCGCATTCTGGCTTGGTAGAAGTCGGTTTGAACCGGCACCGTGATGCTCTGCGCTAACCGTGGGAATACTAGTTTCCATAGAAATATCTGTCTGGGTACCGGTGTCACGAGAAACGCCCAGTCAGAGCTCTGGTGCTGCGTCGTCACTGACACACGGTTTAAGTCGATCGAAGTGGATGACTGAGGTCAGGCCATCTGAAGCAAGGATATGGTAGGTCACGTCCGACGTCTTACATACTACCACATAGGGGCCTTTCCACTGGTAACTCAGTTTACTTGGCACATTTGTAGACCATCGTGAATCATGTACCCAAACCATTCTTCCTGCTTCATACAGATCTCCATGCATCCTCCGGTCGTGCCATGTCTTTTGCCGCCGGTGTGCAGTGGATAATGTTTCTCTCACTAACTCACAGCCTGTTCTAGCCTCTGCCACAAGAGTTCAACATAGAGAGATGGTGAATTTTTCTCTCTTGGTATCCGAGGCATGGCCAGATCCAGGGGTAAGGCTAATTCACGGCCTAACATTAACTGAGCAGGGGTATAACCCGTGCTGGAATGTACTGAAGTGCGGTAAGCCATGAGTACATACGGGAGCCGTAGGTCCCAATCTCTACAATCAAGGCATTTTTCCTTTGTAAGCATCTCCGCGAGAGTTCTGTTGAATCGATCTACCATCCTGTCACTCTGGGGGTGGTATGGAGTCGTCCTTGTTTTGATGATATGGAACAATTTGCAGAGCTCTGATATGAGCCGGCATTCAAAATTACTTCCTTGATCGGAGTGCAACTCATAAGGCATACCAAAACGGCAGAACACATTGCTTGCCAAGACCTCCGCTACGGTGGATGCCTCTTGGTCCGGCAAAGCAAATGCTTCTACCCACTTCGTAAAGTAATCTTGTAATACGAGGATGTATTTATTTCCGTCATCCGTTGTATTCAAGGGTCCGGGCACGTCGATAGCCACTCGCTCCCATGGTGCACCACCAATCTTAATTTGAGATGGTGTGATATGGGGTTGGCCAACAGCCCGTCTTTGGCATGGAATAGATTTGGCAACCCATGCCTTGACACGATCCAGTGGAATCTCAATTTGATATGGGCAACAGTCCTTTCCACAGCCAAATTCCCGGCATTATCATGCAGTTGTTTTAATATAAGATTATGATAACTGTCCGGGACTACCAGGCGGTCATTAATATACAGAACGTTATTTATTAATCGACATTCTTCGAACCGTTGGTAATAATATTTTGCTGTGGTGGAAAGTGGTGTTACCGATTTCTTGGGAGGACATACCCCCTCCTGGATCCACACGTATATATTTTGTATCTGTACATCTGTTGTTTGGTGGTGTGCGATTTTCTCCGGATTCCACTCTGCGCACCTCAATTCGGGGAACTCTGGAGATGACTGTATTGACTGTGTTACGGTGGCGGCCTCTTCGTGTTCATTCTCCTTGCCAATTCTACTGAGGGCGTTGGCATTCCCATGCAATTTGCTGGGACGGTGAACAACGTTGAAGTTATAGGCCTGCAGGGATTCCTGCCATCTCGCTACATGCCCTCCAGATTTTTCAGGTTCCTGAGCCAGCGTAGTGAGACATGGTCTGTACGGAGTGTAAAAGGGCACCCATACAGAAAGTGTTTATAGTACTTGACGAAGTGTACCGCCGCTAGGAGTTCTCGCTTGGTGGTTGCATATCTTCTCTCCGTTTTATTCAGAGTATGTGAACCATAACCCAATACCTGCTCTGTTCCATCTTCTGTGACATGAGACAGAACCGCGCCCATAGCGTAAGCTGATGCGTCAGTGTCTAAGATGAAATCGAGGTTTGGATTAGGATGAGCAAGAATCGGGGCGGTCTTCAAGAGTTCCTTCAATGCCCTGAAGGAGCCTTCACACTCACTCGTCCACTCAAATGGTCGATCTTTTTCGGTGATCTTGTAGAAGGGTGATGCAATCTCTCTGAAATGCCAGATGTAACGGCAATAGTACTGGCATAAGCCAAGAAAACTCTGTGTCTCTGTAACTGAAGAGGGCCTTGGCCACTCTGCTACTGCCTTAGTTTTTGATGGCTGAGTATCCACTCCATCACCGGATATGTGTCCCAGGAACTCAACGCTCTGTCTAAAGAGATGACACTTCTTGGGTTTGAGTTTTAAATTGGCCGTGTGGAACTGGGAAAGCACGGTGTCCAAATTGATTAAGGTTTGCTCAAACGTTGGTCCAAAGACTATCACGTCATCAATGTAATAGAGACAGATTTCCCATTGCAGGGTGGTTAATACCTGCTCAATGAGTCGTTCAAAAGTTCCGGGAGCATTGCACAACCCATAGGGTATCTTGCGGAATTGGAAAAGGCCATCCCTACAAATGAATGCGGTCTTTTCCATGTCAGCCTCATCCATGGCTACTTGCCAGTAACCACTAGCTAACTCAAGGGTACAAAACGACTTGGCTCCGGACAAGGAATCCAAGGCCTGATCTATCCGAGGTAATGGATAAGCGTCCTTGATGCTAAGATCATTACGGTGGCAGTAGTCAATACAAACCCGCACGGTTCCATCCTTTTTGCCTGCTAGTACTATTGGGATAGCCCATTGAGATGCTGAGGGTTCAATAATACCAGTCCGCAACATGTCGTTCACTTGTTGGTGTGCTTCCGCTTCCTTATGAATGGGAAAGCATCATACAGGTTGACGTATGGGGCGATTATTTCCCGTGTCGATGGAGTGTCGTACGAGATGAGTCTCTCCGAGATCCATGTCTCCGGAGGAAAAACTATCGCGATATTTGTGCAGTAATTTCCGAATTTCATGTTTCTATGATTGCTGTAATCCAACTGTAGCACGTAGATATAGATCATGTAAATGTTCGGGTAAATCATCAGTCATATGCTGTGGTGTGTCAGTAGGTGTAGGTGATTCCAATGAGATTATGTCCACTAAATGGCCACAGCATTCTCCTGGTTCCAGAGTGATGGGGTCTGCGGTACCATTGAACACTCTAAAAGGTATATTTTCCTTATTAGTAGTATTATGCGGGGACTTGCGCATTGTGAGGCGATCATGTAATCAGGATCGGGTTCCAACATGGCGATGTGTGTGTTGCTTCCTAACTGTGGTGTGGTGGCCCATAAGATGTGTTCTTGTCCCAGCTCAACCGTGGCTGTACTGGACAATATTACAGCACACGTGTCATATAATGATAACGCCAGTCCAAGAGGTATTCGTCGGCCATGTATGTCGAGTTCCTGTTGTTTGCAATGTATGATGCCTTCGCTGGTGCTGAGGAAATCAGAGCCAAGGAGGGCATCGTTATTAATAGAGGCGATGACAACTCACTGAATGAATTGCATCTCCTCTATTTGGATGACTAAATTGACTACACCGGCTACGGGCACATCAGCTAGCGTAGCTGCCTGTAGGTAAATGTTTGTAAGTTTAAGGGGAGACTTTTTATGAGGTTGGATGCTCTCATATAAGCGCTTGTTAAATACCGTGATTGAAGCGCCAGTATTGACAGTGGCACTGGTGGAAACGCCACTAAACAGACTGGCACATTTGTATATTAATTTACCGGTGTACCTGTCGAAGAGTTTCCAATGACGCTATCTGCGACAATGGTGTCAGAGCGGAATCACTCTGTATGTACTCTGAGTGTTTCCTAATTGCTTCTCTTAATGTGGTGGATGGCTGAGTGAAGAAGGGGCCAGTCCATCGTCGTCGCTGCTGTGAGGGCTGCGGTGAGGACGAGGCTTGGGGTAGCAATGATGATGGAGATGTTGCTGTTTCAGGGTATGCTGTATTAGTGTAGACAGTGGTGCATACATGATGACGGATAAGCTCCACCCGCGCAAGCCATTTCTTACAATGCTTCATTGGATATTTTGGTGAAGCACAGATGAAACAGTGATGTCGCCAGGGACGTGTTTTTCCCCATCTATGTAGGCGCTTGCGAATCTATGAGGCGGAGTGAGCCGCTCTCCTGAGTCGCTGTTGTCTGTGGATCCGGGAGATGATGTTTGGTAGGGTGGTGTTTTGCATACCACCAAGGGACACCAAGAATTCAGTATCTTGGTGGCGGGACGTGGTGCTTGCAAAAACGTTGTTTCAGCGGAGGTGCTACAACCTACCACTGCCGTTTTACACAGGAAAGAAGGCTTGTTATGTGTGGAGAAAGAGGGGGATGGCGATGCTGCGGATGTGGGAGGCATCATAGGCATTGACATATGTGAAGCCGTGCATTTTGGGAGTGCCTTGCGCAGGCCTCCGTCACGGGAAAATGTCGCCACCGCTTAAAGCAGAAGAGTAGTAGACAAAAATGGGCCCACTCTAATATTTTAACCAAAATGCTGAAAAGAAGGAGACCATACCTAGTGAGATTATGACTATAGGGTTGCGTGCTGTTTTACGTGAAGACGGGATAAATGATTCCCGAAGGATTCCCACATCACCGTCTTATGTAATTCTTAGTATGCTGAATTAGTAATTGGCACTTTATTTATGCGGGCCTTCTATCCTTATCTAACATTTAGTTTTTAGTGACAAGAACTATTTTAGGCCGCAAATGGCGGGTGTCTACCTAGCTGTTAGGTACGGCTGTCATTGAGAACGGATGCCCTAAGACATCAATACTGAAGACAGCGCTCATACATGTTACATAGTAAGATCTCCGAACTGGATAAGAATCCGGACATACCACTCCGTAACCACATAAAACGTCACAAGACACTGGTTAGCTTTCACAAAAGCATTTCAGGCAACTGATCTATCATTATGGTGGGGGTAAGAGAGACGAATACCCACCGTAAATGTCCTTCCCGTGAGGGCGTGGCAGATCTGAATATCATGCCCAGACATTGTTCGGAATTCGGTGGGGATGTGCATCTCGCCCGTCACCAGGTCCTATGAAACTAACCGTTTAACCTGTCGTTAGGTTTAAATACAAGTTGCCCAGTTTTTCACTGCAGTGTGGGAGGATTGTTCAGCAGATAAAAGAAAATACTAATTAAGACATAATTTCTCAGTGCTTTCCTACATTGGCTGAAGTGCTAACTACTAAGTATCCGAGGATACAGAGGGAATGTATGTGATACCACACCTTGGCCATCACCGCTCGGAAACCCCGACAGTTTCCCAGGGTCAGATCAGCCCATGGTGCGGATAGGAACATCCAAACAATTAAGAAGCCACAAGGCTTAGTGGAACATGAAGAGAGACAATATCTTAGAGATATGAGGCCCTTTGGGTATTGTGGCCACTTGTACACAATCTTGCCGGAGTGCGGGGCTAAATTATCGCAACTACCGGGAGAGAGGCGTACACTACAGATTTCCTAATGAAGAAATTGTCTCTAATCATATTAAACCTATCCTATCAAGCTGAATAGGAAAGGTTTTAGTCGGTAGCTGGCCGGGCTAAACAGAGTTATGGCACGGACAGCAACCTCAGTGAAAAATTGTTGGTGACAGGAAAAAGTGCTGCATATATAAGTGTCGCTGTATAGTGTTTCCTACGTGCACTACAGTCCTATATTTTCTACAATTAAACAAAACATATGAACTGATGGCCACTGGCCATATATAAACTAACCAGAACAATCAATACTGTGTGAAATGATCAGAATCATATATCTTTAGTACAGGTTAAGGAACCTATTACGGTGCGGTTAGTGAAAACACCTTACAGAAAATGAGAATAACTATAAACATATACAGAAATTATAACTAGCAGTCCTAAGACTGCTATGGTACCTTTTAGTCATCGGGACCGTTTATACGGGTATGATGTAATTAGGAAAAATACATTTAACGTGTTACTGAAATTGATACGTCACTCTTAGGTTGACGTGAGTTGATGCATTCTCAAGAAGCTGGAAAGTTCCCGCAGGCTGGTTCCCGCAAACAGAATTCCCGCAAGAAGCTCATGATGGGAGCGGATCGAACTCAGGACTGTAATCACAATATATAATGTCTAACGAGTAGTCAGTCAGAAATACAATAACACTGCTGCTGTGAAGAAAGTTCCCGTACACCGATGGTACGGATGGAAGTTGACAACAACCTGATCACAAAGGGGGCCTGTTAGATGCAGATGAAGATACAAAACTAAGCTTAACGGTGTGGGGTACGTCAGCCAGCTCTGAAGACATACCGGGCAAAGTTTACTTGCTGCGGTTGAAAAATTTAGATGAATCTGCACAGCATCAGTGTGAAGACGGTTAAATAACCACTTTTTGGCTTGGCCGGCAGATCCGGCGGGTCATCCACCAAAGAACATCGCTGCCTCTACATCTGTAGAATCGCATTTTCGGGCCGAAAAGGCCTCACCGCAAGTTTGTGTTCCGAAGTAGCTCTTGATATATTCGTGAACAATATCTATAAAGTTCCAAAATTCTCCCACAAGGACGGGAGTTACAAAATTGCTTTTACTGCGGTGGGCTGGAGTACTGCTGGCTACAGGAGAGAAACCGACAGAAAGTCGAGTGATCTGCGTAATGTCGTGCTGATCGTAGCTGGAACAGGTCCAACCTATTCGCCCCTGACCGAGGATGTTCTCGAACTCTGGATCTCATCTCCTTTTATACTACTCGTGACGTCACAGGCGCAGGCTCCAACCAATCATCGGTCGAGCAACAGCCAATCAGCGCATGGCTGATAATAACGCAGTCGAATGTTCTAGAACATTCTAGAAGTTCTGCGTCCATGCGGTTATGACGTCACGGCAATACTTTGAAGATAATCAAAAGGGGGTTTCCCTGGATAACTCAGCCATTTCTTAACCGATTTTGAAATGGTTTACAGATTTGGAAAGCCCATCGAATTCTGGTCTTGATTAATGCCAGATTCGCGGGAACAGGTAATTAAAAAGGATTACATGGTAGCATCTCGGTACACTAAATGCGTCATCCCATCTTGGCCATAAACTACGTGCTCTGTCAGTCAAAGTCGCATTTAAGTATGCACATGCGCACTATGCGCTTTAACGAACTTAGTCATTTTTATAACGCGTTCTCTCTCATAGGCCATATACGCTTATGGCTCTACCCAAGGGGGGGGGGGCGTGTTGAAGGAACGAATCCAGGACGGGTGGCGCATACCCATCGCATACCTGGCTGGTACGGCCGATACCGGTCCGGTCGATCCGAACTAAGGACTGAATAGATTTCTGTATTTTGCTGTAATATATTGGGTATTATCGTGATTTAATTATATATAACCCCATCTACCCAGTGGATACACTGATGAGATGTGTCAAGTGTCAAATAGCAATAAATAAGAATTGCGGGTGAATTATTAAAATTATTTGGTGGCATCAACAGGTCATGCATAACTAGCATTTGGAATGCAGTCATGTAGAATATTGTTAAGTTTTTAGGAAGACACAGAAAAAAGAACAGCTTTGATATTAGCTTGATTAAGACCTGCTGCCATGGTTGGGGCTCTGTTAATTCAGGGTTCATAGTATACCAGCAGATTACACCATGCCTACAGATCGATTCCAACACACATACAAACTCCAAAGTAGGAGATCTTTAGCTAGTAATAGACATGACATGACCATAGACAGATTTCAGCACTGAAATAGTATGTTAATTTCAAAGCAACCATACCAATAACATGTTGAATATTTTGAAACTTACCCGACTGGAAGCCGTTGCTGCAACAGCTTCCATTTAAATCAGTTTCAAAATACCCAACAGATTATTTCTTAAATTATTAAGAATCTGTCATACCTGCGACTTGATTTGAAAGGGGTAATTATCCTTGAACGTGCTATAATTACTGCGTTCAGAATGGGTAAAAAGTGAAAACCTGTTATCATCAATCATTAATTGATCATTGGTTAGTATACAAAATCAATCATCGATCACAAAAATAGTACCAATTCCCAACATTAATACAAAGTACATAATGATACAAACACATTGACAAACGCTGTTCAAGATTCAAGATTCTAGATTCAAGATTATTTATTCAATAATTTCAAGATAAACGAATTCACAAATCATACCAGGTTGTCCGCCTAAGGCAGTGCCTATTGGTATGGCGGACACCTTACACACATATATACAGGTATATATAAATTAGACAAGACAGTACCTACACAAAGAATTATAAATTCAGACATTACATTTACTACTTCCTTATTAACCCTTTGACCCTTGATCCACATAAACAGTTTAAATTTCAAAGAGGAAATATGTCAATTCGCAGGTCAAGAGGGGACCACCCCTCCCCACCAACCCAGCACCCTCCCACACCCACCCACACCCCACTCCAACTCCACCCACCCACACACACACACCCAGAGTTCACCACCGGTTCAATTATCTTGTCAGTCATTACAGTGGAAAGAGAAACTCCAGTATAGTGGTCAAGTTCAATAATATACATGGATGTCTATGATTATAGATACAACAATAAACATTTATATATTTTTGGGGGAGGGTACTTTTACTTATAATGATGATATACTGTTTACAGGATGCTGGCTAATGGGGAGCATCCTTGGACAAGGGAAGGGGGGATGGAGGGGAGGGGTGCTCATTCTCCTGCTCGTCCTGTAGTTTGTTACTATGGTAATTGAAATTATTATTGGATATAATAGCAAGTGGAATCATCTAGTCATAATTCTAGTAGTAGTAGTAGTAGTAGTAGTAGTAGTAGTAGTAGTAGTAGTAGTAGTAGTAGTAGTAGTAGTAGTAGTAGTAGTAGTAGTAGTAGTAGTAGCGGTAGCGATAGCGGTAGCGGTAGTAGTAGTAGTAGTAGTAGTAGTAGTAGTAGTAGTAGTAGTAGTAGTAGTAGTAGTACATGTAGTACATGTAGTACATGTAGTACATGTAGTAGTAGTACATGTAGTAGTAGTAGTGCTAGTAGCAGTGGTAGCAGCAGAAGTAGCATCAGTATTAGTAGCAGGTCAATAGGTTTTTTTCAAAACAAGAAAAGAAGCATGTTATATAGATAGAAAAAAATTTCTGTCAAATACTATAAAATTATTTGGACCGATAGACATCGCTGTCCTATTAGACAGCAATGTCTTAGGATCCAATTATGCACGAGTATAAAACAGCATTCTTTACCTTGTTTTGTAGATGAGTCGGGCCATTTTTGAGCTGTACTGCATGAGTTAGATAATACTAGTATGTGTTAATCAAGTAGTTTTTTATTGTTTTCTTGCAGAATTTTGTTGATAGAATTTTCTCACGTGTTTCCTGTTTTGTGTTGTTCTATAGTTTAGTGGCTGCAAATGATATTCGGTGTTTTTCTATGTCTGTCCGTGTGTATTGCTCATGTAGTTTATGTCTGCTTCTAGTGTTATGTTGGTGGATGTTAATATTATTTATAAGGAAGGGGGCTATAGACAATATATCAACATACAGGCATATGACATTAAGTTTCACAGACGCATATGTGGGACGTTTGGTGTCTTAGACATTAATTCTTTCAGTACTGAAAATAGAATGTTAATTTCAAAGCAACCATACCATTAACATGTTGAGTATTTTTGCAACTTATCCGACTGCCAAGACAGCAACAGCTTCCAGTCAAACCAAAATACCCAACAGATCGGCATGCCGAATTACCCAAATGATACCAAATGTTTCATTTGCATCTATAGACTACTCATTTGGTATCATTTGGTTTTCATTTGGTTTTCATTTGTATCATTTGGTTTCATTTGGTATCATTTGGCATCATTTGGTATCATTTGAGTTCATTTGGATAATTTGACGCGCCCCCAACAGATTATTTCTTAAATTATTAAGAATCTGTCATACCTTTTTTTTCTTTTCTTTTTTTTCTTTAGCGAGAGGCGGAGTCGAACCGCACTGGCAAAACCACTGTAGAGCCAGCCGCAGGTAAAGCAGAAGGTTTAGAAGTTAGATAAAAGTATAAGAGCAAGAGACATTTAAAAGAAAGAAAAAAAAGTGGACAGACAGACCTGCGCCTTGCCTCTGGCAAGGATCGCCGCCGGCACATTTCCAACTCAGTCCTTAAGTGCTGATCTATAATTTCTTATTGACCCTCAGCACACTGACATCATTAAGAAGCAATACACACAAAAAAAGTATATATATATATATATATATATATATATATATATATATATACATATATACATATATAGACATATATACATATATAGACATATATACACACACATACATACATAGTGCCAGTGTTCCGTTCTACAGATATTGTAGTGTTATTGTGGTAACAGCATTACCACCCATCCAAGCCAGTCCGAAAAGAACACCATTAATTGATGATAACACAGGAATGTCAGTGTGCTACGGGTCAACCTTACACATTCACATAAATCCATGAATGAATAGAACGCTATTTAAAGTGAATTCTTTGAAGTTTTTGTTTTCCTCATCAAAAAAAATACAATTGCAGAGCAATAATAGTTTTTAAGAAACTATCCCTCGAATAACTGACTCAATTATTCACCCTTTACCCCTTGCACCGGCCAAAAAGGCTTCTTCATTGAGTTTAGAAAACATCTGTTTACAAAGAGAAAAATTCGTGAAGGCTATCACTGGCTTGACTGACAAGTCAGTCATCTCAGTGACCAACCATTCAAAAGAAAAACTTCATTCACTCTAAGTACATATTTCTTACGAAAATCACTTCCTGAATAAATTCCAGAGTCAAAGGGTTAAGTCAGTCACCCAAGTGGCAAACATTTTTCAACGTTCAGTTTTAAACCTGATATGTTTGATTGTCTATGATAAAACTCTAAAGCATTATTAATAGAAAGTTTATCCACAACAGTCAAAGTAGAGTCATCAGCATAGTAACTGCCATAAATGTTAACATGATTAATCTTTAAAAAGTTTATATTAACAATTTTGCCTACAAGTGTGATTCAGAACTTCAGCACAAATAACAAATGTATACGGTGATAAAGGGCAACCCTGTCTGACCCCTCTTCCATTTCCAAACCAATTTGAAGAAACTTTGTTATTTAGAACACAACTTTTGCTATTTGTATAAAAGAGTTCTAACGTATTTATAAAGTCATCATTGAAATTAAAAGCCCTCAAACATTCATACATAAAATTATGCTCTATAGAGTCAAAAGCCTTTTCAAAATCAAGCATACACACATAACCATTGATGTCATCTAATTCTAGAATATCCAATATTAATATAATATTTTCACCAATATATCGATTTTTAATAAAAACCTGTCTGTGAAGGATGAATAAGATCTGTCAAAACAGCCTTAATTCTATTTGCAATCACTTTTGCAAAAACTTTATAGTCTGTGTTCAATAATGTAATAGGTCTGTAATTTTTACAGAATTTTATATCCTTGTCTTTTTTTGGAATCAGAGTAATGATACCTCTCTTTTGAGACTCTGATAATTCACCTTCTTCCAATGATTCATATAAGGCCAAAAAGTAATATTCACTAATATCATCCCAAATTTTTTTATAAAACTCTGCCGTCAGACCATCACTACCTGGCGCTTTATTATTCTGCATGGTGGATAAATCTGTATGGAATTCTGTTCGCTCAAGTGTGGCATTTAGATTGGCCAGATCATCATCCTTCAATTTAGGCAAAGAAGTAGAATTATAAATTCTATAGAAATCCTCTACGTTAAATTTTGTTTTACATTCTAGCAGAGAAGAATAAAATTGTTTACGTTCGCCCAAAATTGCGTTATCATTTGTTATTAATTGATTTCCAGAATCATAAATTTCACTGATAACATTTTTAGACTGCTTTTGTCTTTCCAAATTAAAAAAATATTTAGTGCTTCTTTCTCCAGACTCAGTCCAATTAATACGAGATCTAATAATAGCACCATCAGCCTTTTTATCATAAATAGATTCCAACTCATTTGTAGCAGCAATTAATGCGTTTTCAGATTGTTCATCATGATTATCAATTAAGTAAATTTCAAGTATATAAATCTCTTTAATTAACTTCTTTTCTTTTTCTTTAAATTTTTTTGACATGGCTTTACTAAATTCAACTGATATGTTTTTAATTGAATACTTTATCCAATCCCATTTCATTCTATCGTTTGATAAATCAATCATATCTGGAACAACATTTTCAAGAAAATCTTTAATTTGATCGATATATGATACTTGGGTCAAAAGACGGCTATTAAATTTCCAAAAATTAAAGTTAGGTACATAATTTTGAAGGAAATTTAGCAGAATTGTAACAATTTTGTGATCCGACTGAAGACTCAAAGTTATTTCAGGATGAGTAATGTAATTTTGGATATGTCTCTCTACCAACCAGTAATCAATTCTTGACTGTACTTCATTTGATTGTTTCCAAGTAAATTTTCTTGTATTTGCATTCCGAGTTCTCCAGATATCAATCAGATAGTATTTAACCATCAAGTCTCGTAAGGCAATAGAAACCATGGAATTAGACGAGTTTAACCTATGTTTAATAGGGCACAAAACTGTATTAAAATCACCTGTCAATAAAATATTACCAATCTGGTAGGTTTGCAAAATAGTAGTACATTTCTTAAAGAATTCTTCACGTTCCGTCCTAAGGTTTGAGGCATACAAATTTAAAATCACAAATTCTTTATTTTGAAATTCAGCATTAATCAAAATTGAACGGCCATCACCATCCGAATGACTGTTTAGGATTTTAACTTTGTTATTTGAAAAGAGAAAAGCCACACCTCGACTCAAATTTGAACCATGGCTAAAAAGTATCATATTTCCCCATTCAGCAGTCCAAAATTTTTCGTCCAAGGCAGTACTATGTGTTTCTTGGACAGCAATAACATCAAAGTGCTGGAATCTGTCATACTTGCGACTTGATTTGAAAGGGGTACAATTTTATCCTTGAACATGCTATAATTACGAGGAGTAGGAGTCGGGTACCGGCCAAACCATAGTGGAGTTGGTTTCCTGAGGCAGAGAATCGCCATGAGATATGAGGAGTCGGGTAGCAGCCTAGTTTTGCATCTTCCCATCATGCAATGCGCCAGGATATTTCGCCTATAAAAGCGTGGTGTCACGTGTTTATCGGCCATTCGGCTTCTTCCCGCATTTCGGCCATTTTAAATCATATTTCTAACAAAGAAAAAATTCAAGAATGTCTTATGGATACGAGGGACGCGGTGGCGGCGGCGGCGGCGGCGGTGGCTATGTAAGTATCTTGAGATGTGAATAGTAATGCTGTACTTAACTTTTAAAACCTTTAGTTTCTATAATCTAATCAACATCAACCATTTTAGTATTTTACTAAAATTTTGAGAAAGGTGATCATGCATTTGTCGGGATCTGATGAATATTTGTGTAGTTATTTTTTAACAGAAGCTATATATTTATATACACATATATACACAGCAAGAATATGACTCCTTCATCTGACCTTTTATGACATAATGCTTGTAGTAGCGGCAGTAGTAGTAGTTTATATTTATATACACATATATACACACGACAAGAATATGACTCCATCATCTGACCTATTATGGCATAATGCTCACATAGTAATAAGTAATAATAAGTTTAGCACGTAAATGATGACGTAACAATCATTATACGTCATAAAAACATCGCCCTAGGCAGCAACAGCACCCAGTCAAATTAATTTCAAAATATTCAACAGTTTACTGGAAAATGAGTCAAAATCTACCGATTCCAACACGAATGAGGAGTGGTTGGGCGGCGCTTAGATAGAGATGGGTGGGGCATAGCTAAAACCGGAAAGGTCTATTATAGGCCTACATCTTGAATACGACAGTCCATATGGAGCGATGCGATACAGATTGTATGCCTATGCTGTTGAATATTTTGAAACTAATTTGGCAGGTTGATGTTACTGCCATAAGGGATGTTTGGCTTCTGGAAATCCCAAGCATGAGCGAAGTGTGGGTGGAGCGTAGATAAAAAATGTATTTAATTAAAAACTATAAATTTAACACCAGAGTGCTAGGAGTTAAATGGAAATCCCAACCTATTCGGACGACATTAATTTTGCACATATATCTAGTTTTTTTACGTCTGTTATTCATAGGGCTTTCGCGGTATTTCTCCCATGCCGTGCAAAGTTCGTGTTGACTCTTTCAGCATGCACTAGTTGCAAGTTGACAAGTTTAGCTTGTTGTAGGGCTGCGCGATATACCGATACCATATTTAAAACCGATATCCTGCACTGACGGTTTCATAACCGATTATAAAAAATAAATATCGAAAAACCGAATATGAACATATTTTCGGTTTTTCGTATCAGGATTGTTAAAAATAAAAGATACTAACAAACATGAAAAGCGTAATGAATAATAATGGCCATACTTTCCATTAAGCTACGTTCGGGGCAACTAATAATTGAACGTGGCCCCAATTGCGCATATTGTGTAACTCCATGTAACTCGCTGTGCGCCGAGAGAAATCAAGCAGCGAATTAATTAAATAAATATCCACTTGTCTTTTCTCTGGTAGTCTCAGATAAATTTGCAATATAAAACACAATACTAAGGCGGGAATTTGTCATTGAAATTTGTATCGGGGAAAACATTTCTAAACAACGGCATCCATTTTATTTACGTCACCGGCTAATTAACATAATGCAAAGTCGTCCCAAAACTAAATCGCCCGAATGCATAAAAATCCCGCCAATAAATATAATGCTGAATACATTTTGCTGATTAGGATATAATTTTAAATAAAATTATTACTCAAACCGTTTTTAAAACGTTATCTTCTATACACAATATAATATTAACTTATGAAATTCGCGTTCGCAATATTACAGTTAATATTTTCTTCAAGGCATGATTTCGTCCTCTGGCCGAATTGGAAATGAAAGAAGAAAGGGAGATAATTACATCATAATTAATTACAATCACGTGATTTACGTCTTTTCGCAACCTGTTTTGCTGATTTATGATTAATTTTGACAAAATAAACGATGTTTATTTAACTGTGCGTAATACGGTCTAATTAATAATTTCACTCCCGCGATGATGGCTATTATAAGGTATATTAAGCTTTAAACGCGTAAATCGTTACGAATGTATCAGGGCGTGAAAATACGTTCTGTTTTCGTGCTATTTTTATCATTTAAATTTTTTGTTTCATGTCCATAAAACCGATATTTGGTTAAAACCGATATGAAAAGTCATATCGAAACCTATATGGCTGTAAGCCAAACCGCGCAGCCCTAGCTTGTTGGTGCAATAATTGGACCAGCAGGTTAAAACTGAAGCTGGCCACGCTTGGCAGCACGGTTGAGCATGGCGTGCCAACCCTCAACGTCATTGTTGGTGCGGACTAGTTGGTTGTAGACACTCCATGACTCTACCGTCCATATCCTGCTTGACATCCACGTATCGTGCATATAGGTGGTTAACCTCGCAAGGGTGACTGTGAGCCTTCGCACGAAGCTGCCTATAATAAATAATAATAATTAATAATAATTCACAGCAAAATGAGTGAAAATAAAATAATTTAAATCATCTACTTTTAGAGGCTTAATTTGTGGGTCTATGTGTAAGGAAACGAAATAAATATTAACATATGGTAATTTCCAATTGGAAATTTTCAAACACTTAGCAATATGGCATTCGCAAGAATATGGCAGTTAAGGGTTAGCCTACTATAGTAGGCCTACAACAACACAATTCACAACGTTGCTAAATATTTTGCATCAAAGATAAGAATATTTTGAAAATAATTTGACTAAAAGTCGTTTTTGACTAATTGGTTATTTGCTTTCAGTCAAAATATCTTTAAAATGTTTAAATATCCTTTTAGTACACATGATTATCAAATCAAAATACGTCTTAACGCATTTTCGGTGACAAGGGAAGTAATTCGTTTGTTTAACTGGCTAATTAAGTTAGACCACGAAGAATTGTCTCCCTTTTTTTATGATGGTGGTGGTGAGACTGCGTACTTGTTTACTAAAAATACACACCTGAACATATCCACAATATGCTCTGCAATAATAATGATGAGGGTTTTGATGATGATAACGATGGCGGAGTAATAAGGATGATGTTGTGGGTGTTTATGTGGTGGTGGTGGTTTAGGTGCGGTGATAGTGAAACGGGAAATTGTTTTTATATAAGCTGTTTGATTCAAGCCGCGTTGAATGGCGCTGATTAATCAATTGTTTTAATTTATATATACAGTATATGTATGGCATGTGCGGACAGACAATGAAATGGTTAATCTTGAATCTTGAATATACACGCATTCACACACCAATACACAAATGTACACGGACTCACGCACTATATTAAAGATGCATATTCACAGCATAAAATAATTTAAATCGTCTACTTTTAGAGAATTAATTTGTGGGTCTGTGTGTAAGGAAAAGAAATAAATCTTATTCATTTCAGTGGTAAAATTAAAAAAGTCCTCTTCGCGTGCAAAACTGCAAATGGAGATTAAATAAGCAAATATTTAAAAATCCTAGGTTATTGTGATGTCGGTGGTGGTGAACTGAAATGAATCACTAAATGTATGAATTGAGTTTAGTTATGTCCAGCCCATCTCTACCTATGGCAACACCAGCGTCCAGTCAAAATTAGTTTCAACAATTAGGCGTAATTGATTTATAAGTCGAACTTTCTGTTTAGCTGGCACGGCACAAGAGTTCGACTTATAAATCAACCCTTACGTCCCTTAGTTTACAACCTATTACAGATGCATATTCACAGCAAAATGACTGAAAATAAAATAATTTAATTTGTATACTTTTAGAGGCTTAATGTGTTGGTCTAGGCATACTGAATCGAAAGAAATCTTAACATATAATGATTTCATTACGTACTAATTAATAAAATTATTTTAATTGTCAAATTGAATTAGAGGCACGTGCAAAGATATCAGCTTGGTTTCGGCGTCTATCAAAGGCCGATAATGTTGTAAATTATTACAATTATTACTCACTAATCGCAGAAGGGTTAACAACTGTCTTCAGAATACATTTGACAATAATACTAATATTATTAATATTAATTTTTTTTTTTATAAGACTGACTTACCTTCGTAATGACCATACACGTAGCATCGTTCAACGAGGGGTAATTGTTCATAAGAAAACTTCCAGATAACAGTAGTCAAAGGGCTACCGCCATTAAGCGTATGTGATTCCAACAACAATAATGATCGCTATGTCCACGTGGTCGCGTGTCTGATCAATCACTTCATGAAAATATTAGTTTTCACATCTGCACAATGCGTGCTGTGTATACAGTGTATACAAGGAATGTTGGATGAGGGTGGCTGCGGGTGTATATACAATGACAAAATAACATAAGTCACAGGTTTACAATACTGCCGTGTTGTATCATAATCAATAATAATAATAATAAATATAGCCGCTAGCGGCGATGCATTGGGGACCAAGCGTCTGGCCTATTGGCCAATCAGCGTTGTTTGAACAAAATCAGATCTCTATTACCTAAAGATGGTTGATGGCGGCCAGATTTCTTAGCATATCAACTTCTCTTGAACAAACTTTAATGGAGGTACATGTACGTCCCTGAACAAATGTTCCCTATTTGAGATCAAACCGTGCAGCGGTTTCGGAGGAGACGATCTTAAAGTAAAAAAATTAGGCCGAGTTGACTAATTTTTTAGGCCGAGGTGACTTTTTTTTACTGGGCCGAGTTGACTGGAATTCGGATTTACATTTGTCAAATTGATTTTCTTTTCTTTAGATAGCTGTTCACTTATTGACTAAGTCGATTTGTTGGGATAGGTTGAATATTTATGTAAATATTTTGACCGGACGCTGTTGCTGCTAATACCAGCAACAGGTTCCAGTCCAATTATTTTCAAAAATAGCATTATTTAGCAGACGTACAGTGTTCACTTTGTAAATTGCTACTTCCGGAATTTTCGTTCCCTTCTTTAGGCACAGTCTACGCGACGGTACCTAAAAAAAAACCCACACAAATTTTATATAAGTTAAATTAGATAGGAACTCGTAGTAGGAAACATATAATATATATTGTAACTTATATATGCATATAGAATATTCGTAGCAGATAGTAGTTATTGTTAGGCTTATTAGGAATACTATAGCGGTCATTTTCGTCCCTACCGCAGTCATTTTAGCTCGCGGTCATTATGGACTGAGATCTTATAAACTGAGGACATTGTTATCACCCGCCGAGTCTAGCTAGCATGGGCTTTAATTGCAGGAAACCATTACAATGGTCGGAATACACACAGACACGGATTACAAATACAATAGAGAGAGCTCTAACCATCCAGCTTTCAGGAACGTCAACAAATCAAAATTCACGTGCAATTGCTGGTCGTACTTGTGATTCAGATCATTCGTTAGTCTGTATTAATCTTTCGACCATTACAGACGTAGCATTATAAGAGTTTCTTGAGGATTTTCGAAATTATTTATTTTCTAATGAGCATTTCCAAATTTGCTTCAAACATTAGGTATTTGGTAGATCTTAACGAAAATTGGAGGAAATCTACAGTCTCAACCCGAAAAGTTATTTTCAAAATTCATCTTCATGTGATACATGAATTACATGACACATAGAATAGATTTTCCAAATTGGCGCTGCTTTTCAAATATGTTAAGCCGTAAATATTCTAGAATTTTCTTTTAAAATCTTTTGCATTGCAATTGAACTTAAATTTGTAACAATTAGAGGCCAACCATTAAAGAATGATCGATATAGGCCTACGTCTTTATTTCAAAATAATATGAAATTATATTTCACAGCGTCACAACAGTATGCCTAATCTTCGTCACGGAGCTTGACTTTCATCGAAGCAACTGGCTCTTAATTCGTTTGGCTGAAAAAACAAACATAATAAAATTCGTCAACCAACAATTGGTGGTAATTAGATATGGATTTCAGTTTAGCTGAGTCGATATAACAGAAATATATACTATTACTATATAATACACATGTATAGTATTAGTATATAATACTGTTATATCGACTCTGTTAAAGCGACATGGATATAGGGTAACATATAGGTAACACGGGGATAATAATAAAACACACTAATATAGGCTGCCGAAAATGTACTCCAAGCTGCCGAAATGGCTATACACCAATTGGAGAAGTCGAGTTGGTGGGATAATTTTCATACCTACTCAGGGAAATGGAGATATTTCTGTTAATGAGAAGAGCGCACTCGGATAAAATGATTTACTATAATCAGACCATATTCGCTACAGCTAGCATTCCGTCTCTGTTTATCATTTATGGAGTGAAAGCAATGATCATACTTAGTGACTAGTCTGAATTGAGGAAGTGCATCTCTGTCAGTCTGTTACTGTTTGTCAGATCGCTTTGAAACTCCATGGAGTTGTTAGACTAGGTCTGGGGAAGAAACCCATCGAAATTGACAATGATTCGAAATCCAAGATGGCTGCCAGCCACTGGTGGCCATCTTGAAAATAGGTTTCCGGATGATAACTCTGTTACCGTTTATCGCATCACTGAAACTTCATAGTGGTTGGACTAGGTCTGCGGAAGAAGCCTATCGAAATCGACAATGATCCAAAATGGCTGCCAGCCGCTGTTGGCCATCTTGAAAATTGGTTTCCAGATGATAACTCCGTTATCGTTTATTGGACCGCTTTTAAACTTAATCGTGTGGTTCAACTACGTCTGGTGAAGAAACCTATCTAGATTGACAATGATCTAAAATCCAAGATGGCCACCGGAGGCCATCTTGAAAATTGGTTTCAGGATGATAACTCTGTTACCGTTTATCGGATCGCTTTGAAACTTAATAGAGTGGGTGGACTAGGTTGAGGAAGAAACTTATCGAAATCGACACTGCTCCAAAATCCAAGATGGCCACCAGCCATGTGATGCCATCTTGAAATTTGGTTTCTGGACGATATCTCTGTTACCATTTATCGGATCACTTCCTAGGGTCGGTGGAATATGTCTGGTGAAGAAACCTATCGAAAAACAGCTTCTAGTCAAGTTATTTTCTAAATATTCAACAGTTTTCCTATTATACAATCTGACTGAAAGTAGTTGCTATCTTATTAAAGGAGTTGACTGCAGTTACATGCTCTAAGATAGCAATTACTTTCAGTCAAATTGTTTTCAAACAAATCTTGTATATATATGTTAAGTGATATAGAAGTTACCTCTTCACTGATGATGGGTTCTGGAGTCGGTGTCTCATGCTTCTGATAGTGGGCTTTCATTCTTGCTACTTTATTTACAAGTTTGTAATCCCATTCTCTACACTTAGCAAATGATTTTCCATTACTCTGAACTTCAAAGAAATGCTTCCAAATTGGATCCTTAGGCCTACCACCCTTAAAATACATCTTTGATCAAATATTTCAAATAACATCAAAAGTTAGTATACTGAGAGAACATCCAGACAGGAACTAAACAGATGAACTTAATTAAGAAGATTTGCTTGATAACTGATTTCTAATAGAAAGTGGAGTAGATTTATATAGTGATGAAATAAGCTGATAATTGTATTAATTGTCAGACTAGAGGTTAGTCACTGTATGCTAGTTGTGTAAACATGTATCAGAGGAATATTGTAGTATAAACATAGCCATGATAGCTATCAAAAAGCAATGAGAAAACTTAACTAGCAGGGCTAAGTCAGCTAATAGTAGTAAAAACATCTTAACAGACTTACTGTCACTTACATGTATGAGCTGTGATCTTATGATCAGTGTATATATGTGTTGGCAATTTTAAAGCGGGTAGACAGGCACTTAATGTTTAGACAAATACATGCACTATCAGTAGATTCAGTTGTATGTCTTCCAGGTTTTAATCCCTGAATCACAGTCTAGTCTCAATTATAAGGAAAACACCGTGCTGAATATTTCTGAAACTAATTTGACTGCTAGTAACAGGTTTTAATCAAGTTAAAATATAATTTACGCTTATGGAGAAATATTTTTGAACATGATTTTAGGTTTTGGACACTTCAGGTGTCCAAAACCGATTTTGAGCGGACGGTTTAAACCACTCGTGTCCAAAACTTACCAACCCTTGGTATACATTAAGCATAGACGTAGGATGGTAAGAATTTGGCACATGAAAATGTGTTCTAATTTCGTGCTATTTTTGTATCATTTATTTCAACTTTTTCTAGAAACAAGTCACGTCACCCCGGTTTATACTTTTGGGAATTTTGACCTATTTAATCGAAAATCATGATTTCTTTTATAAAATCGATCGCGATGTTTCAAAGCAAAAATCGTGCAAGCCTACTTATCATCTAGTGTAACCATTTGCTAATAGGGACTTAAAATACAGTCATCTCTAGCTATTAGCCGTGGGAAAGCCAAAGGTGTTTGTGAAATCCCAACAAATCGCCCGAGGACGACACACGGCAAATATGATTTGATTTGCCAGCAGTGAATTTTACATGACAAGAGCTCTGCGGGTTCAATGTAAGATTGAGTAATTTGAAAATTTTAATTTCTTTATAACAAATAATCCTCCTTTGAATTCGAATTTGTACTATGTTTAATTAGGATTCCAAATGTGACGCCCAATCCAAACGTCATTATTTCCCCTAGCCCAATCCAAACGTCATTATTTCCCCTAGCCCAATCCAAATGTCATTATTTCCCCTAGATTTTGACAAACAAAATGATCCATCACGGAATAAGAAAGATGAGACAAATTGCTTGAACGCCTGAGAAATGAAAACAATTAAGTCGCTTCTTACGTTGGCGGAGGAGTTACAAGTAAAATAAAACTCTTAGCCTCTCAAATACGAGCAGGCGTAATGTGATTGTAATTCTTCCGTCTGGATATTCACTATCGTTTTTATGAATGAAATTTGTAGTATTTTTTATCACATGACTTCTGCTCGATAGGTGTTAAAATCACATCGTTTTGTTTTATGGACCGGCCCAGTCTTTTTCATCTTCGTGTATCTTCAAGACTACAGAGTGTTGATTTAAGTTAGATTCACGAATCATTGCGTTTATGTTGTCAAATTATCATAATCTCTTTATTATATGACATCTGAACCTCGAAAAATAGTCAGCTTTTTGTGAGAATTCTTGAGGTGCGATTTCCGGGAAATTACCACCCTTTATGCTGAATGACATTAACCCGCGTGAACGAAAGTTTATTGAGGAGTATTACTAAATACCAAGTTCTCAAATACAAACACATGACTTACTAGACTAGATCATACTGTAGGTGGTTATACGAACTCTAACCGTATGAGCGCTACTCTACTAGGAACATAAGCTCGCTCTCATATTCGGGTTCCTACTAAGTACTTAGACGCGTTAGATTTTACTATGCTTTCGGAAGTAGTTACCCATTAAGTGTTGAAAATCAACATTTTAGTAGTTAGTGTTATTTTCACGACATCACATGAACCAGACTTTATTTATTTTAACTATTATTTTGAGATAGATAGCGTCGAAGTGAGCAGTCGTACGTAGTTACCGGTTTAATTTCGTGCCAATTTTGTCAAATCGCAAAATACATGTAATGTAGCTAATGAAAACGGCATATTTTCATATTTCAAATTATTTTCGATCATTCCACCTCCCTTAAAACGGTATTACTGATTACACGATTAAATCTAAATTACATAAAATAATTGTGTGTAATTTCTATTGCAAAAAATGCTTTTTACGTACTCTTTAATGCGATCTGTCACGAGAACTGTTGCTCAGTGAATCTATGTCCATTTGCAGGGTCAAGAGAAGAGTATTTTTGAAAACTGGCACATTTTCAAAAGTAGTTTTCTTGTCTTGCAAATGGACATTTCTAACCACCATTGCTGCACTTTCGTCATTGATATGCATTTAATGTTATGCCTGGATAATTTGTACCCAGGCTGATTAATCGAATAATCACGATTATAATCACACAAACCTGGGTTAACGGGTTAGTGTTAAAATCGAACCCTGCATTGTTAACTCTATTTTTGTTTTTGTTCAACAGCGTGGTCGTGGTAGAGGGGGCGGTGGTGGTGGTTATAGAGACAATGCAGATTTTAACGAAGAACCCGACTTGAACGCAGAGAAATTCAGAAAACTTTTCATCGGAGGTTTAAGCTATAATACAACAGATGATGGCCTGAAGCAATTCTTTGAGCAGTGGGGAACTATTGTTGATTGTGTCATCATGAAAGACCCAGAAACAAAGAGGTATTTGTTACAATAGTCCAAGCTTGGAATTAACTATTTAGCTTCTAGTGAGAGAAAAACATGACTTAGTGAATATTTAAGAAAAAAATTGACTGGAAGTTGTTGGCTTAGACACCAAAGAATTTGTCAAATTATTTTCAAAAATATTTAGCATGTCCAAAGAAACCCATTGGAATATGTTGTCTACAAAAACTCAGCAGTTGGGCGGTTAAGCTGAATAAGACACAGATGATCATGAATTCAAAAGTTCTTAATCTAAGGCACAGCCTGAACCAGGTTAACATGAGAATAGTGGATTGGATTAGTCAATATGGCCAACCAGGTTGAAAGACAACTGTATCGGTTGGCCATGTTGGATGGCCTACTATTGACAAAAACTATTTTCTCAGAATTGCGGATCTTTGATGATGGTTCACGCTTCCTGTCAGTCAGTCTGTTTCCAGATTTTGTCTATTTGTTGACCTGCAAGTGGACATTGCTGAAGAGAGCGCTGAAGGCCAGCTTGGATATTAAAGTGTTAACTCGTTGAGCTACATATGTGCATTAAGTGAAAAACCACTAGGTTCCATAGGATAGTCGTTTCTCCTTCGATCAATACTCACCATTCTGTTACTTCTGATATACAGCTGGCCTTGACAGCGGCTCTAGGATTATAGACTTAGAAAGCTTTACCGACTCCTGGGAACCGGGTACTCGGCTCCCAACTGCCGAGTACCCGTTTACCATAGAGCTCATTCTTGTTTGCATAGCAACAAGAGCAATACATGCTTTTCGCATTAAGGATTTTAGTGTTTTTTAAAAGAATCTAAGTCTTTAATCAGTGATAGTTTGTGTGTTCTGAAAGGATTAACTAAGGACTATGGAGAATACCGCCCAAGACAACCAGGTTGTATTGTTCTTTATTATCCATAGTTAAAAGACTTAGGTCTCTAAATTTCGTTGTATCGCATGTTCCAATTTCTGACCCCATAGAATCTGGGACGTGTGCTAGCAACGATATATGCCAGACGATCGCCTTCTTTAAACCCCAACAGGCGATCGGCAGATATGAAAATAGGTGTTTGCTACGGTATTTCTAACACGAATATCGGCTGACGTCGTTCTCCGTAGAATCCGAGCGGGTGACGTCACACCCGGTCGCTCGGATGTTTGTGAAGAAAATTTTTTCATTAATTCGCGCATCTTATTCTGGGTGCTGCGTACTAAAAATGGTACCGGAAACTTTAGAATGATCAAGTTTACGTGCGATCACGATCGGTTTGCAATGATCGGTGGTTTCAAAATTCTTGAGTAGATGTGTGGTCTGCGGTTTTACCGTGTGAGACAGCAGTTTTGTTATAACATTTTGTTGTTTTCTTCACATATCGTGCTGCGTTCGTTAGGAGTATAATTTATATTGATTAGTAAATATACCCTGAATGCTATGCGATATGATTCCTGGAGCCATTACACATCCTGTAGGATCTATTATGGGTGTGTTGTGCCCGCCGCGTACTTGTCGTCATAATCAATGCGATCGTTGTTGTAACGTGGCGGGATGGGGTGCGGGGAGGTTACGGTTAATTTATGAGTCAAAATATTTGAAAATTAATTGTCTGCCTTCCATCCGTGTCTCGTTCCGCTTGTTTATTGTAGGTTTGTGCTTATTTTATAGGCCAAGCCAGCCCCGCCGTCATGTGACGACTGCCATAAGTTTGTCCGTGTAATGTTCAAGGACCATGTCTGTTTTAGGTGTGCCCTGTGTAATATAGATCATAGGTGTAATGTTTGTGCAGTGTGATCCGTCGAAACGATGGTTACGTTCCTTGCCCAGAAGGACTTGGCTGGGTCTGACGCGGGTCAGGCGGTCCGAGAGGAAATCGTGGAGCGCCCGGTTCGGCCGGTGGGGGTGCTCCACGTCCCCAGCTGGAGGTGGCGGAGATGGCACCGCCGGCGTGGTTTGGTCCGGCTATGCAGGGTTTTCTGCATCATAGCGTTCTGCCCACGCTGGTGTCGTCCCTGCTACCAAAGGTTGGGGGGCAGTTTCTCCCCATGCCTGGTACGGATCCTGTCCTCGGACAGGATTCTGGACTGGTTACCGAGGGGGCCGTCTCGTACGGCCCGGCTGGCTTCGGCCAGATGGGTTCTGTCTCTCTGCGGCCACCTCCGGGTGGTCCAGTAGCGGTGGCCGGTCCGTCAGGTGTGGGAGCCGTCCGCCAGGACGGCTCCACGGTTGAATCGTCTAGTGACGGCTCTTCGGAGTCTGAGGAGGAGAGGTTGCTGCGGCCCGTGAAGCCGCAGGTGGAGAATATGGAGGTTGATTCCGTCCTGGACGGAACCGGCTTCCATTTGTCTGGTTTGGCGCAAGCCAGGTCAGCGGCTCCACCTGCGGCTGAGGCCAATCCGTTACCGTGCACTGGTTCCGCGCGGCTTGGTTTGTCACCAGCCGTCAGGGGAACGGGTGTGCCGGGCCAGGCGTGGTACTCACCTATCTCGCCTGGTCCGGCAGCCGGACATGGGGTGCCGTTGGCGCCCGTGTCCGTCTGGTTCCGCGACGGTTACGGGTCCGTACGGTTTTCCGTGCGGACCTACCCCATGGACCGGAGTGTTTCATGGGGTGGCGGCGGAACCGTGTGGTAGCGGAGTGCCTGGCGTGTCAGCCGTGGCTCCTTGCCGGGAGGCCGTGGCTGGCAGACCCGTGAGCACGTCAACGGGTGACGTGTTTGCGGGGGTATCTTCTTCGGAGGTAGATTGGTCTGATGCTCTGGCGTGGCTAGCCAGAGTGGACCCGACCCGTCTGTGGTTTCGGCCACGGCCGATGAAGATGCGCCCTGTGCGTCGATTAGGACGGGGATTTTGCCCGCGGCGCGGATCCAGTCAGTGGGACTGGATCCACGGTTCATTGATTTGTTGGATGCTATTTATAGTAAACAACTAATGACCAAGGGTCAGCTCCCTGCGGCCTCCAGGGAGGTGCGGGCAAGATGTCGTATTCCGCGGGGTGAATACGACAGGTATGGTGTAGTCCCGTCGGTCACGGAGGATGACCGATGGGTACTGGGCATCCAGAGTGCCGGGTCGGGTGGTCCCGGTCCGGCACTAGTGGATAAGTCCCAGGTACACCAGGAAGAAGTCCTGGCCCTATGCGGTGAGGGCAGCGATGAGCGCTGTCAATCACTCTTATCGTCTACTTCAGTCGGTGTGGGCTGAAGCGGGGGCAGGCCACCCTGTGGCGCTATCGTGTGTTAATGACGGCTTGGTGCTGTCAATGGACGCATTGGCAATGGTGCAAGCGCGAGTGACGAAGTCCAGGAGGCAAATGGTCATTGACCATATGCGTCCGTCTATGGCAGTCAGGGAACGTCTTGGGACGCTCCTGACAGGGCCTAGCATCTTTGGTGGCCAAGCGCGGGCCATCTTAGAGGACACCGCCAGTATTGCGCAGAATCGGTTAGCGGTAAATCTACAGCTAGAGCTAGTGCGGCAAGCGCACGCACTAGGGGCTGTGGGCAAACCGCTAACGGGACAGCCTTCAAAGAAACAGAAAAAGCATAAGAGCAAGGCGAAAGCCAGGCCTATTGCGAAGTCTGTTTCGGCTGGGTTTTCGGAGCCGCCGCCGGCGAAGAAACCCAGGAAGGTTGTAGAGGCGCCTACCCTCCTCAATGTTGCTCCTGACCGCCCTAGAGGTGGGAAGGGTAAGGGTAAGGCCTCAAAGGGTGGACAGAAGGGGGCCGAAGCGTACCTGAGGGTACGCAAGCTCCCTTCATATCCGCCTGGACCGCACCTGTGCGACAGGAACAGCGGTGCCAGTTATACCCGTCGTGCCTAGAACGAAATGGTTCTCACTCTCTCGTTAAGAAAGGGGGGGAGCGGACTGCGAGCCGGACAACCCCGTTAGACGTCGAGGCGTCTATGGTGGGTGGAAGGCTCATGCGTTTCGTCGAGGCGTGGCGAGGTGTGATGTCAGACAGTCTGGTCCTGGGATGGTTATCCCAGGGTTACATGCCGGAGTGGTGGGACTTTCCGCCACAAAATCTGTCTTTGGCACCTGTCTGGACACCCGTACGAAGGGAGCCAGACAAGTTAGAAGCCGTTCAAAAGGAAGTGTCGGGTTTGCTTCTGAAGGGAGCAATAAAACCAGCAAACCGGAACACTCCAGGCTTCTATTCAAACATGTTCCTTGTCCCCAAGAGCACAGGGGGGATGGAGACCCATACTCAATCTCAGGCCATTAAATTGGTTTATCCATACGCCTCTGTTCCAGATGGAAACGCCGAGGTCGGTAATGGCGGGATTGAGGAAAGGAATGTGGTGTGTATCGATCGATCTGAAAGATGCATATTTCCACATTCCGATGAATCGGAGTTGGCACAGGTTTCTGAGATTTGCGTTTCAGAATCAAGTATGGGAGTTTACAGTTCTGCCGTTTGGCCTGTCGACAGCTCCGAGGGTTTTCACAAGAGTGGTCCTTGCGGTGACAGCGTTTCTCAGAAAAGAGAACGTGGCGCTACACACCTACATAGACGACTGGCTGCTCAAGGCAGATTCGGCAGCCAGGTTGAACGTGGATACTGCTCTGACTCTGAAGTTACTTTCAGATCTAGGCTGGATAGTCAATGAGGAGAAATCCGAGTTGCTGCCCACTCAACATTTCGTTTATTTGGGGATGCGATTCGACCTCGAGGAGGGCAGGGTTTACCCATCAGAGCCCAGAGTGGTGTCTCTGTTAGCCATCCTCAGGAGTTTTCGAGTGGGAAACCACATTCAGGCGAGGCGGTTCCTTCAGATGCTGGCCATGATGGTCTCCATGGAGCAGGTTATCCCGTACGCTGCTCTAATGCGAAGACCTATCCAGTTGTATCTGATGTCTCTGTGGAAACAGAGATCAGAACCCCTGTCAAAACTGGTGCCAGTTTTGGAGCCGATAATATCGCATCATCTATGGTGGAAACAGCGTCAGAATCTCCTAATAGGGGTTTCGCTGCACCTACCTCACCCCCAGCTGTCCGTTTACACGAATGCATCGCTGGAAGGGTGGGGTGCCTGCCTGGGAGAACACCAGGTCTCGGGCACATGGACTCTCCCGGAGAGTCAGCTGCATATCAATCTGTTGGAAATGATGGCAGTGGAACTGGCGGTGGAAGAGTTCCTTCCGATGATCAGGGGCACGGTGATATTGATACGGTCGGACAATTCGACAGTAGTATCATATATAAATCGCCAAGGAGGGACCAGGTCGCCCACCCTGTGCATCAGGGTGTGGCACTTGATTCAATGGTGCAGGAATTACTCGGTTGTTTTGAAAGCAGCTCATATTCCTGGCCGATTGAACATTCTGGCGGATGCTTTGTCTCGCAAACCGAGAATCTTGCCAACAGAATGGTCCCTCAACCCTCCAGTTCTACGACGGATCTTCGAGCATTGGGGCAAACCCAACGTGGACTTGTTCGCCACAAAGGAAAATGCTCAAATCATGACATATGTCTCGCCGATTCCAGATCCAAATGCCGTCGATACAGACGCTCTGGCGATAAGCTGGAGAGGGATGCACGCGTACGCGTACCCACCCACCATTCTTCTTCCGATGGTATTGGTGAAGGTCAGGGAGGAGCCGTGTCTGGTCCTGCTAATAGCGCCGTATTGGCCGAGCAGGGCGTGGTTCACGGATCTTCTGGATCTGCTGGTGGAAAATCCTGTGCAGTTGCCCGAGATTCCGAACATAATCTCCCAGGCCAAGGGACGCTTCCTACACGAGCGTCCCGAAATGTTCAAATTCACTGCGTGGATGTTGTCAAACAACGTTCCACGTCGGAAGGCTTTTCTCGACAGGCTGCTGATTTCATCGCGGCTGCGAGAAGGAGGTCAACCTTCAAGTCATATAACAACAAGGTTAACAGATTTGCAGACTGGTGTGAAGAAAAGGGTATTGATACCTTTCAATCCACTATTCAGCAAATAGCAGAGTTTCTCTGTGAGCTGTTCTTTACAGGACTAGCTCCCGTCACAATTGCTGGATACAAGTCAGCTTTGGCATCGGTTATCCCTTGTCTAGCCAACAGGGATAGTCCAGAGGTGGCCCAGTTAAACGTGATGTTGAAGGGAATGAGCAATCTCCGCCCGAGACAACCGGTAGTCATTCCAGCCTGGAGTCTATCTTTAGTGCTTAATGTACTGGCCAAGCACCCATTCGAACCGTTGCGTTCGGCTAGTCTAAAGCATTTGACTCTAAAGGCGGTCTTTCTATTGGCAGCTTCCTCAGCTAGAAGGCGCAGTGAGATCCATGCGCTTTCGGCAGAGAGGAACCGATTTATTGTTTCTGGAGAAGGTCTGCGTCTTCTGCCAAGAGCAGAATTTATGTCAAAGAACCAATCTTTGAGATATCCCGGCAAACTGATCATTATACCGAAGTTAACCAGGTTTGATCGTGATGCCAGTGTCTGGTGCCCGGTCCGTGCTTTGACTAAGTACAAGAAACGGACTGACTCGTTACGGTCGAACGATAGACATCTGTGGATCTGCCATAAAAAGCCTTATGGCGCCGCATCCATGGATACTATCTCTCGTTGGGTGGTCGAATGCATTCAGACTACTCATGAGATGGCGACTGGGCACCAGGTGCAGGGCGTAAGGGCACACGATGTTAGAGGAATAGCCGCCTCGACCGCCCTTTACAATGGTGTTCCGTTAGAGGACATCATGGCCGTTGCACAATGGCTCTGTGAGTCCTCATTTACGGATTACTATATGAGGGATGTGTCAGACTCGGCCAATCCACTCGCTTTAGCTGTTTTGAAACGATAGTTAGTGACCACACTGCTTTTCCCCTTTTTTTACTTTGGTAAGAAAAGAACCTAAAGCAGGCATGGTCAAGCGAGAGGGTGTCAACCAGATTGTGTCACTGATGGCCGAACCGGTGAATGGTTGTAGGCGGTACGTCTGAAGTCCTGTTATCATAAGGTAATTCAACAAGTGAGAGTTTTTTGTATTATGTATATGTATCATGTTCATTCATCTTATATATTCATGCTCATTCCCAGGCTAATACAAGCGATATGCAGGGAGTAGTTAACCCTCTTGGCATATTGGTGTTTCAGGCGGGATACATGTTCGTTAGTTCTCTCCCTTTTCTTAGGAGGAAAAGGGGGGGGGAGTGCTGTGACGCGAATGTGATTCGGTTCCGTGAACTTGACGGTCCGTTAGTCAAGTTTGAAGTCTAAAATCTTTCTCCAAGGGGCAAAATTAGCATGTATGGCTTGCCCCTTCCCACCAGGTTACTGATCAAATCTGGTGTATATCAGAAGTAACAGAATGGTGAGTATTGATCGAAGGAGAATGCAGGAAATGTCAATTTCCCTTTCTCCGAGATCTAACAATACTCACCATTCTGTTACGGACCCAGCCTCCCAGCCCCACGGAGGCAAGCCATAGTTTTCTCTTGTTTGGTGGCTATGCAAACAATATGAGCTCTATGGTAAACGGGTACTCGGCAGTTGGGAGCCGAGTACCCGGTTCCCAGGAGTCGGTAAAGCTTTCTAAGTCTATAATCCTAGAGCCGCTGTCAAGGCCAGCTGTATATCAGAAGTAACAGAATGGTGAGTATTGTTAGATCTCGGAGAAAGGGAAATTGACATTTCCTGCATTCTCCTTCGATCAATACTCACCATTCTATTACTTCTGATATACAGCTGGCTCTAGGACTATAGACTTAGAAAGCTTTACCGACTCCTAGGAACCGGGTACTCGGCTCCCAACTGCCGAGTACCCGTCTACCATGAAGCTCATTCTTGTTTGCATAGCGACAAGAGAATACATGCTTTTTGCAGTTGGAAAGTCTTAAGATTGTTTACGCGTGTCTTTTTACTGTGATAGGTTGTGCGTTCTCAAAAGGATATTTTGGATTAATATGGACGCTTCCGATGATAACCAGGTCGTATATTTCCATGTTATTCCGTAGTTAAGACTTAGGTCTCTAAGATTTCGTCTGTGTCGCATGTTCCAATTTCTAACCTGAAGCCTGGAGTCTATCTTTAGTGCTTAATGTACTGGCCAAGCACCCTTTCGAACCGTTGCGGTCGGCTAGTCTAAAGCATTTTACTCTAAAGGCGGTCTTTCTATTGGCAGCTTCCTCAGCTAGAAGGCGCAGTGTGATCCATGCACTTTCAGCAGAGAGGGACCGATTTATTGTTTCTGGAGAGGGTCTGCGTCTACTGCCAAGAGCAGAGTTTATGTCAAAGATTCAATCTTTGAGATATCCCGGCAAACCGATCGTTATACCGAAACTAAGTAGGTTTGATCGTGATGCCAGCGTCTGGTGGCCAGTCCATGCTTTGACTAAGTACAAAACGGACAGACTCGTTACGGTCGAATGATAGACATCTGTGGATCTGCCATATGGCACCGCATCCGTGGATTCTATCTCTCGTTGGGTAGTCGAATGCATTCAGACTACCCGTGAGACTGGGCACCAGGTGCAATGCGCAAGGGCACAATGTTAGAGGAATAGCCCCCTCTTCCGCCCTTTTACAATGGTGTTCCGTTTAAGGACATTATGGCTGTTGCACAATGGCACTGTGAGTCCTCTTTCACGGATTACTATATGAGCGATGTGTCAGACTTCGCCATTCCACTCGCTTTAGCTGTTTTGAGACGATAGCTATATGACCACACTGCTCTTCTTCCTTTTTTGGCATTTGTAAGAAAGAATTAAGAAGCAGACATGGTCGAGCGAGAGGATATCAACCAGATTGTGTCACTGATGGCCGGACAAGTGAATGGTAGGAGGCTCCAGGTCTGAAATCCAAATATCATGAGGTAATTCAGGATTGAGAGTGTTTTGTATTATGTCTCTATATCATGATTATTCATCTTATATATTCATGCTCATTCCCAGGCTAATATATGCTGTTAACTTGATGGTCCTTTTAGGTCTCCATTAGTCAAGTTTAAGTCTAGCTCTTTCTCCAAGGGGCAAAAGTAGCAGTTATGGCTTGCCCCTTCCCACCAGGTTACTGACCAAATCTGGTGTATATCGGAAGGAATAGAATGGTGAGTATTGATCGAAGGAGAATGAAGGAAATTTCACTTTCCCTTTCTCCGAGATCTAACAATACTCGCCATTCTATTACGGACCCAGCCTCCCAGCCCCACGGAGGCAAGCATGAGTTTCTCTTGTTTGGTGGCTATGCAAACAATATGAGCTTCATGGTAGACGGGTACTCGGCAGTTGGGAGCCGAGTACCCGGTTCCAAGGAGTCAGTAAAGCTTTCTAAGTCTATAGTCCTAAAGCCAGCTGTCAGGGCCAACTGTATATCAGAAGTAATAGAATGGTGAGTATTGTTAGATCTCGGAGAAAGGGAAATTGAAATCTTCTTCATTCTTAACTCCAATTTATTCAAGAAAATTTCAATTTTGCCATAGAAAATGTTCATTTGCAGACGAAGAGAACACTTTTCAGCGGTAGTTTTTACGGATCTTTTCTCCCAGACGCGATAGTGCACCATTAATTTTACTATCCCACAGCTAATTTCACTAACCCAATGTTTGTAAGCTCAAAACTGATCAGTTCTTTAATCCATTCATCAATGGATCACTATAAAACTCATTTCCAAGCAAGCAATCATAGAGAAACTTGAATATTTTTATATTTCCAGAAATCCATTGCTGACAAATTAATTTCAAAATATCCAATGTAGAATTGTCAGTTGTTGGTAGGTACTGAACTTAATTACAACTATTTTCGTATTTCGTCTTTTGAGAGCATTACCAACCCAGACAGGTTAGTGCAGGTTTAGTTTTACTAACCTGTGTGAAATTCTATCGTTAACGGGTTAGTGTTAAAATCAAGCCTTGCTGGGTTTTTTTGAGAATTTACCGCTGAATTGACTGGCAATTGTTTGACTGTACATAATAAATCATGTCCATTTTCAAATCTTGCAATGTATCTTGATTGCACTCATCTGGTCTTAGATCTCATAGAAAAGATGTGTCTATTTGGATAACAAAAGAAGTGATTGTTGAAACTTTACAGGCTCCCGCAATGATTTAACCAGTTATTTCAGTGGTAAATTCTCAGTCTTGACATTAGAAACAACAGCAGCGATTGTTTTTTTGGCGTGGGCCGGCGGCTGCTTCATGAGTGTTAAGCCTCAAATTTCTTCAAGTATAGATATGCAGACAGAGAATAGGTTTTGAAAATTTTTGACTGAAATACTGGCTTGGTTAGCATCAAGACTAGTCTACGCTTGGTTGACAAGTGGATATTATTATCAGGAACTTTGAAAAAGCCGTTATTGGATGTCTTGATTGTTAGAGGGTTAACGTCGCTGTTTAATTTTCAGATCACGTGGTTTTGGGTTTGTCACGTATGACAGCATGGAGTCGTTGGATGCTTCACAAGCTGCCCGCCCTCATACAATTGATGAAAGAACTGTTGATAGCAAGCGAGCCATCCCCAAAGAGGTAAGTCTATATTGTTGCAAAGCAGGAAGCGAGACCTTATAAAAAAATTTCTGCCGACTGCGTAAAAAGATCTTGTCCTATCATTTACATTTATTAGGTCACCTGGCCTTATGCTGTGGCGACCGTCCATCCGTCCGTCAAACGTTTCCTTTAAACGACTTCTCAAGAATCTCTGGACCGATTTCAATTATATTTGGCAGGAAGCATCCTTAAGCCATAGGGATCCAAGTTTGTTCAAATGGAGCTGAGCGCCCAATTTGGCCGGTGGCCATCTTGGATTTCGGAGATTTTTAGGAAATGTCTTTAAAATCTTCTGAAACCACTTGGGGAATCGATTCAAAACTGATGAAACCTCATCTAGGGAAAAACTTACGCCAAGTTTGTTCAAGACGACTTTATTGACCAAATAGTTCGACGGTCATCGAATGACCTAGTTTTCCCGAAAAAGTCCTCCAGAACTGCTGGAGGGTTCAGGCCAAAATTTGGGAGATATGATTAAAGTGTAAGGGTCATTAAAGTTTGTTATGGGGAAGTTGCTGTGTCGAAAAACATGGCTGCTGTGGGCCAATCAAAATGGAGCATGATTGGCTGCCATACAGTATTTTTTTATTTAATGGATTTTGAGGCCTAAATTGGTTCTATATATGTTTTTTGGGTCTTCTGAGCCCAAATTTGCAATTTTCGAAATTCAGATAAACGGGTTTTGGCTGCTATCTTGAATAATTTTCTCGTCAAAAGCTCCCCTGCTAAAGCAGTGAAATTTTAAATGCCTTCCCGAAAACTACTAGGCTGATTTCAATTATATTTAGCAGGAAGCATCCTTAGCGCATAGGGATCCAAGTTTGCTAAAAATGAACCTGATGATCCAATTTGCCTCATGGCCATTTTGGATTTCGTCAGGAAACGGCTAAAAAAATCTCCGAAAATACTTGGGGAAATAGTCATCTAGGCCAAGAGGGTAAGCCAAGTTTGTTCAAGAGGACCTGAATGACCAAATGGTTCGGTGACCATCTTGGATGACCTAATTTTCCCGCAAACAACATCCAGAACCGCTGAAGGGATCAGGCCAAAATTTTAGGCGGTATGATTAAGGACTAAGGGGCCATTAAAGTTTGTTCAAAGGAAGCAAAATGTAGCATGTTTGGTGGCCATATTGCACTTGCCTGGCCTCTTAGAATTTCTTCATACTACCAGAAGTAAACTTAGTACATGGTTCCCTATACCATGAGAGAAAGGTGTGTGCTGATAGTGAGGTCAAAGGTCAATGTCATTTTAACATTTCTGTTTTGACATCTGCTCGCCTCCATCCTATTAGAACAAAGCTTGGGATACATGGTTACATATTATGGCTAAAGTGTTAGGAAGGCGCGTGATAACATTGAGATCACATGGTCAAGGACACTGGCAAACAGGAGACAAATGAGACATTTAATTCAGGAAACGAAGCACTGGCTGAAAAAATGGAGGAATCTGATTTCTCAGTCAAACATGACATGGCCAATTGTTTTGCCTCTATGCGGTATGCATTCATCAGCTTTTTCTTTAAAACGTAAACAATTAAACGTTGCGGGTTTTGACCACATTTGACTGGAATACGGTTATGGAGAGCCTTTAGAACTTGTGATGTTATGCAGCATTTTGCCGGCTTTCTCGTAGCTCGGATTCTGGGAATTATTTTTCGGGGAAATTCAATAACAGGCAATACACTAACAATTTGGCTGATTTAAACCAATCCTGACAAACAACCGTATTGTGGTAGGCTTCTGTACTTGAGAATAAATGTATTTTAATTGGTCAATCTTTCTGGTGACCAGCTTGGATTGGGTGAAAAATTGTGAATGATCAGTTAACCAGGGTTCGTACAAACTTGAAAAGCCCTTGAATTTTGGCATCTGCCTTGAAAAACCTTGAATTTGAAGTCCGCCTTGAAAATCAACATTTCCTCCCATTTGATTTTTACTGTCTGCAAAACCTTCACGTACTGATGTAAATAAATTTAAATAAGATTTAAGAAAATTTGACTGGCAAAATCTATCTGGAACCTTTAAGTTCCAAAATTCAAACTAATTTGTACGGGTACGGGTAAGCTGTATGAAATTGTGTGCCAGTGTCATATCCTCTATTCGTCCGGGATTCTGGTGCTGAGGCCTTGAGAAATCAATTAATCTTGAAAGTCCTTGAATAAGAAAACCTGCCAGCTGTATGCACCCTGGTTAACCCTCATCTTGAAGGACCCTATGGGTGTATCCTTCAGAACTTGCAGATACATACAGAATTATGATTGTTCTCGTTTAAGAGATGTATATACAAGTATCTCGGATAGGGTTTCCAGGTGAGAGATGCAGGCCCATGGACAACTTTATGAATTGTTGCATGACTAATTCTGTTGATTTTTGCTAAATTTATGTCCATTTGATTTTTTTTCCCCGCAGGAATCTCAAGAGACCAGAGGTCAAGGTCCTATTAAAAAAGTTTTTCTCGGCGGTCTTCCAAAGGGTGCGTCGGATGAAGAGGTTCGTGATGCTTGTGAACAGTATGGAAAAGTTGAGGATTGCGCCGTGATAAAAGACAAAGCTACTGGAGAATCCAAAGGATTTGCTTTCATCACATTTGAAGATTCCGACACAGTTGATAAATTATATTGTAAGTAGTTTTTAACACTTAACACTCTGATGATGTCAAAATTTTAAACGTTCAACTTAAAGTATAAGATGAATGGTATTTATTTTTCAACAAATTTGCTGGAAGATACGACAGCACCATCTTCAACCAAAATTGTTGGAAAATGTACACACAGTTTCTTTGCTATTGACACTAAAAAAAAGAATATTGATATCAGTGAGCTAAGTGTGACTCAATATTAGCTCATCTGGCCAACTAAGCTTATGCCGTGGGGACCGCCTGTCTGTTGAACCTTTTTTTAAACGACTTCTCAAGAACCACTGGGGAGATTTCAATTATATATGCCAGGAATCGTGCGTAGGGTATGTAGATCCAGGTTGTTCAAACCGATCTGATTGGCTGGTGGCCACCTTGGATTTCAGCCGATTTTTAGAAGTGTCTTTAAAAACCTCAGAAATGGCTGGGGGAATTGATTCAAAACTCATGAAGAATCATCTAGGGCAGAGTTAAGTCACGTTTGTTTAAGAGAACTTGAATGACCAGTTGATTCGACCACCATTTTGGACGACCTAGTTTTCGTGAAAGCAACTTCTAGAACCGGTAATAGGACCAGGCCGAAATTTGGACGGTATGATTAGGGACAAAGGGTCCTTAAAAGTTGGTTCATGAGAAAATGATGCGTTAAAAAACATGGCCGGCATGGGCCAATCAAAATGGAGCGTGTTTGGCGAGCATATTGAATTTTTTTATTTGATCGATTCGGAGGCTGAAATTGGTTTTGTTTTTGTGTATTCTGAACTCAAATTTGCCATTTTTATATTTGATCGATTCTGAGGCTGAAATTGGTTTTGTTTTTGTGTATTCTGAACTCAAATTTGCCATTTTTGAAACCGTCAGATAAATGGTTTTGTGGCCATAGTAGATCATTTTCACGCCTAAAATGCCATACTAAAGCAATGGAAAATTTAACGTCTTCTCACGAATTACTGGCCCGATTACAGTGAATTAGCAGACCCACCTAAGCTGATTTGTGGCAATTTTTATTGTTGAAATTATTAACCGAGATCGCGCATTTCTGTAAGAAGGGAATGTTTACGTTAGCGGAGTGCTACTGGCCATTGACAGATAGAAATAGCGCTAGAAAAATATTTCTTCCAAAAATAACAAGTTGCCTTGGAGTGCAACCGATATACTAGACAGGATATCTATCTCTACCAGCAACTAATATAGGTACTGGGAAGGGAGACTTAGTCATGGGGACCAGGGCGTCCACTAATTTCTAAAGACCGGATGTGGAAGCCTAAAATTATTCAAATACATGTAATTTGGTTAGCAAAATTGTTTTTAGAAATGTCAGGGCCAAAAAAAGAGGAAATCCAGGACTTCCTTGTTATGTTTTTGGGGAGTCCAAACATGAACTTTGGGAGTATAGGTCTCCCGGACTTCCACTAGTGGGAGCCCTGCATGGCACCAACTTTATCCCAAAAGGGTCTAAATTTAGAAATCAATTGTGTGTTTTGTTTAAGTGAGTGATATGGCGGGCAATTATATATATGAGATTGGCTTGCCCACCATATTTTTCACTTTCCCCGGGCAAGCGTTAACTTCATCATCATCATATTCTCGGGACATAAGCCACTAGAATACTGCAGTATTACACGTTATCGTACGCACAATATCATGCTCTATCTTTGTTTGCCGTTCATTATTATTTATTTCATGATTTGGTACAGATTTACCGCTGACCGGGTAGCATATATATTATTAGGTTGCCAAAGGTTACCATGGGTTACCTAAAATTTATTATTGCGTAACCTACCATGAGGTTGACCTACTGTAGGTTACCATAAAAATCAAGCTTTACACCCCTGTGATATACCAAGGATATACTTAGTTGCAGTGTTAGGCAATAATCACTGAACATAATTCTTTTAACAATTTCAGGCTGTGTACTAATTTTCCTTTTTGATTCAATTGTCATGCCTAATTAAAGAAAATAGCGCAACAGCATTCCAGATTGTTGTATTTTTAACTGTGCGTTCTATTGTTGCTCTTAAATGTAAATTGTACATTCTGAAAGCATCTATAAACAGCACTATAGGACGAGGTTACGCCGTTACTATCGTAGCTACTCTGAGCTACCGTCCTATGTACATGGATTGCGCAATATCTCCCCGGGTACTAATATTAGTGTCTTCGTGCTACTCCGGTAATACAACACTTTATGTCAACTTGATGAAATAAACGATGTTTATTAAACTATGCGCAATATTTAGCTGGTCCCAATTAGTAATTTCACTCCCGCGATGAGGGATATAAGGTATACATTAAACATAGACATTTGTCGCATGAAATTGTGTTATAATTTTGTGCTATTTTTATACCGTGCCAAAAAATTATGTAATGGCGCCGCCTGTCTGGGCGGACGGGTGGCAGAGTGGTTTCCGGATGATAACTCCATTACCGTTTGTCGGATCGCATTGAAACTTCATAGGGTGGTTGGACTAGGTCTTGGGAAGAAACCTGTCGAAATCGACGATGATCCGAATTCCAAGATGGCAGCCCGCCACCAGTGGCCATCTTGAAATTTGGTTTCCGGATGTTAACTCGTTGAAACTTCATGGAGTGGGTGGACTAGGACTGGGGAAGAAACCTATCGAAATTGACAATGGTCCGAAATTCACGATGACGGTCAGCCACCGGTAGCCATCTTGAAAATTGGTTTTTGGATGATAACTGTTATCGTTTATCGGATCGCTATGAAATTTCATAGGGTGGTTCGACTACCTCTTGGGAAGAAACCTATCGAGATTGACAATAATACTAACTCCACCGATGGCCAGCTTGAAAATTGGTTTCCAAATGATAACCATTTATCGGATCCCTTTGAGACTTCATAAGGTGGTTGGACTAGGTGTGGAAAAGAAACCTATCAAAATTGATGATGATCCAAACTCCAAGATGGCCGCCATCCATTGGCTGCCATCTTGAAAGTTAGTTTTTGGATTTTATTTATTGGATCACATACTATGGTCGTTGGAATGTCTGGTGAAGAAACTTATCAAAATTTACGATAATCCGAAATCTAATATGGCCGCCAAAATTGGTTTCTGGATGATACCTCATTGACCATTTAGCGGATCGCTTTGACACTTCATAAGGGTGCCTGGTCTGATGGGGCTGAGGAAGAAATAAATATTTTCTGAAAGCTCATTCATTTGTTTGTCATCATGGTGGGGTATTATGCGCCGTTTGCGGAGCTCTTGTATCAAATATTTCAACTTTTTTTAGAAAATTCAAGTCCCAGTTTAGGTGACGTGTCACATTACCCCGGTTTATACTTTTGGGAATTTGGGCCTATGATTTAGTTGAAAATTGCCTCTACAAAATTGGTCGCAATGTTTCAAAATAAATCGCACAACCATAGATTAAGGGCCATTCTAGTTGGCTTAAAGGAAGTTACTATGTTAGAATACATGGGCGCCAATGACAGTCAACCAATCAGAATTGAGCCGCCATGTTAAAATTTGAGTATTTGATGGACCCTGAAGCCAAAATTGCTTTTATGGTTATGATTTCAAATATTCAGCTTTGGAAACACTTGGATAAACAACTTGGTGCGCATTTTGAATTTTTCCCCTTCAAATATTCCTATAGTAAAGTGGAAATGGGTGATAGGACACATCCTTGTTGCAGTTCTGCCTAGAACCTTAGGGTTAATTCTACTTTTATATGGAATGACTATGATCCAGGTGAGCGATACATGGCTCTTGTTACAGAATGCTTTTTTATCTAATGTGTCAAATTTATTCTATTGTGTTTAAAATCTACAAAGAGGCAGCTGTGTATTGTTTATTTTATCAAACCCACCAATTTTATTCTATTTCAGTGATTAGATCTATAGAAATCAGTGGCAAGAGAATAGAGGTAAAGAAAGCCACAAACAAAGATGATGGCGGCGGCGGTGGTGGTGGCGGTGGTGGTGGTGGTCGAGGTGGTGGAAGAGGAGGAGGAGGTAGGTAATTAATTACAGGCTTCATATTTCAAAATTAATCGGAACCTATTTTTTGGTTCAGTTTATACTTATGTGGTACCGTTGTACTACCAGAACCTAAAAACTACAGGTTTGGTGGAATATCGAGGCTTGTCACGCACTACAAACATTTACTTTTGCTTGCTTCTGTCCATCAATGCAGAAAGCTTAGTGAACCAAGATATACTTAAGTGGATTAGAGGCTACAAGGCTAGAAAGTAAGGCTCATAACATGTAAAAATAGCTAATGCTCTTCTCTACAAGTAACATAACGCTAAAGGTGCATATTCACACCAAAATGCTTTAAAATAAAATGTTTGAAATTGACTTTATAGACTTAAATTGGCTACCTCAACGTAATAAAATAAAATAAATCTTTAACATATGCAGTGTTGCCCAGAACATCTGATTTTTGGGGGTCCCAGTGTAAAATCTGGGCATCTGAAATATGGGGGTCCCATGTTTTTTTCTTAAAATAAACAACACATTGATCTAATTGTAAAGCACTATTAAACATGTTGAAAACAGTGCCAGTTATTCTAGTGGTAAATTTTCAAAAATATGTATTCTATGATCTACAATGGTGGCTAAAATTGATCTATTGAAGTGGCCCTTGTATATTTAACTAATAACATTTGAACTGCATGTCAATACACAATAACAAGCACTGTACTTGTTTGTTGTCTGATAAACCAACCAACCTACATTGACAACCTTGTATGATTAACATTTCCAAAGACCATGACATTAGTAATTAGCAAAGACCACTGCATTAATTTTTCTATTAAACCCTAGCTTGACATTGGACGAATTGAAAGATTACGAGTATCTGGGGCGAGTTTGCTCAAGGACGACTTGACCTACTTCGATATAATGCGGGTGTATTTTTTATAATTTAACTGCAATGGCCAAATATAGTGGAATACATAGGTTAAGATCAGACTAAACAATAATTTATCAAACATAATCTGTATAAATCAGATTAAACTGCGTAATTAGTGAAAATATATCAGCCAACAACCGGATATGTCTAATTCATAGTGAGTAACTATGCAATGCGATTGCTGATTGGTTGAAGCATAGATAACGCAATAAGGACGCTTGTATCGGAGAGCTTTGAGCTACACGCTATTTGGAAGAAAAAAATCAATATTTTAACGCATGCCTACCTGTAGATCGATGATATCGTTGAACATCGCTGCTGGGATGAGCTTTTTAGTTGAGAAATTGGGAACACCTAACGATCGAGTATTGCTAAACATTATAAAACACTAATCCATCAGTCAATCAATCAGCCGCTATTGCTAAATAAAAGATGGCTTATAGCGCGTATTGATACCGTTATTCAAACAGCAATACAAAGACATCGCCGCTAATCCGTCAAATGACCATTCAAATGTAAAAGATATCATAATTCCTTCATCCATTTAGATGTGTTGATAAGTAAATAGAAAAAAATATATTGCGTGTAAGTCGTTGCTGCTTTAGGCACGTAGGCATGCGCAAATTAATTTCAAAATATTCAGTAGATTAGTGATAACAACGTTGTGATCTGTCCAATGTTCTGAGCTGTGAAAGGGTTAAGATGCCCAGACACGTTTGTATACGCTTGATCAGTTGTATTGGATTTCTCAAGCGCGAGTTCCTCTAGAGGGCGATTCCGCTGTTATCCAATCAAATACTGACACGTCATACTGACGATTAGCACAACACCCAGAAACATGGCGGGTATTTTTGCAATTTGTAGGCCGAACAAGGTGACTAACATCGGGCTTGTAAACTCTACTTATAAAAAAATTAGATCAAATGGAATACTAAGGATGATTTGGGGATTGTGTTTACAATTAAATGTGGTGGTTGAATCTGATTTATGGGCATTAACAACTGAGTTGTGCAAGAAAACATACAACAAATCATAGTATTAAACAACGCAGTAAGTTCGTTTTTATTGAACACACAATACATTAGGTATATTTTTTAAAGTAAAAACATGCACAAATAAATATACACACGTGATAGATAATATAATCGATAATTAAGCATACACAAAAGTTAGCAGTTTCCGTTACACTTTTTCACTGCGTCCTCGGGTACGCAAAGGGTTAATTTGTATGCGTCCCTCTGCCATTTTTATGCGTATATACGCGCAAAAGGATGCATAAGGGCAACTCTGAACATATGGTTTCGGGGCATAATTTAGAATTTAATATTTGCATAGCATGTATTACTATGCCAACTATAAATTGTATCGCTATCGCCAAAAATGTATAGCAATCGACTCTTTCACCGATAAATTCCCTGTATCTCAAACTCAGAGCAAACAAATAGGAAAAACTTATTTTGTTGAATATTTTGAAATTAATATGCCTTAGGCAGCAAATGGCTTCCAGTCATATTAATTTCAAAATATGGTATACATTGTAAAGAATGTACTTTTTCAGGGATTTATTGTTAAAAGGGTTAATGATAGAATTTTGAAAATCAATGATAAATTGCAATCGCGTACAAATTTTGCAAAGCAAATACAGCTATGCATGTTGCAGAATGCATAGCAACTGCTTAAATATGTGTAGCAAATTGAGATGCGATACCAGATAAATTATACCCTGGGTTTCCTTCCATATAAATTAATGTAATTACTCAGGTTTCCCACAACCTTGAAATTCCTTTAAAATCCATTAAAAAAAATATTTGGCATTTTCCTAAGGCTGAAAAACACTGTTTGTCATTGTCCCGAATTCCCTATAGAAGCCCAAGAGAAAATATATAAATTCATATAATAAATATTTTAATCACAGGATTTGTAATTCAGAATTTAGTAGTAATCTATTTCTAAAAGGTTGTAATTAAAATGTGATAATTAATTATGTGGAAGGAACAGGCAGCTAGAAAGGTATGTAAAGAAGATTTAAAAAGTTCTTATCCTCTTTTTATAGACATTAAAAATCTTTGATAAAAAATCATGGTTTAATTTTTGAAAAACCTGTGGGAACCCTGTTGTTTAGTTCATTAATGTTTTTAGTTGAATTTGGGACTCGTGTCTAATTCAATATCACAACCTAAACAATTATATTAGTTTAAATGCATAATGAAATCATGTTAAGATTTATTCTTTTAGTATTATACAATTGTTTATTTTTTACCGTGTGTGCAAATTCACCTTGACAATAAATTAGCCTTTTTATCTCTCCTCCCCCCCCCCCCCCCCCCCCATTTAAATATCTTAGTAGATACATAAACTGCATTGCCAGTCATTTCTTGTCACGGCAACAGTTTAGCTACGAGTCTTGTAACTTGGTGTGTGTGTGCGCGTCATCATTACAACATGAACATTTGCATGTGCTCTATGTACTTGTACGTCCATCCGTCTTTCCCAAATGTGTGTTGGTCTGTTGTTCCATCCTTATCAACGCAACTCCTACAGTTTAGTTACAATTCTTGAAACGTGTTAAATCTAGTCATTACCATATGCCGTCTTCTGAGGGCTCTTGTTAGTTTCGAATACAGTCTGAATTTCTACAGACAACATTTTCCATATGGTTACGTTTAACTCTGAATATGCTGAGAATGTTTTGCGATGACAATTTAACTGAAAGTTGTTCACCAAAAACTCGGTCAAATTGTCTAAATTATTTAGCGGGTCAGTTATTGGCCATTGAAATTATTATCTATTGTCTTGCAGTAGTTGTACATTTAACGTTAGTTAGATAGCAGTAGTTCTCCAACGATACTCTATGCCACGATGCGTATCCGTATCACAATACATTACTAATGCATATGAAATGTGCTATGCGTTTTAACCCTCGAATTTTCTCCAAAAAAAATTTATTTTCTCATAGAAAATGTCCAGATGCAAGGGACTATATTTTTTTTAATTTACCAATGACTTGCAGAAGTGTTAAAGGGTTGTTTAAAAAAGCCCATTTTGATGTATTTCCTCGCTAATAGCATCTGTACAACTGTTATGCCATCTACAGCACATAGTAACGGATTGCTACTCACAGGAATAGGAAATTTACATTAAAATCATGTATCTACTCTTTTACTAAATTTTAAACGTCAAACTATGAAAATCTTTTTACTTGTATCATGATTCTTGTACAAATGAATCATGATACGGGAAAAGTATCTCGATACGCGATATATCGGTGCAGTCCTATCAGTAGTTGGGAGGTATTATCAATACGTAACTTTATCGCAGTACAATGCCATTAACATTACGTATCGCAATGCATTCCTCCCAAACAATACATATCGCCTGAAGCAGATGTAGTGACGTAACTTGTCCCCCAAGTTACAGACCAAGATCGAGATTCAGGCGTAGGCGTAAATTTTTATGGAGTTATGTCCCTTTTCGATTTAAGAAATAAGCTTTCCACACATTTTTGCATTCCAAGATATTTAAGGGAAAATCGGTACATCGCTTTAGTATAAGGAGCTACAGAACAAGTTCGAGTTTCACGCATATGTGTCAATTTTTTATTGAGTTATATGCCCTCTTTCAACTTAAGAAATACGTAAAATATCAGCTTACCATTTCCTCCTTCCCCCTTCCCCCCCCATTGTCTCCCGATTTTCAACTGAAAATTGTAACGTTGCTTTGGTATGAGAAATTGCAGAGGAAGTTCAAGTTTCAGCCGGTTACATCAATGTTTTATGGGGGAAATATCCGTATTCCACAATTCTTTTTGCAGCCCTTCAAGGTATTCAACTCAGAATTGATAAATTGCTTTGTTTCGATTTCAATGAAAAATTGCATAGTTAGTGAGTTTCAGGCTACAATTTTTGATGGAGTTCTCTCCCCTTTCGACTTATGAAATACAAACATATAAGCTTTCAAGACTCCTTCACCATATATAATAGAAACGTAATATATTGCTTTGTTATGGGAAGTTACAGATCAAGTTGGATAACTAATAGTAATTTTTAAAATCTCATTCGCAGTACCACGAAAATAGACTTCATTTTGTGGTAGTCTCAAATGTGTAATCATACTATTTTTTAGTGAAACCCGATTAATATTTAAATAAATCATTATATTGACATGCACTCTGGTGTAAAACTCCCAGTGAAAAATATTCTTTCATTTTACCAGAAATACATACGCGTAAGTAATCCTGCTTATTTTGGTATAATTTAGAAATACCCCGCACACCGCATTCTGATTGGCTAAACCCGCTCACACCCTCTGAGGGTTTATGAAAGTGAACGCAGACATGCCTAAATATTTACAGTGGCCTCACCCATGTTACACATCAAAATGTCGATCGTTGAATTTATTTATGATACTAGGGGCGCTTAATATACAGACTAATTTTGCCAGCTGGAAGCAGCATGAGTTGTTTTTATTAGCAGTCTCACTGTGAATCCGGCTGTTATGCCAGACTTAACCCATTTAATCCTGAGACAATATTAGGTCTACATCTATGTAAATTAAACTAATATTAAATCACATGTAGATGATAATTTTGACAATTTTTTACTGAAACGGGTTGCTGCCTAAGGTAGCAAAAACTTGACATCCATTATTTTTTCAAAAAGCTATAGCAGATATTCTATTGTGTAATACAAAGAATACAGTTGGTACACATTAAATAAGAATGCATTCTCAAAGATAAGCGTTAAATACACAGTCTCAAAATGTCTTGGCAAGTTGCTAGGCGACCAGTTTGCGTGCCCATGATACCTGTTGAATATTACTATATACACTACACATAAACTCGCCTCGATTCCCGGTTTGCCCGATGGTGTTGTGCGTATAACGTAAATCATAACATGCTACTATAAACATTAGTAGATTATTTTCTGAACACATTAGGCAAAAATAAAAATAGTTTCGTTTCCTGTAAACCTCCCGGGTGAAATTTGTCTGTTTTTCACCTGGCCAGGAATAAAATAATTTTTTTCTACCCAGCATAAATGTTAAAACATGCATACATTTGTCAAACTATACAAATTACAATGTTTTAATGCCATTTGTATGCAATGTGAATCCATTTTGCTAATTGTGACATGAAAAATATAACAAATTTGGCAATTACAACCATATTTAATTGATATCTGGTCAAATATCTGGAAACCAAATATTTATGACCTCTATAAAATAAATTAATAATAAAAAATTAATTTCCTCCCTCCCTACTGAAATCTTTTTTCTACACCCAGTTTGCAGGAAACAAAATCTTTTCTATAGATGGCCTTATGCAATCTGGCAACATACTCGCAAGATGCTAAAAAATGAAAATTATTTCCCCTCCCTTGTATTTTTTATTGATTTTCTATACATTAATTGATGATATGAATGCAATTTTATGCAATATATTTATAAAACCGGTTTTCTTCATAACTATGCTGTTTTCAAATTGTGGCACCGGTTTTCGAACCGTCATGCTTACAAAACCGGTGACGGGTTCAGTACCGGTATACCGAACAGCCCTACTGTCCTTTAAGTTTAATCAACAAAAATATCATCAACTTCGATATTATTGGACCTTTGTGCATCTTAAACAATGTAGTGTCCCTGTGTGATCAATGAATTGTCAAAGAATAGGTGCATAGTGCCTAATATGTGCAGCAGTAGAGAGCCCAGCTATGCTCCCCGAGATATTAATCTAGACTAATAGGAATTGGTGTCATCCCGGTGTGACGTCACAACTCTACCGCGATAGCAAAAATGTTTGGTTGTCATGGTGGTTGCGAAATGCTTATCTCAGCTTTGGCTGGAGCGGTTACAAAAATTTCAAAAGCATTTTGTTCTAGTAACTGAGACTATTATGATTGTCAAGTTAATCAGAGCGATCGGGTATCTAGTCCTCACAGCATCTTTAATATATGAATTTCAGGTCGTGGTGGTGGTGGCTACAGCAGCGGTGATTATGGAGGCGGTCAGAGCTATGGAGGTAGTCAGAGCTATGGAAGTGGTCAGAGCTATGGAGGTGGTCAGAGTTATGGTGGTGGTGGTGGTCAGAGTTATGGTGGAGGCCAGAGCTATGGAGCAGCAGGAGGAGGGGGTAGTAGTTATAGCAGTGCAGGATCATATGGCAATGGATACGGTGATGCGTACGGGACCAGCACCGGCTATGCTGCTCAAAGTAAGACAGTTTGTCACACGCTGCTGCCAGAAAACCTAGCCATTTATCCCTCGAATTTGTTCAAGAAAGCTTAATTTTCTCGAAAAATGCTCATTTCCTGACCAAGAGACTATTTTTGACGGTTTACTACCATACTTATCGAGTCAGTCAGTACAGTGGACTACCATACTTATCGAGTCAGTCAGTACAGTGGTATATTAAAGTAGCCTTGGACTGCAAATAGATATTTCTCAAGATCACTGCAGAAGCTGTTTTTGGCCGATAAGTTTTAAAGGGTTAGGTGATTATAAATTATTATTAGCCCTTTAATGGTAAAGCCATTAAAACCAGCTTTTGCAGTGGTCCAGAGCAATATCTATTTGGCCGGCCATGTGTAGACTATTTCCATTATTGCAATCAATCTTGATTTTAGCCCTTTAATGATAAAAAATCAAAATGTCCATTTGCAGGACTATTTTTGAAAATATACCATGTATGACTGACTTGTTTATTGAGCCACTCATTCCTGTTAAATTGTCAAATAGTCTCTTGGCCTGCAAATGAAATTTTCCTATGGCCATTGAATAGGCCGATTTTGGGCGGATTCATCAAGAAAGGGTTAATCTTCATGTTTTTCCCATCCCACCAAAAAAAAAGCCTGTGCACTGGTCTTAAGATTAATTCATTTGCAGGCCACGATTATTGTTACATTGCGGTAACTTAGTGAGTGCCCTGATGCAAAATGCACTTGAAAATCATTGAGGGCATTTAGATATCCGAAGTCAGGTGCCCTCATGAGCGTGCCAATTTTTGCTGCTTGGGAAAAATACCAGTGATTTGAATATTTATAAATGCATAGTTTGTTGATTTTTATCTTATATCGTGGCATAATACAAATCAATTCCAGAATCATTGTCACTGAATGTTGATAAAAAGCAGCTTCATTCAGTGACTATTATTTTATAATACAAGTACGTGTACTGATTTATCGTCTTCTTTTCGATCGCTGGTATCACACTTGGAGAGACGTTCTCAAGATGGGTTGATTCGATCTCCAAGTGTCATTCATTTGCGTTGTGCATAATGCTCTGGCTAGCCCCTCCAAATGTCTGGATTAACACCCAGTGGGTTACACCCCTGCACCACGTTGAGGCCGAGCATATAGTCTTAAACAGGGGCGACTGATTTATCATATGACATATTAGAAATGCTGGCAGTCTAACCTCAACGAGGGCACTCTGGTTTAAATTTTAGCATGCCCTGATTGCACTCGCCTCTAAATGCTAAATTTACAGCGCTGTTAACCCCAAATTTGTTAGAAATTTTTTTTTTTCACACAACATACCCAAATGATTATTCTTGAAAATTTGTCACTAATGACTTGCTTGGTTAACTAGCCAGTCATTCCACTGAAGAAGTTTTTAAGTCTTATCTGCAAATGGTGAGGTTTTATGAAAACCACTGCAAAACAATTTTTGGTCAACTTGATTATTAAAGCCTAAGGGGGTTGGTTAAAGAAACCTCGCTATTTATTTCAATGGTAGATTGTCAAGTGGTCTTGACATGTAAATGTGCTTCCTGATTCGCTGATGGAAAAATGCAGATTTTCGCGAGCATTGAACCCCTCCAGCTCAGCAATATTAAAATGTAACCACTATCTAGATTTCCAACTGATTTTGGAATAATTGCATTGATTTGCATGTCAAGAACAGTGTGATCCAATAAAGCGTAACAGTTTTAACTATGCCCCACCCATCTAAATCTAAGCTCCACGCATCCGAACTCCCTAACTAACTATCCATTTCATGAAAACTAGACAGGTAAGCTATTGAATGTTTTGGAACTAATTTGACTGGGCGAGACAAAATAGTTTCAAAACATTCAACAGCATGTTTATTAAATAGTGGAGACATATAATTCGTACAACTTGTCGAACTGTTAAGAGTTAAATGGGTCATATTAGAATCATTTATGGCATAATGATTGACGTCATCCTACATGACGCTTAGCTGATTATGACGTCAGATAATAGATGGATACTGTGCTTAGCGGCATGCCATGTATGATGACATAATCATTACAATGTATGTCTTGTATTTAATAAACATTTTGGACGTTATTTGACTGGAAGCTGTTGCTGCCTGTGGTATAGGCAGCAACTGCGCCCAGTCAAATTACTTCCAAAAACATTCAGTAGCTTACCTGTATAGTTTTCTGGAAATTGATGCTCAGGGAGTTCAGAGATCGATCGATCCCAACACGAGCGAGGTGTGGGTGGAGCTTACTTACAGATGGGCGGGCCATAGCTAAAAATGGGATGGTCCATTAATCCATGGACTCTACATATTATAGCAGCTTATGGAGCTGGATATGGTGAGACTTACGGAGGCGGCGCTGAGAGAAGTAGTAGTTACACGCAGAGATCATCCGGCCCATATGGAGGTACAGTATTTGTTTTTTATCGTTGCATAAATCACTAGACTGCAACCGTTGGCAGGTCATATCTAATGGTTTTTAGCTCACCTGCTTTTAAGCTTATGTCGTGGTGACCGTCCGTCCATCAACTTTTCCTTTAAATGGCTTCTCAAGAGCCGCTAAATTATATATGGAAGGAAGCATCCTTAGAGCATAGAGATTCCATTTTGTTCAAACGACGGCCATCTTGGATTTTTGGCGCTTTTTAGAAATGTCTAAAAAATCTTAAACAAAACCGTTTGAGGGGTCAATTCAGACTCATGAAATATGATCTAGGGCAAGAGCTGACCCAAATTTGTTCACGGGAACTTAATTGACCAAATGGTTCAGCGGCCATCTTGGATGACCTCGCTTCCGCAAAAATGACTTGCCCAGAACCGATGAAGCGATCAGGCCGAAATTTGATGATTAGTGACTACGGGCTAATAAAGTTTGTTCAGGAGCAGTTGATCTGTCAAGAAATCTGGCTGATCAATATATACACCTGTGCAAAAGTTAAGCACCAGCAAAAACAATAGAACGTAGAAACATGATGGTACAACTAGGCTGCCATACTTTTTGTCCCCGCATTAGCTGACATAATTCCAAGTACGAAATGCACATGCATGCATGACTTCACGCCGCTTGATGTCCGTGCGTGGCGGGAAACAGCACACGTGTTCAGTTATGTAAAAGTCCAGTTTGAGGTGTAGAACATTACATACAGATTTAGGCGACAAGATTAGGAATTTTGTGTTCATGACCGTGGTTTATTTGTACAGAGAGAATTAGCTCTTGATTGTGAACCGCTATGGCAAGACGAAGGTTAAGTGATCGTGTGAAATGGCAAATCATAGGCATGCATACCACTGGTATGTCATGCAGAGAGATTGGCAGACAGCTGAACATTAACCATACTGTAATCAGTCGTTTGATTGCAAAACATGGGCAAACTAACGAGGTGAAGGACAGGCCTAGATCTGGAAGACCGAAGAAGACTACTGCCCGTGATGATCGAGCCCTAGTACGCCTTGTTAGGAGATCTCCATTCACCAGCAGCAGAGTGCTCAGCCAGCAATGGGAAACGCGCAATAGAGTGTCAATGTCTACCGTCAAAAGGAGACTGTATGCTGCTGGCATGAAAGCTAGGAGACCTGTCAGACGTCCTCTCCTCACTGCACACCACAAAGAGGAGCGTCTGAGGTGGTGCAATGAAAGAAGACACTGGAACATGAGATCCTGGAGACGGGTACACTGGTCCGATGAAAGTCGGTTCCTGCTTCATGCCACAGATGGTCGAACCCGTGTATGGAGGTCCAGACGCACGGCGTACGACCAACGTAACATCATGGAAGAAGTTCCATTTGGTGGAGGTTCCGTTATGATATGGGGGTGCATCTCATTTGATTGTAAGCTGGATCTGTTGACTGTACCTGGAACACTAAATGGACAAAGATATCAAGATTCCATACTGGATAGAGTTGTGGTCCCTCATTTTGTAAATCATGCACCTGGAACCCACCCTATATTCATGGATGACAACGCCCGACCACATCGTGCTAGAGCTGTGCATGAATACCTCCGCCAGAATGCCATCGAAACCCTACCATGGCCAGCAAGGAGCCCTGACATGAACCCTATTGAGCATATCTGGGACATTCTGGGAAACATGGTGAGAAGGAGGGATCCTCCTGTGCAGAACCTACAGGAATTAACAGACGCACTCCATCTTGAATGGCAACGAATACCACAATGGCGTATCAGTCGGTTGGTGACCAGCATGAGACGTCGTGTCCAGGCCGTCATCCAGGCACAAGGTGGATATACCCGGTATTAATAACGAGTCTCAAACTCGTGCACAGATGTTAAACTTCGTTTTCAGACACCATTAATGACAATCTAGCCACGTGTGTCAACTGTAGGGCAATAGTTGTCAGTTGTGTCAACGTAACCATATTCAGGCCTCGTTTTCAAGTTCAAACAAAAACATAGTGTTTCCCCACCATCATAATCGGCATTCCTCTAGTTGCATTATTACCTCTTGCACTAAGATGGATGGGTACATAAATGTTTATGCTATTGCTTTCTTCATAGCACATGAATATACCCTTGCATGTGCGTAAAAATAGGGTGGTGCTTAACTTTTGCACAGGTGTATATATAGTTTTTTGGTTGTTTTTTTTTTTAATGGATTTTGAGGCCGAAACGGGTTTTGTCTGTTCGTGTATTGCGATTTCAAATTTGCCATTTTCGAGACTCGGATAAACGGTTTAGCGACCATCTTGGATCATTTACGCGCCAAAATCTCCTATACTAAAAATTTAAAATGTACTCTCGCGCCATCTTGGATTTTGGTCGATTTTTAGAAATGGCAGTCTTCTCAAACCGCTTGGGGGATCAATTCAAAACGCATGAAATATCTAGGGCAAGAGCTGCACCAGGTTTGTTCAAGGGAACCTGATTGGCCAAATGGTTTGGGCGGCCATCTTGGATAACCTATTTTTTTTGCAAAAGCAACTCCAAAACCACTGAGGATTGGGCCGAAATTTGGGAGATATGATTAGGCACCGAGTGCCATTAAAGTTTTTCGGGAGATGCATCAGAAACTTGACAGTGGACCAATCAAAATGTGACAGTGGACCAATCAAAATGTAGCGTGTTTGGCGGCCATATTTAAGACTAGAAAACCACACACCAATTTTGACAAAAATGCAGTGCTCCAGGTGAGCGACAAGGGCCCTCTTGTTTAACTGATAGATGAATGGTTGAGGAAAAATCAAAAAAAGTTCTGTGCCTTAAAAAAAACACCTAAAGAATTATCTCCTGAAAAATAAAAGGGGTTTACTTGGTTAAATTTCTTGTCCATTTGCAGACCAAGCCATATCTCAAACTTCTTAACTTACATTTGAAATTTTTGCTGCAGTGCACATTAGGCGGAGACAATGTGTCATGATTTCGTTTCGTTGAGATCTGTCGATATTTGTTATCTCCCTCCACCACCCCCCGAAATGTGTAAAATGCGTCAAATTTCATGTCCAGGAAGTATCTCAAAAACTTATGAATCTACATATTTTTACTCCAGTGCACATTAGGTGGAGACGATGCATCATGATTTTGTTTCGTCGAGATCCATCCGTATTTGTAAGAGTAAGAATCCTCCTTGAAGAGTAAAATTTGTTTAAAAAAAAATTTCCCGGCCCAGGTCTTGGGGAGTTGGACATACATATGAAATTTGATTTCCAGTTTCTGTAGATATTTGCCAGAGTTATACGCCCTGAAAAGACTAAAATAAATTAAAGATGGTCGTATTACGCCCCGCTAGGCAGCGTTCTTGTTTTGTATGGCAGTGTTGAAAAAAACCTGGCGTGTGCTATCTGTCTGTCCGGTAAGATCCGTTTATATTTGCCAAAGTTATACTCCCTGAAAAGATTAAAATTCATTAAAGATGGCCGTATTAACCGTTTAATGCTCATATCGGCCGAAAGCGTCTTCTGCAGACCAAGAAGACTAATTTAGAAAAATTTGTTTGTTTGGAAAATGACCATTCATAGGTCAAGAGAAAATTTAACAATCTGCTAATTTATTGAGCGAGGCATTCCAGTGGGAAATGTAGGAAACAAAAAAACATTTCTGCTAATTTGTCATACCCACGAAAGGACCGTGTTGATTCCCGATATATGAATTTCACTGACTTGTACAGAAATAATATTCAATATCTTGTTTCCTATTGTCAAATTTTGCAACCAGTATTTTCAGTGTCTGTAATTCTAATGTTTTACCTTTATGTTTAGTGATTTGTTGTGTTTTTTGTATTGCAGGTGGTTATGGTGGCAGTAGTGGCGGTGGCGGCGGCGGCTACAGACGTTGAACTGCCCATTCTCGCGTTACAGGTAACGATGATTATTTCATTGTTCCCATTCATATATACAGCATAGAAAAATGTTCACTATAGGACAGTGAAACGAAGTTAGAGATTTCAGCTGTACTTCTGAGTAGTCCATGAGTCAGCCCTCAGGACACCAAGAGTAAGCACCCAGAAGCACCAGCCGTACAGAAACTGCAATGACATCAAAAGTCAAATATAGGGACACAGGGAATAAGGCTCGGGCAGAACCATATGTTTACGGCTTAGCACCCCCCCCCCCCCCTGAGTGATGAAAATTAGGAAGTCATTTCCAGTAGGCCAAGTGAGCTTATGCCGTGGCAACTGTTTGTCAGTCATCTGGCCGTCAACTTTTGCTTTAAAACACTACTCCTTAAAGTTCTCATCTATTCTTAAGATACATATCCTAGCTAAATTTAGGACTATTTGTTACTGTATGGACACTAACTAACTTGGAGCGTAGCCGCCATTTTAGATAGATATTTGCGGGTGCCATTATTTCAGAGTATTGTCTTTAAAACCATTCTCGTAACGCTAATACTGATCGTTCTTTTGCTGGCTTTCAAGGTGAGCGCGTATGAAGCATAGCATAGTACAATACTAGTTCTATATTTCCTATGGTGCAAATAAAAACAAATATCTGTAACAAGTTACTGAATGCTGTTGCTGCTTATAGTAGCAACAGCTTTCTGCCAAATTGTTGTCAAAATAATCAGCTGATAATACAATTGTCACTAGGCAATGTTTTGATAACAATTTGGTTGAAAATTATTGATGAAACAACTTTCATGCAGCTACAGCGTTGTCAAATTTTACCAGAATAATCAGCGAGCTTTCTATTTTGTTAGCTAATAAATGCCTACACAATAAGTTAGGCCTATATGGTATGCGGAATCAAGACCCAGTCTCGGATATGCTCGAAAATTCTGTTCATTTAATTGTCAATCAGGAGGTAAGCGTATTCTATTCATGGTAGACATGTCAGAGTCTATCATGCATGTACTATAGACCTAACTAATTGTGTATGCACTTGCTCGCAAACAAAACATGAAGTCCGCTGATTATTCTGAGAAAAATTTGACAACGCTCTTGCTGCCTGAGTAAGAAATGATTGTCAATAAAGTTGCGTGAACTATCTTCAGGTCATGCAACATTGACTACACTGCTGATTATTGAGAACAATTTGATTGAGAGCTGTTGTCAATGATTTTTATCCAGTGACAATTGTATTATCAGCTGATTATATTGACAACAATTTGATGGAAAGGTGATACTGCTATAGGCAGCAGCAGTTTTCAGTAAACCTGTTATAAATATATTTGTTGTCACTTGCACCACAGGAAATATACACAACTGGTATGCTATGCACATCTATGCGTTCACCTTGCAAGCCACCAGAAGAATGACTAGCATTAGCATTACGAGAATGGTTTTATACGAACAATTGCTCACCGGCGAAGACAATAATCTGAATAATAGCGCCAGCAAATATCAATCTGAAATGGCTGCTATGTTTCTAGTTAGTTAGTGTCCATAAATTAACAAATAGTCATAAATTTACCTAGGATATGTATCTTTTAAGAATAGATAAGAACTTTAACCAATAGTCGAACTAAATTGTGGTCAAAGGATGCTATTGTGCTCAGATCCAACGTCTGTTTATGTGGAATTTTGATTCATAATTTTTTGGGGGTCAAAATCTTAGATTTTATTACAAATTTACCGAAAAATTGTCAAATTGCTTCTTACCATTTTGACCGATTTCAACCAAATTGGGCTGAAAGAATCCTACGGTCATAGGTTATAGATTTCCATTCAGAATTTTGATTCGTAAATATTTTGTGAAAATCCTAGGTTTTATTAAGAATTTACCGGAAATTGTCAAATTGCTCTTAACCGTTTGACCGATTTCAATCAAATTTGGTTGAAAGGATCCTATGGTCATAGGGTATAGAACGTGCATTCAGAATTTTGATTCGTAAATATTTTGGGTGAAAAACTTATTTTATTAAAAATTTACGGGAAATTGTCAAATTGATTATTGACATTTTGACCAAATGCGGCTGAAAGAATCCTTTGGTCATAGGCTCTAGAACTTCCATTCAGAATTTTGTTGCGTAAATATTTTGGGTGAAAATCCTAGATTTTATTAAAAATTTACCGGAAATTGTCAAATTGCTACTTCTTAAACGTTTGACCAATTTGAATCAAATTTGGCTGAAAGGATCCTATGGTCATAGGTTATAGAACGTGCATTCAGAATTTTGATTCGTAAATATTTTGGGTGAAAAACTTATTTTATTAAAAATTTACTGGAAATTGTCAAAGTGATTCCTACCAAATTGGGCTGAAAGTATCCTATGGTCATAGGCTCTAGAACTTGCATTCAGAATTTTGTTGCGTAAATATTTTGGGTGAAATTCCTACATTTTATTAAAAATTTAACAGAAATTGTCAAATCTCTACTTAACATTTTGACAGATTTCAACCAAATTGGACTGAAAGGCTTCTATTGTGATAGGCTCTAGAACATCTATTCAGAATTTTGATTTTTATTAGGAATGTACCGGAAATTGTCAAATTTCTACTCCTACTTAGCTGCTTGACATATTGCAACCAAATTTCACTAATGGATTCTATGGTGGTAGGCTTTAGAAATTCTATTCAGAACTTTGATTGATCAATTTTTTTGGGGTTGAAAATCTTAGATTTTATCAAAAATGCACCAGAAATTGTCGAAACGCTTCTCCGTAGTTGTTTAACATATTTCAAACAAATTTGGCTAGATTGACCCTATCAAGGTATCTCTATTCAGAATTTTAATTAGTAAATTTTTTGAGTGACCATCTTGGACTTTCCGAAAATTATCTATCATATCTATTTAAATGCAAATTGTTCAAATGCTAATGGTCCAGTTGAGCCCCACAGGCCCTTGGGCCTCTTGTTAGACCTAGGCGTGTAACAAAAGTCACCTCATTACTGTGTCCATCCATATATGTGAGCGTTTTACATTTAATTATGTGTCCCCGGTGGTTCGATGTATCATCATGTGTAATTGGACCGCCCCTTAAAGAAAAGCTCGGAGTTTTGCTTTTAGTTAAAATGTTAATTTTTGTCACATCAATAAAATTAAAAATATGCCCAATATGTCCATTATCATTTAATGATATAATTGGACCCGCTTGATTTGCTGAATTTTTTTAAAACACTGACAGAAGGTTGTTGGCCACCAACAACTTTCATTCAAATTGTTTTCAAAATATTTAGCCGGTCCATAAATATAACCCCTGGAATATGTTGTCTGCGAGAACGAGGCAGTCGGGCATTTCAGAAAAGCTATCGGCGCGTTAGCTTTTGCTGTTATGGTTAAAAAGGTAAATTTGTCCTGAAGGGGTGTCCCAAGAAAGATCTTGTTATTCCAGTGCCTAAATTTCAAGACTGCTATAATGCTGTATAATATTTTTAAATTAATTTTACTGAAACCTGTAGCTACATTAAGGATCAACATCTCCCAGGAGAGTTAGTTTCAAAATATTCTGCAGAATATTCTTTACATCATTAAGTAGTTTTAGTTTGTGGGCCGTAAGAGTTAACATATATTGACACAGCGGTGCTGTTTTAAACAAGAGGATTGTTAGGTGCAATTTTCATGTGAAAAAGACTAATTTGGGAATCGTAAATTTCAGTCTTCGGATGGCCACGTTGGCCTGGGAATCGCTGTAGAGAAGTCTGCAATTCCATTATAAAATTGCATTATTTCCATTCAAATAAATAAGTGTAGCGCTTACATTTTTGACACTTATTTTAGGACACTTCGACAATTTTCACTTGACTCCATTATATGCAAAACCATAGACAAGTATTCTGAAAGAGTATGTAGACGGCTTTAATACAGATGTCAACATTCTGTCTTTATACTGCGTGAATAGCAAAGAAATTGGGTGTTCATATTTCAACAAATTTGTTGAAAAATGAAATCATCTTTTAATTTATTTGTAAGTTTCAACGAGTGTTAATGATTATTAGTCATCGGAATTCAGTTAAATCTCAATTTCAACGCAACTGTAATGGAAGCAATAGAGGGATCCAAGCTATGACGTATATTCTGCATCAATGTCGTTTGTTACCTGGTGTAGCAGGCAAAATATCAGTCAGTTGTATCTCTGATTAATTTACCAATAAACGTTTCGCTCAGATATTTTGAAACTAATGACAACCTTCCCAGCTTTTTAATATTGACCTTGAAATTCAGCTTCTGGGAACTCGCGGGTCAAAGATCTATTCTAGCATGCATGCAGAGGTTAGATAAAAATAGAACGCAGGCGTTGGCATAGCTAAAATGGGTGGAGCATGACTAAAAATGGATCCCTCTGAATATTTTTTATCTGATTGACTGGATGCTGTTTCTGCCCAGATAGCTTCCAGTTCAATTAGTTTCAAAATACTTTAAAAATTGTATAGAGTTAATTATTTGAGATTGTTAATTTATCATCTATTGTTAGCAGCGACTTGTGAGTAGGTCAGAGCAGGATAGTTGAGAGTGCATGCCCAGAAATTATTTCTGCGAAGGTATTAAGGAATTTAGATATGCAGGCCAAGAGAAGGCTATTTTTGAAAAGCTGGAACACCCTGGCTTGAACTGAGCCTGTCATTCCAGTTATTGTTTCCAAAATAGCCCCTTCTTGGCTTGCAAGTGAACATGTACTAAGTAAAATATTCCTGACCACAGTTGATGGTGTGTTTGCGGGTCATTGTGTTTTGCAGCTGGGTTTGACTTGTTCTGATGCTTAATTTGAATTTTTCTGTTTCATTAATCTAGGTAGCTAGGATAGCTCGCTGTTCGGTAACTTAGATATGATCTTGCTAATTTACCTCATCTACTGGAGTTTACGATAGTATCAGAAAGAAAATCGCACCAGAATCTAGTCATCACAGTCCTGCTAGTATAGGAGCTCATCATCTATCTGCTAGCATAGCACCGCACCCACAGTTCATCAGTCGCTAAAACCTTAGCATCCGTTGTGCAGGATTCGCTTAGTTCGGGTAGAGGTTCTCTTCATATGAAAAATAACTCCACTTTTTTGCTGGCTTGGCCAGTATACAACAGCGCGATTAAAATGTTTAATGTATGTACATAGAGGTTGAAAGACGCTATCATAGCTACCTGTGGCATCGCTGTATCGTATCGTAACATCGGATGTAAATGAAATCAGTTATTCGTTTATGTCCAATTTATCCATGGCCAAATGTTCGAGTATTCATCATCAGTGTTTTTAACAAGATTTTTACACGAAATGACTTGCAAAATAAGAAGCGGGAAGTTTAATCAGTGACATGACAACTTAATAGTGTTCGTTTAATAAACAAATGTCTTATCATATAATCTGAAGAAAGACATGCCCCATGAAAATTGTCACCATCGTGCTACATTTCTATAAATATGTTGTCTATGTTTTGTGTATTTTGTAAACAATCATGCGGTCCATAGACCTGGGCAGAATGTACCCAAAATAAAAATTGTTTTAACACAAGCGTCTGTTTGATATAAAATATATTTCTCTACGTTATTAAAGATATAAAATAGTTCTGTTTAGTTTTGAAACTTAAATTTTTTAGTTTGAGTAATTTGACATTTTAAAATAAAGTAGTAGTTTGAAAAGGCAGATTGATGTTAGTTCACTTTGAAAGGTATCTGAATTTAACTCTTTCATGCCTACACAGGCCAGTTCACTCAGGGCTACACCCGGCCAGTTCACTCGGCTACACCGTACGAGGCCGCCTTACACCCTAAGATGTCATTACTGGCAAAAATTTGGGTTTTCTCCCTTTATCTGTTAGACGCACACAATGATTACGGGCCTAGTTTCTACCATGTATCAAGTCATCAGTATATGCATAGGTGCTATTTTAAGGAAGTACACCCCACAGGGTTGAAATTTGCATAATTCCAGTGACCACCCACATCAGGCGATTGTAGTGTTATCAGAAATCCTAGGACTAATGCATGGAACGTCCATCTATGGCTGGTGTAGTCCTGAGGGAACAGGTTTTTAGGTATAGCTTGGCAGTTGAAGGTAACTATTTATTGGCTCACCTGGCCTTTCAAAGTGAACTTATTTCATGGCCACCGTGTGTCCGTGCTGTCAACTTTTCCTTTAAACGACTGCAATAACTACTGGCCCGATTTTAAATATATATTTGGCAGGAAGCAAGCATCCTTCGGCCATAGGGATCCAAGTTTGTTCAAAGGAAGCCAATTTGTCCGGCAGCCATCTGAGTTTGGCCGATTTTTTGAAATATTTTTTTAAATCTCCACAACTGCTTAGGGCATCAAATTAAAACTCATGAAATATGATCTAGTGAAAGAGCTGAACCAACATTGTTCGAGGGAACTTGATTGGCCAAATATTTTGGCAACCATCTTGGATGACCTAGTTTACTCCAGAACAGCTCGACAGATCGGGCCGAAATATTGGAGATATTATTGTGCAGTAATGGTTCAAGTTTAGTTCAAGGGAAGATGATGCATCAGAAAACATGGCCGCCATGGGCCAATCAAAATGTAGTGTGTTTGGCAGCCATATTGGATTTTTTTTATTTGATTAATCAGATTCTGAGACCATTTCGTGTTTTTGGGTATAATCATTTCGAAACTCGGATAAACGGTTTGGCAGCCATCTTGGATCATTTTAATTATATTTGGCAGGAACAATCTTTAGGACATAGAGGTTCAAGTTTGTTCACATAATGGCGAACAGCCAATTTGGCTGGTAACCATCTTGTTCCAGAGGGCATATCGTTTTTATTAGGCTTTTCCAGTGAGCAATAATTTCAGGTGACTGATACAGGCCTCTGGTTCTGTTTAAATCTCAAATGTATGGAAATTAAGGGGGTGGGGGGGGGAAACTTAGTCCCCAAGGAGTCCCCAGGGAACATTTACTGGGAAAAAACATCACAGAAGGGTTAATATGAAATTAGCTGAGTAGTCTAGTATGAGTTTAACATCGGTCCATGAAAATGCTTCAATCTGAAACTTTCCTTGGAAATTACTTGAAAATGCCAGAAAATATATTTTTCGCAATATAGGCAAATATCGCTATAATACCAGGTTGGTGTTAATGACCTGCAGGATATAGTGCTTATCAAATTGGCAACAACAAAATTTGTCGCAAACCCCTGACTGAATAGTCCTCGAAAAGGAGACGCCATTCTTTAACCCCTGCCACTCTGATGTAAAAAAACTTCCTAATTAAATTAAAAGATGAGCTGGTGGTCATTTTTCAACAACCTTGGTTGTCTATCGTCCACCAAAATTGGTTTAAAATTGTACACTAGTTTCTTTGCTATTGACACTGTGAGAGATAATATTGATATCGGAGTGGTAAGCGTTAGAAGTGCTTGAGTGAATCGGTCAAATTCCTGTGAAAAATAGTCCTTTAAGAGTCAAATTCTTATTTAATGTGCAACGTTCCTGTAGATGGGGAATTTGGCGATTCATAATCCTGTTAGTTATTACCTGAGATAGTCCAATGTTACCTGTTCAAGAGTTATTACCTGAGATAGTCCAGTGTTACCTTCACTCATATGCTAACTCCGGAATCATGATTTGACTTGCTACTATGAGATGCAGAGAATTAATTCCTCTGAATTATAATATTCAAATGTCGTTCGGAAATCCACACTGTTCCGCTTTGATTGACATCTCTAAGGCCTTTATTGGTTGAACTGATGTTTTTGCAGTGGTCTTGATAAATGTGCATTTGCGGTTCAAACTCTTTTTTTAAAACTTATGTCTTGCAAATGTTGGAAAGAATTAAATTTTAACATATCACGCCCATTACAGATGGGAGTGTGACAAGTTAACCAGAAAACCATTGTGTCTTCACATATAAAGAAGATAATTTCAGTAGAATTAATTTTAAATCTCGCCATATTTCAAATTCATGCGCTTTGAAAATTGTGAGTTAATATGTGTAACGAATTATTGATGTTTTTTCTTGCTACTTTGTCTCGGGCGATCCATCCAGCTCTACTAATATCAGCAAGTGATCATTTGCAGGCAAGGAGAAAACTATTTTAGGAAATTTACCAGAGCTGGCTAGCGCAATAATGCAAGCCAGTCATTTAAGTCTTAAATTATCAAAAATAGTATCTTGATTGTAAATGCTGGCTGGCCTGGCATTTAACCATCTAACCCTCAAATTTGTTCAAGAAAATTTATTTTTTCTCAATAGAATATATCCATTTGCCGACCAAGAGAAGACAATTTTGAGCTCACCTGGCCTGAAAGTCCAAGCGAGCTTATGCCGTGGCGACCGTCCGGCCGGAACTTCCATTCAGAATTTTGATTCGTAAATATTTTGGGTGAAAATCCTAGATTTTAATAAAAAGCTTACCTGAAATTGTCAAATTTTTTCTCCTTAGAATTTTGACCGATTTCAACGAAATTGGGCTGAAAGAATCCTTTGGTCATAGGCTCTATCTAGAACTTGCATTCAGAATTTTGATTCATAAATATTTTGAGTGAAAATGCTTGATTTTATGAAAAATGTGCTGGAAATTGTCCTTACCCATTTGACCGATTTCAATCAAATTTGCCTGAAAGGATCCTATGGTCATAGGTTGCAGAACTTGCATTCAGAATTTTGATTCGTAAATATTTTGGCTGAAAGGACCCTATTTGTGGTAGGCTCCAGAAGTTCCATTTGGAATTTTGATTCATAAATCTTTTTTGGCCGACTTAAATTTTATGACACATGTACCGGAAATTGTCGAATTGTTTCTTACCATTCAGAGCGATTTCAAAAATTTGGCTGGTAGGATCCTGTGGTGATGGACTCCAGTATTTCCATTCAGAATTTTAATTCATCAATTTTTGTGGTGAAAAATATTTTTTATGAAAAATGTACTGGAAATCGTCAAATTGCTGTGCCACGGGACCAGTCATTCCAGTGGTACATTTAAAAAAGACCACTCAAAACCACTGCAGAAACCGGCTGAGTGTTAATGGTTAAATTGTTACCATCCATCTTCAAGTTGTAATTGCCCGCGGCCCGTTAGGTGAAATAGGTCTGTCTGTCTGTCTGTCTAGAGCTGTATCCCAAATATTGCTAACCGATTTGGCTCAAATTTTAACACAATGAAGTAGCGAGCCATGCAAGAGGGTTTCCAGACTTTGGCCATTATCGGGATAAAAATACCGTGATCCAGATTAGATCGAATTTGGAAGCTGGATATCTACGAATCTAATAGTCGGATTTTGTGGCCATCCACTAGGCTTACACAACCTTGGACGTGATCAGAAAACTACATTGTAGCAAAAACAGTAGGGCTGGGTTCTAGATTGCTTTTGTTCTTTACTACAAATGAGAGGTTGATCAGTCAAAACTGATGTCTACCAAGTATAATATTTTAGTGTTCAGGACGTTAGTTTGTAGTGTAATTGAAAAGGGAATTTATCAACAATGCGTTTAACCCTTTAATGCTAAACAAGCCTCTGCAGTGGTCTTGGAAAAATATCTATTTTCAGGCCAAAGGAAGTTGTTTTTTTAATTTACCACTGGAATGACTGGGTCGTTTATCGAGCAAGTTATTCCAGTAATTTTTCAAAGATCCTCAATTGGCTTGCCCATGGATATTTACTAAGGAGAAATTTATATTTTCTTTACTAATCTTGACAAATAAAGGGTTAAAAGTTAATACATTCAATAGGTTGTTCCTATTGTATTTAGTGAACCTCAAACCGCCTTTTTTCTGAGCCCGCATTTTACTTGTGATATTTGTGGGCACATTTATTTGGGATTGCACTCGCTAAATAAACCCATTCTTGGAGCGGTAATGAGTGTCTACTGTTGGGCTCTTGAGATGAGCAGATCTATCTGCATAGCGTGAGTAGTAACTTCGTTGCTGCAAGAACTGCCAATCAAATCGCTCTCAAAATAATTAGCTTGACTTTCAATGTAGTAACGATGACAATAGAATCCCCGATAATCATGCCTACAAATATCAAAGTGAAATGGCGGCTCAGAAACAGAAAATCGTCACTGAAATTTTCAAATAGGTTCCTAATCTTATAACTTCAGGATAACATTAACCGTTCGACTAATCTCAAGCAAATGTTGCAATGACCCTATGGCGTTAGACTATTAACCTTGTGTACACAATTTTAATGGATCAATTTCCTGATGGCCATCTTGGATTTTCCAGAAATTTATTGTAACCCCTTAAAAAATACTATTCATTAACCACTTGGATAGAATGGCCCTAGTTTTTCGAACTTGTGACAGAAATTTGACTGGTCAAATAGGATATCATGTTTAAAATTCTGCAAATCAATTAAACAACATTAACCCGTTGAGTTGATTTCAACGACAACTTATAGGGACCCTATGGTCCATAGGCTTGCACGCAGAAATCTGTTTGTCAGTTTTTTGTCTTTAATCTGTGATTTTCTGTGTGCTTTATTTGAAAGATTACATGTTTAATGAAATTGCGCCAAAATAATAACCAGATAGAAATAGCGTAACCAACTATTGCTAGATAAAGTCGGTAAAATTGACAATTTATCGCAATCTGAACGCTGCCATTTTAACGCGTCTCGCGACGTCAGCCGCGCACCACCGCTATTGCTATGACTGGCGGCGCGAGGCCAATAGATGCTGGTATATATTTTAAGGAAGTACGTAAATGATAATAGCAAACGAACCGCTGAAGCGATTCCAATGATTCTAGGATATCTATATATGTGCCGACCTCGGGATTAATATGATATAATGGATGTTAATATCGGACAAGAGGTTCAAAAGACTGGAATATATATTAAAAAAATTATTCATCTACGATACAATCAGAGAATGTTATCCTTTTTTGGTAAAATTCAGCATGTGGTTTTTGTCTCGCAGACTGCGTATTGTCATTAAATTGGAGTGCACTTAAAGCTGGAAGAAATAGTTAATTGCGTGACCAATTATAATTTTGCTCATGCGAATATTGGCAGCGATATCGCCAAATGAATTAACATTTTGACATAAAATCTGGGGATTTTCATCGCCGATCAATATTGTCCGGCAAAATGTAGTAATTTCAGTAATTAAGATATTTTGATGGAATTTTTCCCTTTATGTGATAACATTGTAATGCTTCGGCACAGCAAATTCTGTCATTGTAGCTGTAATACTCATTCTGATATGGGAAGATAGAGCGCATCCTGAAATTTTTGTTTGAAATTTTGCTGGCTTAGTTCTTCCTGCAGAGAGTATCTTTTGAACCACTAGGTCGATTCTAACATCCCTAGCATTGGATAAATCTTCGAATTTGCAGTTACAGGTAGATATCAGAATTATTACAATCGGTTCTATGGTTCCGGCAATATCATATCATGTTTTCTTGGAATATATATATATATTTACACTGCCTGCGACACACGCTATAACAGTATCTTGAGTCGGCCGAGTAATTTGACAATACGCACGTGTCAAGTGCGCCACTTCATTTAACCCTTATCGCATGGTGTAAAATGCGTAATAGCCTACTTACAGAGATAGTGCTGGGCTACATTTTGGAAATTTTTTTTTGGCTGAAACGTGTTGCTGTCGTGCACAGTAATGACTTACAGCAACATTGTTACAAAATGAACACATTTTGATAGGATAGAGAAAATGGAATCTATGCTTCAGCGGTCTAGGGGTTAACGATTCCCCACCGACTTCGGATTCTAGAATTACTTGAAAAACTTAATACCTTAACCGGACAATGTCCTAACGATTACAAATTAGCACATGTTAGGCCTCCATGCATATAAATATTTACTCTGTACAGCCTTCGTGCTGGGGCAAAGATAGCGTTGGTGCGGGGATGACGTCAGGATCTCGTGAAATCTCGCTCTCGTTGCAAGAAAATGGTGCCACCCGGGAGATAAAATAATCTCATGTTTACGATGGTATAATTACTCGTATTATTTGTCTTGTTTTTATTTAGGATCCAATATGATAGTCATATAAGTCTCAAACAAAGTACATTTTTACCAATCCCGGAATTGTCCTTTAATTTTGAAAAATTAAAATTTTAACATCTGATTTCCACTGATTAAATACAGAAGTTGTGGGGAAGAGTTTCAGTCTCTTTGAGACTAGTATTGTACAGCCCACGGGACCATTGAAATTTCATACTAGTGAGAGATTAATAAATAATTGTATGGACTTGTGCCAACCATGACTATGCCGGTCTGATGGCTAATGAACGATATCTATAAGTTAGTATAGTGTTGTCTTCGAGGTCACAAAACAATTCAGTTTAACCAGACTACTTAATGCTAAAGATAAATCCTTTCACGGCAATGTATCGGCTTGACTGAATTAACGTTCGTTGAAAGTATTCAAAATTAACTTCATCAAATTTTAATATCTACAGTTGTGGCCAATTCTATGGATTTGTATAACTTTTGGTCTCCTTAGCTAATCATTTGACGCTTCCATGTGAGGTATGCCATGGTATGGATGGCCGGTATATCTGTGGCACGTTTGTATAAATTGTCCGTTTCATCCCATAGATCTGTGTTAAAATATAGACCTTTGTTTCGTCTGATATACCTTGATATTGTTAAATGTTAGATGTCTTCATAGCACACCTAATTTACAGCAGCAAATGTGATATGATAGATGACATCGTTTGCAATGCACCAGCAGAGATAGGAACGACTGCTAGCTATATACACTTTGAGCTAGTTTGTAGCGATTCATTGCTAAATCTGGTTAGTAACGTCGGTGAGTTAAAATTTCAGTATTAGTTAATTAGTGAGAATTTGCGTGTTCGTGAGAAGTTGCGTGTATAATCATGTATATACAAACAAATTTTGTTGAGCCCTACAGGATTTGGAGGATGGCACGACAAAGCAATCCAAACTACATGCAGTATTTTATCAGAGAATTGGGTAGATGTTTTAAGTTTTTCAAATGTAACCAGAATGCTCGATATGGAGTTGTCCCATGTCTTTAGTTATGACGCGCATCTGAATGGTACAGCACAGGGCTCTATTTCATTGATCAATTTAATAACTGGTAGGCTGCTAAATTTTCAATGCCCTAATGAATGGATTAAATATTAATATAGCAAAAAATGTGCCACGTTTATGGTCCAGCTGACCAAATATGGCGTCAACATTGGTGGATAGAAATGCCAATTTGCAGGTCAAGAGAAGAATATATTTGAAAATTTACCACTCGAATTACAATCTTGATAAATGAGTCGTCATTCCAGTTAATAAATTTTCAAAAATAGTACGAATGGACATTTCCTATAAGAAAGTTTAAATTTAATTTAAATTAATTTTTGCATTAGTTAATTCAGTAATGTGTAATTAAAGTACAGTGGCAGCTGTAGCTTTTATACAAGTCAGTTGTTCTGAGAATTCTTGCCAGAGATACTGAAACATAGATGACAAAGGAGCGGTGTAGGTGTTTGAGCGTTTATCCTTAGCAGCAGATGATGCTAAAATCTAGCCCTAGTATTATGGAGCATAGCCAGTAAGCTACTAGATTAGCTAAACCCTGATGAAAATTTAATTTTAAAAAGGTTGTCCAATTACTATCTTAACGCCTAATGCAGTTTAAAGCATTTAAACATGGATAGGCGTTCTATAGCAGCTTAACTGAATATGATTATAAATCTAGGTTGTCTTACAACATTTTTTAAATGCCCTCATTTTAGTCATATCCATATGTTCATCAGCCTTGTGTTCCACATATGAAGCGACTCGACCTGCGCCTCAAATTTGTTCCAAAACCTGAATTCTCATATCAATAGTACATTGAAGAAGTCAATTCACAGGACAAGTGACGATTTACTTCTGTAGTGACTTGCTCAATTGTGTGGTAAATTATCAAAAATAGTCCAGGTCTGTAACTAGGCATTTCTCAAAGGCGTGACTTGCTCGATTGTGTGGTAAATTATCAAAAATAGTCCAGGTCTGTAACTAGGCATTTCTCAAAGGCGTGACTTGCTCGATTGTGTGGTAAATTATCAAAAATAGTCCAGGTGTGTAACTAGGCATTTCTCAAAGGCGTCACAGAATCTGTTTTTGATCAGCTTGACAAGTTGTTGTTACAGAGTAAGGAACGTTTTCAAGTGTTGTCCTACTGATTTGAAATATTGCCACGCTCCAGTAAAATTATGGTATCCTGTGAAATAGTTTGTAGGTGATAAAACAAAGATTAATTTAAGAACGTTTTAGTAATTTTAAAATTCTTATTTTACATTGTATAAACAAAAGATTGTTCCATTCACAGGCAGCCATGCTTGGTAAAGGCTCGAGGGCATTATGCACCTTTCAAGTGAACAATCCAGGTCACTGCAAGCAGGAGCGAGGTATGATATTACCAGTGATGCAGTATTTAAAGTATTTTCTCGCAAATATTTGTTATTCCGAAACCTCGACTGAAACTTAATCCTATATAAAACGGAAACTACGTATTTCTGGCAAAATGATAATTTAACTCTTACCACTCTGATGTCAATATTCTATCTTACTGTGTCAATATAAAAAAAACGGGTGTACATTTTTCAACAAATTTGGTGGAGGATGCTGTCTACGACAGCAACATCCTCCACCAAACTTGTTGAAAAATTAACACCATTTTATGTTTTAATTTAATTTGAAATTTTGACAGCAAAGTGGTAAGGGTTTAAGTAACCTGACCAACACTAGAAATTTGACGACGACACACCAGCAACTCGACCCTTTACCCCTATCCCTTTGAACCAGGCCAATAGGAAAATGTATGTACATAACAAGAATTTGGAGCTAAGTTGACTGAGCTGTTGCTGCAATGGGCAGAAGTTTTTCTGTCAAATTAGTTTGAAAATTATTCAACAAATTACCTTTGACGGAAATTTTTTTTTAATTTTACCACTAAGAGCCAGTCTTTCCAGTGGTAAAATATAAAGTCCTACATGGGTCTTTTTGCAGATGCAGACTGCTCGTTGAATGTCGACTACGAAAATTTACCTCTAGACGTGCTCGGTTATTGAGCCAGTCATTCCAGTTGTAAAATTTCTTAAATAGTCTTCTCTTAACCTGCAAACGGGCATATTCTCAACGTGTGTAGAGGCCAGTTTAACTATTAACCGTTTCGTGACAAAGCCGGCCAAAACCAGCCTCCGCAGTGGTCTTGAGAAATGTCTAATGTGCAGGCCATGAGGTTAATTTTGAAAGTTTACTACAGAAATGACTGGCTCGGTAGCCGAGACAGCCATTCCAGTAGCAAATTTTCAAAAAATAGTCTTAACCTGCAAATTAACGTCCAATAAGGAAATATTTAGATTTTAACAAATTTAGACATTACAGGTTTAATGAGTTAAGAGTGATAAAGTGATTATTTCACTCACTGTGACTTTTAACCCACCATTAACCTCGCAAACCCTTCATATTGTCTCAAAATATCATTCTGTAGGCCAACATTATTTTATGAAAATTTATCACTGGAATGACTGGCTTTGAGCCATTCATTCCGGTGATAAATTTTTAAAAACGCTTCCCTCAGTATGCAAATTGACAATGCTAAAGAGCTTTTTTTCGCTGTCTATAAAGATTAAATTAATCAAAATGTCAGGCCTTCTGTGAGAAAATATCACATTTTCCCTTTTATGTGATTCCCTTAACAGAATCTTGTGTTCATAGAAGCATTATCTACATGTAACTACCATGACCCTTTTAACCCTCGAATTCAAGAATATTGGAATTTTCTCAGAAAATGTCCATTTGCAGACCAAGACTATTTTTGAAAATTTACAACGTGAATTCCAAGGGTAAATTTTCAAAAATAGTCTTGTCTGCAGACGTTTCTCGAGACCACTGCAGAAGCCGGTTTTGGTTTATGTGTCACGTGAAACGGTTACGGCAGCAGAATTTGGTGCACATTTTGTGCGGGTAAACAAGTTACTTTGTATATTTTCTATTTATCACTGTCCTTTATCTATCTATCTACAGAATGTTCAGCACCAAGAACGGCTGGATATATGAGACGTTCAATTTGTTTTACAATTTATAGATAAATCAATGATAATGACGAGTTAGCTAATAGATTTAAATATCAGATATACTCACAAAATGTTATTTTTCTTCGTTTATGTGACCATTTAATAATTAAATTTGTTTGGTTTCCTGCCATGCTTGAAGAGGTGATGATGCGTTTTGTTTATCCTTACACGAATTTGTTAGTTTTTAAAGGACATTGAATTCATCAAGGCGCATCCAAATCTGATCTCATTAAAACTGCACATGCAGAGTCATCGGCAGGGGTGGTCGCCCGGTCTGAACGTCCCCAGCCCCACAAAAAAATAGGGCCTAATGATGGTATATCACACCCAGCCCCATGTACACCACCACACCAAAAAATAATCATTATTTGAGGTCTGAGCATATTTTAGCCCTTATAATTTTGATCAGATTTATGTGTTTTAACCTTGAGAAATGCAGGATATGCGTCCTGAGTGCATCTAAATTTCAAAATCTTCCGTTGGGGACCCCCCCCCCCTGCAATGCGGGAGGGGAGCACCCCCTCCCAGGCCCACCCCAAATTCGCCCCCTCTAGAATTACTGCCGCCGCCGCCGTCCATGAGATGTGTTCTATACCATCAGAATCTGATTATTTCATCCACTGTCCATCAGAAGGACAAATATTTACAGATTTTTTCCATCCTTTAATTGGTTTACCTTTTTGACCTTTAACCCTCGAATCTGTTTTTTAAAAATTCAATTTCTCAAAGGAAATGCATATTTGCACACCCAAGAGCAGACTATTTTTAAATTTTTACCACGGGAATCACTGGCTCGGTGGTAAATTTTCAAAATAGTGTTGGTCTGCAGTCATTTCTCAGGACCACTGCAGAAGGCGTTTTTGGCTGATATGAGCGTTCGGTAAAAAAGGTGTGGTGTTTTGAACTATGGGTTTGCACTCCATCTGTCCGTCTATCACAGTTGGTTTTCTGCACCTTTTTTCGCAGTCTCATGGTATTCAACTGAGAATTGATACATTGCTTTGTTATGAGAAGTTAGACAAAGTTTGAGTTTCAGGCGTATGCGTCAATCTTGGAGGGGTTATGCCCCTTTTGACTTAAGAAATACCAAACATATCGGCTTTCCGCACTTTTTGCACTCCAAGATATTTAAGCAAAAATCGTACATATGCTTTAGTATAGGGAGTTTACAGAGCAAGTTTGAGTTTCAGCTGCTTCTGTCAATCTCTAAAGATTTATATCAACAGGGAGGGGACATGTATTGCAATACTTACAGAATGCTCATTGAAATTTGTGTGTAGTATTTTTTAACTCTAAAAGTTCAATTGCTTTCTGGTGTATTTGTAGATATTTGTTGCGGTTGTAGACGATTGATTGATGAGGCCTTCGTTAGTCACTGCTGGAACATGGAATACATCGCTTCCTGTCATCTGGTGCAACTCAAGTGATGCTGTTACAGGAACAACCGTAGGCGATTGATTGATGAGGCCTTATTAGTCACTGCTGGAACATGGAATACATCGCTTCCTGTCATCTGGTGCAACTCGAGTGATGCTGTTACAGGAACAACCGTAGGCGATTGATTGATGAGGCCTTCATTAGTCACTGCTGGAACATGGAATACATCGCTTCCTGTCATCTGGTGCAACTCGAGTGATGCTGTTACAGGAACAACCGTAGGCGATTGATTGATGAGGCCTTCATTAGTCACTGCTGGAACATGGAATACATCGCTTCCTGTCATCTGGTGGAGCTCGAGTTACAGAAACAAAGATGTGAATCATATAACACTGTCCGTCCGCCCGCACATTGATTATGATTCGACTGCATTATTTGTTCACCTCTGGCCCTTTGTGATGAGCTGATGCCATGTCGACCATCCGTCATCCATCCAATTTTTTTAAACTTTAAAACGCTACTCCTTCACCAATATCCAGATTTTAAACAAATTTTGGTCAAATGATCCTATCGTGCTAGTCTCCAGAACCTACATTCAGAATTTGATTCGTCAAATTTTCAGAATCTTAGATTACATATTTCCCTGAAATTGTCATTGCGTCTTAATGTATTGCCTGATTTCAAACAAATTGTGCTGAAAGGATCCATCTTATGGTGATAGGCTCTAGAAAATCCATTAAGAGTTTTGATTCATAAATTTTTGGCTGACCGGAAATTTTCAAATCGCTTCTTGACCGATTTCAACCAATTTTGGCTGAAAAATCCTATAATGATAGGCTCTAGACGATTACTCATCCTCAATGGCCCAATTTTAACCAAAGTTGGCCAAAAGATCCCCATGGTGACCATGACAATCTCTACAAATACTATTCAGAGTTTCGATTGGTCGATTTTTCTTATACCCATTTTGAATTCTGAAACGCTAACAGTCCAGGTGAGCGTCGCAGGCTCTTGGGTTTCTTGTTCTATTCGCTAAAATAAATGTTCAGAAAAACTATTTTTGCATCTTTGTCTTGTCTTTTGTTTATTTGTGTGCGTGCTGCTGATTTTTGAAAACTACAGTTTTCATTCAAATTTGGAAAGTAGTTTGATTTGAACATCAGTCTTTGACAATACTTGAATTTGAAATTTGCCTAGTAAAGTACTTTAATATTTGCTTCTCACAATATATATGTAAACGGTTTTGATTTGGTATTAGTCATTGAAAATGCTAGACATCCATAAAACCCTCTGTCCATGTCCATTTGCAGACCAAGAGATTTTTTTATTATTTATCAATCGGTTATCCATCTAGTAATTCCAGTGGTAACTTTCAGTCTTCCCTTGGCCTGTAAATGGACATTGCTAAACACAATCACAAGACGGTTTTGGCCGGCAAATGGGGATTTTGAGAAAACAAAATGATTAAAGCGTCATAAAATTTGTTCAAAACCGTGAGCAATCTGTTAGCTGACATGTATTGGATGAGTATTTGACAGGGAGCTTAGCTGACATGTATTAGATGAGTATTTAACAGATTGATTTTCAAAATCAGATTGATATTGTCTAGTTGCCAAATTCTCGCCAAACCATTTCTAATAACTCGAGCGGGACTGACAGATCAGTGCATGAAATCATTTTGTCAATAATATGATGTCATAATCAACTATGTGACGTAGGCTGATGTCATTATCATGTCATCATGAATGACAAGATAGTGTCTAACGCTTATAGTCCAAACATATACAAATTGTCTACCATTTAATAAACATTCTGTTGAATATTTTGAAACTAATGATTGTGCCGCTGTTGCTGCCTACCGACGAGTAAAATTAGTTTAATAATATTCAACAGGTTGGGCTGTATAATTTTAAGGAAATCTATATTCGGGTATCGATCGATCGTAACACGGCAACGTGTGGTTGGAACTTCGCTAGAGGTTGACGTGACATAACTAAAACTGTCAAGGGCCATTGGAACCAATAGTAAAATGTTCTGCCATTTTGTCTCGATATTTTCTCCGGAAATTGTTTAAAATATCACGGAAATTTTTAGCCCCGGAAATTTTGTGGGAGCATAGTCGGTGCTTTGTTCATCCGTCCGTCCTCTACCACCTACTCGGTATGTGGATGCATCTTATGGGTCACAGTTCACTGAACATTACAATTTACAAGTTTGTCCAGGCCATAGTTTCAAGACTTGTGTACGATCATGAAACTTGGTATGTGGGTGCAGTTTGTGAAAAGTAGGTCATTGTGAAAAGTAGGTCAGCATGACATACTTTTCACGATTCACTGAACAGTACAAGTTTGTCCGTGCCATAGTTTCAAGACTGATATATACACTCGTGAAACTTGGTAAGGGGATGTGCAGTTTGAAAAATAGGTCATTGTAAAAAGTAGGTCAGCGTGACTTATTTAGTTTGTTATACGTGAACTAAACTTTATATATATATATATATATATATATGGATGCAACTTGGGGAGGTGTTTAGTGATATGTAGGTCAGCGTGACCTGCTTTTTGCGCCTCATTGAACATTACAGGAACTTTGTCCAAGCAATAGTGTCAAGAGATATTGGTACACTGGAACTAAACGTGGTGTGTGGATGCAATATATGCGGAATGTGTCGCAGATGAAAAGTTGTAACCTACTTTTCACAGTTCACTAAACATACTTTTGAACTACTTTTCATGGTTCACTGAACATTACAGAATTTTTGTTACCCAAAGTTTCTATTGTCCCTACGGAGTATGCCCTTGGGAGCATACATCAGTTTACTGATATGCCATGTTTTAAGTATAATAGGAGCGTACAATTACATACACGCTTGTGTAGTCATATGTGAATATATTAGGTTTATTCTTAGTAGCCATATCACTTATTATATCCTATACCTTAATGAAACAAGAATTACACTTAAATTTGTTACAAAAAAGTTCAATTTTCTCATAGAAAATGTCCATTTACAGACCAAGAGAAGCCTGATTGAAAATTTACCACTGGAATGACTGGCTCGATAACTTTAAAAATAGTCTTGGTCTGAAAATGGACATTTCTGAAGACCACTGCTGAAGCCGGTTTGGCCAATATGAGTGTTAAAAGGTTAATGAAACAAGAATTACACAGATTATAGTGATCCATTTCCAATGTCCCACCCATATCATGCTAAACACCACTCATGCTTTGCATGTGTTGGGAATCGATTTATATACTTTGAATCCTGAATTCCTAGAATCCGATTTCATGGTAACTATGCAGCTAACCTGTTGAATATCTTGAGACTAATCTCCCCGAAAACTAAGTTCAAGGAGGATATAGTAATGTTCCCGTTCCTATTGGTTTCCGTTCAATAACTTTTTAGACTACACGGATGTCAAGTTTATGCTATGTTAGTTTTCATCCATGTTGCCAGAATAATCGCCCTGGAAATTATTTTTTAAATTATGATCTGCAATAACTGTAGCCCTATCTGATCTGAACCAAATTCAGAATATAGCTTAATAATGCAGAAGTCAATTGCGGGTTTCGTTACTTTCCATCAATAATTGCTGGAGTTTACCCCCTTTGAAAAATATAAAACGTTGGATTAAACCGATTCGAATAGAATTGGGACAAAATCTTAATACTACTGAGGCGGACGTCAAGTTTGTCTCATTACTTTTTGTCAATATTTAGCGTAGTTATCACCCTTTGAAATATACAAACTTCATTAATTTGTCCATTTATGCACATTAACTCTTGCTAGACTAAATTGATTTGAACCAAATTCAGAATTAAAATTAAGTGTTTAGACACATTCATGTTTCGTCAGTTTCCATCAATAATTGTCGGTTATCTCCCTTGAAAATATACAAGGGGCCTGTGGTCGCTCACCTAGAGCACCATCAATTTTTGTCAAAATTGTTGGTGGGTGGTTTAGCAGTCTTCTAAATGAGTTTGTGGACATTTTTTCAAGTGCAATATGACCCCCAAACACACTACATTTTGATTGCCCCACAGCGCCCATGTTTATTTGATGGATCAACTTCCCTTGAACAACTTAATGGCCCAAATTTCGGCCTAATCCCTTCAGCGGTTCTGGAGGAGTCATTTTCGTGAAAACCCGGTCATCCAAGATAGTCACTGAACCATTTGATCAATCCAGTCCTCTTGAACAAACTTGGCTTGCCTCTAAGCCCTAGATGAAAATTCCCCAAGTGGTTTCGGAGAAGATTTTTAGACATTTCCTAAAATTGCCCGAAATCCAAAATGTCTGCTGGTCAAATTGGCCGATCGGGTTCATTTGAACAAACTTGCATCCTTATGCCCTAAGGATGCTTCCTACTGAATATAATTGAAATCGGTTTTGTAGTTCTGAAGAAAACATTTTAAATTTCCCATTGCTTTAGCATGGGAGCTTTTGACGAGACAATTATCCAAGATGGCCCCCATACCGTTTATCCGACAGTTTCGAAAATTGCAAATTTGAGCTCAGAATACCCAAAAACATATATAGAACCAATTTTGGCCAAAAAATCCATCAGATAAAAAAAATCCAATGTTTCCGCCAAACACGCTACATTTTGATTGGCCCACGGTGGCCATGTTTTTTGACGGAGCAACTTCCCTTCAACAAACTTTAATGGCCCTTAGTCCCTAATTATATCTCCCAAATTTTGGCCTGATCCATTCAGCGGTTGTGGAGTAGTTTTTGGGAAAACTAGGTCATCCAAGATGGATGTCATTCATTGTGCAAATTATTATTATTCTGATGTCTGCATACATATGATAATTTATTATGACGTCTTATACTTGACTGACAACAGAGACTGGACTCACGACCTCTGTCATTCTGCTTATTTCTACAAGTACATGAAAACCATGCATGCAAGTTTAATTGCAGTAGGTTGCACCAGTGATCTGCTAAGCGGAAAACATCAATGAAGTTGTCGGAAAAGTGTTGCCGTCTCAACGTTTTATACCCCGCCAAAAAATTTGTCTGGGTATTATGTAATGGTGCTGTCCGTCTGCGGGTTGGCAGAACGGTTTCTGGATGATAACTTCATTACTGTTTGTTGGCTCGCATTGAAACTTCAGTGGTTGGACTAGGTATTGGGAAGAACCCTATCAAAATTGACGATGATCCAAGACGGCCACCTGCAGCCATCTTGAAAACTGGTTTCCGAATGATAACTTGTTACCGTTTATCAGATTGCTTTGAAACTTCATAGGGCGGTTGGACTAGGTCTGGGGAAGAAACCTATCGAAAAGACGATGATCCAAGATGGCTGCCATTTTGAAAATTGATTTCCGGATGATTAAGCCGTTACAGTTTATCGGATCACTTTGAACCTTCATAGTGGGTTTGGACTAGCTCTGAGGAAGAAAATGATTAAAATCGCCGATCCGAAATCCAAGGTGGCCATCTTGAAAATTGTTTTCCAGATGATAACTCCGTTATTGTGTATCGCATCGCTATGAAACTTAATAGGGTGGTTGGACTAGGTGTGGAGAAGAAACCTATTGAAATTTACGATAATCCAAAATCCAATATGGCTGGCGATCAAATTCCAGTGGTAAATTTTCAGTCGGGAGATTTCTTGAAAGCAGATGGCGTATTTGCCTGATAAGTGTTAAGGGGTTAATAATTCCTTGGAGAGTGTATCTAGGAATATGCTCAAAGACTACATAATTTGTCTTCCATCCTGTACATTTCTAATCCGTGGATAATCCGCCAGTGAACTCTGAATGCCTACTGAGTAATTTGATAGTGGTGTTCCTCGCGCTCGCACATACACGGGCTTTCTCATATTTTCCAATTTTATCCAATGTCCGCTTAATTAAATATAAAATTATCCAATGTCAGCTACCTGTCCCACTTGTTTACAGCTCTGGTTATTGATAGCAAATTACCAGTTGCCGAATAAGCCCCGTATTAGCTGGGGCCCTTTAGAAATTCCAGTCAGTACAGACTTGATAATAGCATCCAATTGTTACGAGTGATGCTGGGTAAGTTTCACAGAAATCGCCATGTATCCATGTAGTTGCACAGAAATCGCCATGTTTTCCAGTTACTAGGACACAAGAAGTGTAACGCTCCCAATTAGTTCAAGAGAATGGTCTAATGAAATGTCTTCGAGACTAATTTACAGCAGCAACTTGCAATGAAAGTTGGTTTCAATGATTGCAGTGCAGGATAACTGGCTCTAGCAACAAGTAGCTTATCAAGATTACAGGGCCTAGCAACAAGTAGCTAAGATTAAGGTTTTAGCAACAAGAAATGGCTTCCTGATTATATGGTCTAGCAACAAGTGGATTAAAGTGTGTAACGAGACAGCTTCAAGATTACAGGGTATAGCAACATGAAAAAGCTTCAAGATTACATGGTATAGCAACGAGAAATGGCTTCAAGATTACAGGGTATAGCAATGAGAAATGGCTTCAAGATTGCATGCAGGTTGTAGCAACGAGAAATGTCTTCAAGATTACAGGTTGTAGCAATGAGAAATGGCTTCAGGATTGCAGGTTGTAGCAACGAGAAATGGCTTCGGGATTGCATGGTGTAGCAGCGAGAAATGGCTTCGGGATTGCATGGTGTAGCAATGAGAAATGGCTTCAAGATTACATGGCGTAGCAATGAGAGATTACAGGGTGTAGCAATGAGAAATAGCGTCAAGATTACAGGGTGTAGCAACGCGATAAGACTACAGGGTGTAGCAATGAGAAATGGCTTCAAGATTACAGGGTGTATCAACTAGAAATGGCTTCAAGATTACAAGGTGTAGCAACGAGAAATGGCTTCAAGATTACAGGTTGTAGCAACAAGAAATGGCTTCAAGATTGCAAGTTCTCTGATTAACCTTCAGTGCCTGAATGTAAGGTCAGCTTTAAATGTATTTGTAATCCTATTGTAGTGGTCTTGAGGACCTGAAGCTATTGGCCACTGGCAAAAGCTACCACTAGAATTGATTTGAACAAGATGGCCCACTGGAAAAACTTAATCTTAAAATTTCTGTCTTGAAGCCTACCACACAAGGTGCTTGTAGCCAGATTTGGTTGAAATCAGACACCGTTAATGGAGTCATTTTCAAGTATTTCTGGAAAATCCAATATCCACAATTCTATCCCTAAAGCCAGAGGCCACTTCCAAAATTTATTTTAAATCTGCCCAGTTGTTCTCTGGAAGAAAACTTAAATCTATTGCTTTGCTACACGTGAGATTTTGGCAGGTAAAAATCCAAGATGCTCACCAAACCATTTGAAAACCAGACAAAATCTAAGATGGCCGCCAGACAAATTGACCAATCTGCTTTAATTGAAGAAACTGATTGCTATGGTGTAAGGATGCTTCTTGTCAAATATTGACATTGGCCCCGGTGTTCTGTCGAGAGAAACACATTAAAAATTTCCTATTGCTTTCAGTGATTCCAGTTTACAGATATTTACCTGAATTCAGATAATCTGTTTCTTCATTCAAGTATTTTGTTCTTCATCTATATGTAAACGTTGATGAATTATGGCTTTAAAACATGATCATTTGAGTTGTTCTTAATGCTAACCATATAACCCAAGAGCTTCCGAGGTCCCTAGGCTGACCACATACCTCACTGCATTGCTTATCTCGGCAAGTATTTCAGATATTTTTTCAGAGGCCACTGATCTCTGTGCTTTGGTATGAGAGTTTTTGGCGGGAAAATGATCCACCAAACTGTTTATCCAACATTTACCAGTGGCAAATTTTAATTCTGCATCGCCAAAAACATATAAAACCAATTTAGTCTTCAAACTCTAAATAGAAGAATCCAATATGGCTGTCAAAGACGCAATGATCTACATTTTGATTGGTCCACAGTGGCCATGTTTTTAACGAATCGACTTCCTCGAACAAACTTTAATGGCCCTTAGTGCCTAATCATATCTCAAATTTTGGAAAGATCCATTTAGCAGTTCTGGAGAAGTCGCTTTCGCAAAAGCTAGGTCATCCAAGATGGCCAATCAAGTTCCCTAACAATGACCACCGGCCAAATTGACCGATCAGTCTCGTTTGACCATTTCGCTGAACACATTTTGTTTTGTGATGCGTTCGTTCGATAAATACACGGTTTACATCTCTGACTATTTACAGAAGACAAATGCAGACTTTAGGCAGGGTGTTACATTTGCATATCGAATGAGTCACGCTACACATTAACCCTCCTATTCTGATTACCTGTTTTTGAGATTCTGGTCAAGACATTGGTGTATTAGCGTCTAATTGTCTTAAAATTAAACGGCTAAACGCCGTTGCAAATGCGCATTGCAACAATTTTTAGCTCACCTGGCCTGAAAGGCCAAGTGAGCTTATGTCGTGGCGACCATGCGTCCGTCCATCAACTTTTCCTTTAAAACGACTTCTCACGAACCACAGCCGATTTCAATTATATTTGGCATGAAGCATCCCTAGGGCATAGAGATTCAAGTTTGTTCAAATGAAGCCGATCGGCCAAAATCCAAGATGGCCGCCAGCCAAAATAGCCAATTTTTAGAACCCCTTTAAAAAATCTCCGAAACCGCTGAAGGAATTGATTCAAAACTCATAACACATCATCTATTGCAACGGTAGACCCAAGTTTGTTCAAGGCAACCTGATTGGCCTATTTGCCTGGCGGCCATCTGGGATGACCTAGTTTTCGTGAAAATGACTTCTCCCGAACCGCTGAAGGTCCACAGTGGCCATGTTTGAAATTTGGTAAATATGCTTATGGACCAAGGTCCATTCAAGTTTGTTCAAGGGAAGTTTGTACGTTAAAAAACATGGCCGCCGTCAACCAATCAAAATTTAGCGTTTGTTGATCATATTGGCTTTTTTGTATTTGATGTATTTTGATGGCGAAAATTGCTTATCAGTGTGGCGAGTTCAAATATGCCACTTTTGAGACTATCGGATAAACGCTTTGGCTGCCATCTTGGTTTGTTTTCCCGCCATAGGCTCCCATAGTAAAGCAATGGGGAATTCTTTAAACGACTTCTCAAGAACCACTGGGCCAATTTCAATTATATTTGGGAGGAAGCATTCATAGGGCATATAGATCTAAGTTTATTCAAATGAACCCGATCGGCCAATTTGTCCGGTGGCCATCTTGGATTTAGGCCGATTTTAGGAAACGTCAAAATCTCCGAAACGGCTTGGGGGATTGATGAAATATGATTTATGGCAAGGGAACTTGATTGGTCAAATAGTTTGGCGGCATCTTGGTTGACCTAGTTGTAGTGAAAATGACTTATTCTCCAGAAGCGCTGAAGGGATCGGGCCGAAATTTGGCAGATATGATTAGGGCCTATGGGCCATTAAAGTTTGTTCAAGAGTTGATCCGTAAAAAACCCATGGCTGCCCGTGGGCCAATCAAAATATAGCATGTTTGGTGGCCATATTGTATTTTTTTATTTGATGGATTTTGAGGCCGAAATTGTATTTTTTATGTGTTTTTTGGTATTCTGATCTCAAATTTGTAATTTTCGGATAAATGGTTTGCTGGCCATCTTGTTGATAAAGAGCATTCTAGTGTTACATATGCAATGGCGACCGTCCGTCGTCTGGCGTCCGTCAACTTTTCCTTTAAACAACTTCTCAAGAACTTCTGGGCCGATTTTAATTATATTTGGCAGGAAGCATCCTTAGGGTATAGGGATTCAAGTTTGTGCAAACAGGGCCAGTCGGCCAAAATCCAAGATAGCCGTCTGCCAAATCGGCCGATTTTGAGAAATGTGTTTGAAAATCTTCTCCGAAACCGCTCAGGGGATCGATTCAAAATTCATGGAATATCATCTAGGCATGTAGCTGAACCAAGTTTGTTCAAGGGAACTTGATACTCCATATGGTCCGGCGGCCATCTTGGATGACCTACTTTTCGCGAAAATGACCTCGAGAACCACTGAATGGATCGGGGCCCAAATTTGGGAAATATTAGCTCACCTGGCCTGAAAGGCCAAGTGGGCTTATGTTGTGGCGACCATCCGTTGTGTGTCCGTTGTCCGTCCATCAAATTTTCCTTTAAACGACTTCTCAAGAACCGCGGGGCCAATTTCAATTATATTTGGCAGGACACATCCTTAGGGCATAGGGATCCAAGTTTGTTCAAATGAAGCCAATTAGGCCGGTAGCCATCTTGGATTTTGGCCGATTTTTAGAAACGTCTAAAAATCTCCGAAACCTTGAGGGTTGAAGGAAACCTGATGAAATATGATCTAGGGCAAGAGCTCAACCAAATTTGTTCAAGGGAACTTAATTGGTCAAATAATTTGGCGGCCATCTTGGTTGACCTAGTTTTAGCGAAAATAACTTATCCAGAACCGCTAAAGAGATCAGGCAGAAATTTGTAATATATAATTAGCAACTGTGGGCGATTAAGATTTGTTCAAGAGAAGTTGATTCGTCGAAAAACATGGCCGCGGTGGACCAATCAAAACATAGTGTGTTTGGCAGCCATATTGGATTTTTTTATTTGATGGATTTTGAGGCCGAAATTCGTTTTGTAGAGGTTTTTGGGTATTTTGATCTCAAATTTGCAATTTTCGAAACTGTCGGATAAACGGTTTGGCAGCCATCTTGGATCATTTTCCCGCCAAAAGCTCCCATACTAAAGCAATGGGAAATTTAAATTGTCTACTCGAGAACTACTGGGCCAATTTGAATTATATTTGGCAGGAAGCATCCTTATGGCACAGATTTCATTTTGTTCAAACGGAGCTGATTGGCCGGTGGCCATCTGAGTTTGGCCGATTTTTAGAAATGTCTTGAAAAATCTTATTCTCCGAAACGGCTTGGGAATCGATTCAAAACTTATGAAACCTCATCTAGGCAAAGAGGTCAGCCATGTTTGTTCAAGACAACTTGATTGACCGAATGGTTCGGCAGCCATCTTGGATGACCTAGTTTTCAGAACCGCTGAATGGATCAGGCCAAAATTTGGGAGATATAATTAGGCACTAAGGGCCATTAAAGTTTGTTCAAGGGATGATTTGGCTGGCGACCATCTTGGATTTCGGCCGATTTTTAGAAATGTCTAAAAATCTCCCAAACCATTTGAGGGATCGATTCAAAACTCACGAAATATGATCTAGGGTAAGCGCGTTTTGCGGACATATTGGATTTTTTTATTTGATGGATTTTGAGGCCAAAATTGGTTCTATACATGTTTTTGGGTATTCCGAGCTCAAATTTGCAATTTTCAAAACTGTCGGATAAACAGTTTGGCGGCCATCTTGCTTAAGCAATGGGAAATTTAAAATGTCTTCTCGAGAACTGCCAGGCCGATTTCAATTATATTTGGCAGGAATCATCCTTAGGGCATAAGGATCCAAGTTTGTTCAAATGAACCCGATCGGCCAATTTGCCCAACGGCCATTTTGGATTTCGGCCATTTTCAGGAAATGTCTATAAATCTTCACCGAAACCACGTGCAGAAATTTCATCTAGGCCACGAGGTAATCCAAGTTTGTTCAAGAGGACTTGATTTACCAAATGGTAAGATGACCATCTTGGATGACCTGGTTTTCACGAAAATGACTCCTTCAGAACCGCTGAAGGGGTCGGGCCATTAAAATTTGTGCAAGGGAAGTTGATCCATCAAAAAAACATGGGCGCCGTGGGCCAATCAAAATGTAGTCTGTTTGGCAGCCATATTGCACTTGCAAAAATGTCCACAAACTCATTTAAGACTGCTAAACCACCCACCAACAATTTTGACAAAAATTGATGGTGCTCCAGGTGAGCGACACAGGGCCCTTGGGCCTCTTGTTTACCGTTATTTTATGAATTTCTCATATTCCGTGACTGATGCTTTGGGTTAATTAAGCCGGTTAAATAATCTGTGCTTTCGCCATTTAATTTAATCACGTCGAGCATGAAAGCCGTCCTTGCGTGGTGATAGCACTTGTGTAATAGTTTTGGCTGGTCAACTAGTTAGTCCAAAGTCGATCGTACTCTGCATACTTTCTGCTATTTGTGGCCTTTTCAATTATCATTTACAATTAATTGTGTTAGCTGTTAGTTATATATACACCTAAAAACAAGGCAAATCAATGCCAAAGGCATACTCTGTAGAGAAACTGAATGGATACCCCTCAAGGCATATACTTCAGGGAAAGGTATGGAACTGTGGCTCAGACACAGAGAATCGAACTTGAAATTGTCAATGAGATATCACCATATTAGGCCATCCTTAAAATATTGTTGGTTTGGGGTAATGATGTTAAATCCACAATTTGGGGAGTAGGAATGATTCGGTGGGCCATCACTCTTGGTCTGACAGGATTTGCCCTAACGAACAATTTGTTAAGGATAGCTTAATAAAAGCAAAATCTAAGTTTCTCTAAATAAACACACTTCGACTTTGCTTGGCACCATATGAAAAATACATATAAAAACTATGTTAAAAATGAACAGAGATATTTTCTGTAATAATCAATACCAAGTTTGGTGACCATATGTGAAAAAGTCTTGAAACTATGGCCCGGAGAAACATTTTCTATGATATTCAGTCGACCATGAAAAGTAGGTCAGCATGACCTACTTTTCATACTGTGCACACCTCCCTAAGATGCATCCACATACCAAGTTTGGTGACCATATGTGAGTCTTGAAACTATGGCCTGGACAAACATTTTCTTTGATATTCAGTCGACCATGAAAAGTAGGTCAGCATGACCTACTTTTCATACTGTGCACACCTCCCTAAAGTACATCCACATACCAAGTTTGGTGACCATATGTGCAAGTCTTGAAAATATGGCACGGACAAACATTTTCTGTGATATTCAGTCGACTATGAAAAGTAGGTTAGCATGACCTACATTTGCCCTGCTTTTCATACTCTGCATACCTCGCTAAGATGCATCTACATACCAAATTTGGTGAGCACATGTGCAAGTCTTGAAACTGCCCCGAACAAACATTTTCTGTGATATTCAGTCGACCATGAAAAGTAGGTCAACATGACCTACTTTTGACCTACTAAGTTTGGTGACCATATGTGAAAAAGCCTTGAAACTATGCCCCAGACACATTTTCTGAGATTCAGTCGACCATGAAAAGTAGGTCAGCATGACCTACTTTTCATACTCCGCACACCTCCCTAAGATGCATCCACATACCAAGTATGGTGACCATATGTGAGTCTCGAAACTATGCCCCGGACAAACTTGTATATGGTGAACGGACGAACAAAGTGGCGACTATATGCTCCTGCGAAATTTTTTTCGGGGAGCATAAAAAGTAACACGATGCTGTGGAATAGCCATCCACTCCTCTTCTAACAGGTCACTCCATCTGTCTGTCACGGTTGTTATTTTACAGTCCAAGATTGTCAACTGAGAATTAGTATATTGCTTTGTTATGGGAAGTTACAGAGCAAGTTCATGTTTTAGGCGTTTGCGTCAATTTCTGATGGACTTATGAAATATGAAAAATATCAGTTTTCCGCACTTTCGCATTCCAAGGTATTTAACTGAGAATTGCTAAGTCGCTTGATTATAGGGAGTTATAGAGCAAGTTCGAGTTTCAGATATTTTCGCAAATCTTTCTCTGGACTTATGAAATGACATGAAATATGCAAAATATCAGTTTCCCACATTTTTTCTCGCACTCCAAAGCATTCAACTGCGAATGGGTAGGTTGCTTTATTCAATGGATCGCTCATGCGCTTGAGCGGTGCATGGAATACGGGGAGATGGATTCTCCTGTAGCCTCTGGGGGAAGAAACGAAGTTGTTCATGAAATGGAGCAAGCATCTAGCATAATGGGTGATCGGTTGAGACAGATCGCTCATGAGAAGATAACATTAAGGGAGGTGGGTGGTCTTCCTCCCGTTTCGCTACAATATTTTGAAACTAATTTGACTGGGACATGTTGCTGTGCTGCCTATTGCAGCAACAACTCCCTATTAAATCAGTTTCGAAATATTTATCTGCAGTTACCTTAAAATTAAGATTCTCGTAACTCGGGGTTCAAAGGGTTAAAACAGATGCATAATGTTATAAATTTCTGTGTCTTGGGTGCTTAGACACCCCACAAAATGTGTGATGCTGATTTAACTGAACATAGATGTATTGTAACTGGTGAACGAGAATGCTTAACCACCTTTGGTGCCGATGTGAAAAACACAATGTTAACGCTTATGTCAATATTCTATTTTTTATTGTGTTAATATAAAAGAAAGTAGTGTAAATTTTTCAACGATTTTGGTGGAAGATGTTGCTGTCTACGACAGCACAATCTCCCAACAAATTTGTTGAAAAATGAACACCAGTTCTTTTAATTTAATTTGAAAATTTAGTTTTGCCACCAGAGTGGTAAGGTTTAAAAACTCCTTGTTGCTATTAGTGACAAACTCCTTTATGGGAATTTTATCCTCCATTTTGTAACAAGACTGCTGTTCTGATTTGCCTCATGTCCACAGCTTCCTAGTAGAACAAGACGTACATATTCTCCATGCTCAGTGGGGCGACAAGGGCATTTTGGTGACTGCTGGAGCTCCTGTAGATGGATACAAACCTACTACCAACACCATATTCCAGTGCCATGGATGTCACGGGCCTAATACACCAGCATAATCCAGTTCCATTGATGGCCTTAACACCAACATGGTAGAGACATGATTCCGTCAATGTTACTGCAGAACCACCACATTCAAACACTGAGCCTAACGTACACACTATTATCTGAATTCCTAGATTGGACCAAGACTCGGTCTGCAATTTTATTACAATGAGTGCTGTGACCAAGTACCTATCATAGAGTTCAGCCATGTGTCAACTCGCGTTGAAATATGAAGGATAGATCAGTTGCATGGCAGCCCCGGGATTAACCCTTTAGCATTGAAGCTGGCCAAAATGGCCTCTGCAGTGGTCTTGAGAAATGTCAATTTCTTTGAAAATTTACCACTGGAATGACTATCTTGATAACTGAGCCAGTCATTTCAGTGGTAAAATTTCAACAAGATTCCCAGGGGCCTGTATCACTCACCAGCAACAGGCATTTCAATTAGAAAGGTCATCGCTTATAAGTAGGACACTAAGATTTTGGGAAGACAGTTCTAATTTCCTGTTGCATTAGTATGGGAGTTTTTGGCTGGAAAATGATCCAAGATGGCCGCCAAAATGTTTATATGCGACAGTTTCAATACGGCAACTGAAATTGGCATCCAACAACTTATCTAAAATGAATTTAGCCTTCAAAATCCACCAAATAAAATAATCCAATATGACCACCAAACACCACATTTTGAGTGGACCATGGTGGCCATGATTTTAAATGTATCAACTTCCTGTGAACAAAATTTAATGGCCCTTAGTGCCTAATCATATCTACCAAATTTTGGCCTGATCTGTTCTGGAGTTGTTTTCGCGAAAACTAGGTCGTCCAAGATGGCCGACGAATCATTTGGCCAATCAAGTTCTGTTGAACAGTTGGTTGAACTTTGTTCAGCTGTTGCACTAGATGATCTTTCATGAGCCTTGATCCCCCAAGCAGTTTTGGAGAATTTTTCTGAAAATCGCCCCAAATCCAAGATGGCCACTGGCCGATCGGATTCACTTGAACATACTTGGATCTCTATGCCCTAAGGATGCTTTCTGCCTAATATAGTTCAAATTGGTGAAATCAGTGGTTCTTGGGAATTTGACGGAGGGATGGACAGTCACCACTGTTTAAGCTCAGTCCTGGTGATCTCTTGGTCTGCAAATAGACATTTTCTGGATGTATGCCAGATAAGGGTCATCGCTATAGCTCAGCTGACTTAAAAATCTGGGTACAAAGTGCACAAATCTGGCATCAGAAAATAATTAAATTCATGATGACGTGATTGATCAGTCAGATGAAATAGAAGGCTCAAATTCCTATTCAGAATGCGTTGATAGCATTTTTATTTTATTACTACCACCTCCCTTTAAAGACCCTTGAATGGGCATAACTCCCTATTAAGTCCTTAGCTACCAACAACTGTCAAATTGTTTTCAAAATATTCATCCAATCTAGAGTTATTGGTTACGGAAAAATGTCCAGTGGCTTACAGCAAACAGAGTTAACATTGTCTAAATAACAATGTATTGCTATAACTTGAGAATCATTCATGCCAAATGTTCCTGAAATTAGCAAAAAAAATACTTGAAACACTGGTTAGAATAAATACTTCAGAGACCATACCGGTTTTAAAAACACTGGATGCTTTATTTACTACAGAGACAATGACGCTGCAATGATACTGACGACACAACCCATCAAGGTTTTCTTTGCTCGTCGAACACACGATTCAATATGAAGTATCAAGATGATATTTTACATAAATTGCTTTCGACGGTAAATTATGTACACTATTTTTGAGTTTGACGACAAGTTCTTTACATAGTTTTTGACGATACATTCTGGACAATCTATGACGGATGGTGTTATTTAAACAATTATTTATACAAGTAACCGATTTGAGAGGTAATCATGTTCGTTAACAACACATTTTACAGTATAAAGACAGGTGCAAACGCATCTAACAACTCTTCATGAGCAGTACATACATCTGATCTCATTCAATTGAGGGATCTGATGTGTTACTCAAGTATCTGACATCATAATCACACCACAGATTAGATGATATCAAAATGACAAAGAATTCTCCAATAAGAAGATGGAAAAGTCTGCCAAATGTACGAATTGCATGTCATTGATGGATTTATAATTGAATAACCATTTTGAAACTAATTTGACTAGGAACGGTTGCTGCTAAAGGCAACAAGAGCTCAGAGTCCAATTAGTTTCAGAATTTTCAACAACTTACCTGAATTTGAAATTGGGATTCTGGGAATTCAATCTTCATATAAATTGATTACAACACACATAAAAAATTGGGAAGAGCTTAATTAGCAATCAGAGGGGCAGAGCTACAAATGGATTCCTCCATTCTCAACTCATTTACATACATATGCATTCATTTGCATATAAATCAACTCGTTTACATATGTATGAACTCATTCACATATGAATCAGAATGCATTCATATGCATATAAATCAACTCATTTACATATGGCATGTACAGCTTATCTCATTTACATATACATGAACTCATTTACATATGAATAAATTCATTTACAAATGAGTACTCATACATATGAATAAAACCTCATTTACATAATATTAAAAATGAACTCATTTATATGTGACGGCCAGAAACCTCAGATCAGTGGAAGTAATCTTGAAAGCTGCCGAATTATTGAAGGGATATAACATTCTGAGAAGCCATTCATGCCTTTATGCATCACTAACTTTCGACAACACCGTTTTCAAAATAACCAGCAGATGCTTAACCAATTCCAATGTATATACATGCTATTGTTGTAGATTATATTTTATCAAATAGTCAGTAACTTGCTGATTATTTTGAAAACAATTTGACAGAAGGTAGAAGCAGGATTTAGTATACAGTAATACGTGAATTAACTGCACAAATTTGGTTGAAAATATTTTAGATTTTCTTATTTTAAGAATGCCCATTTGTAGATCAAGACGATTTTTGAAAATGTATCACTTGAATAACTGTCTCAATAAAGGAGCCTCATTCCAGTGATGAATTTTCAAAACATACCCCAATCTTGCTCTGCAAATGGATATTTTCTAAGAGAAGGTTGAAATTTCCTTGAACAAATTTGAATATAATGTGGTTAACCCTTGCCCTTCTGATGTCAAAATACACAATTTTCAAATTAAATTAAAAGATGAACTGTTATTCATTTTGCAACAAATTTGGTCGAAGATGGTGCTCTTGAAGACCAGTTTCTTTGTTATTGACACAGTAAAAGATAGAATATTGACATCAAAGTGGCAAGGGTTTAAGCGAGTGATCTAGAGCTTTCCACAGGGCACTGATAATCTCTTCCTTAAACCTTCTTACTGAACAACAACTGCCTGCAGTCATTTGATAGTGATTATAATCATTACTAACCCTTTAATGGTCAAGCCAGCCAAAAACCCGCCTCGGAAGTGGTCTTGAGGAATGTCTATTTGCAGGACACGATAACTGTTTTTGAAAATTTACCACTGGAATGCCTGACTCAATAACTAAGTCAGTCATTCATCGTAAATTTTCCAAAATAATTTCTTCTTGCCCTGCAAATGAATACGTTATATTGTCTTGATCCAATTTGACCAGTAAAGGGCGAGACAATATTCATCTTTCTGCCACAGTTAGTCGTTAATTCAACTGTTCAGTCTTGTGTTGTCCAATATGGATAGCATGTTTCATGAACTGCACAGTAGAATCTGCACGCTTGCCACAGCTGTCTGTTAATCAACTTTGAACATAACTACCTGACAATGAAATAAAATGTTATTTAAGCAATTTATATATTAATTAGCCGATGCATTTTAACCCCTCCTGTGTCAAGAGCGCCTCAACATGATACCCATATTAATTACCACTTTAACCATTAAATTGTCAAGACCGTTCAGGAAAATTGAAATCTCATTGATGTCTATTTGCTGGCTAAGAGAACTATTTTTGTTAATTTATCACTGTAATTACTACCTCGGGTATTGACCCAGTCCCTCCAGTCGTAAGTCTTCAAAAATAATCTGTCGGCCTAATTGACATTCTTCAAGACCACAGCAGATGTCATTTCTGGACAACCTGACTATCAAAGGGTTGATGATCAACAACAGTTGTTTACCCAGTGTCCATGTGTATGCCAAGGCAGGAGTATTCATAAAAGTTTACTACTGGAAGGAGTCTGAATGGCTGGTACAGTTACCATGGTTATCGAGCCAGTTATTCCGCTAATAAATATTCAAAAATAGTCTTCTCGTGGCCTGCAGATGGACTTTGCAGCGGCTGTTTTGGTTGTCCATTAAAGGGTTAAGTTGACACAAAAGGTGTTAAAACAGAATTTGACAGTTTTAGGGGAAGCTGGACATAAGCCCACAAACATACTGGTCATCGTGAGGATTCCAAACAACATTGACAAGGATGTATCCAAGTTTGGTGCCAATACAATTAGCTCTTTCACCAACAAATCCCTGAAAAAGTATATTTTTTACGATTATAAGACTTATTCTTTTGAATACTTTTAAATTTATTCGACTGGAAGCTGACGTCAAATTAATTTCAAGATATTCAACAGTTTTCCTGTATGGCATCATTGAAAATGAGACATGGGGAATTCAGTGGTGAAAGGGTAAAGCAAGCTTGAACTGGAAGCTAAAAAGCTTTGATAAATGCAAAGAGTTAATGTTGAAAAGAACATAGTTTTGTACTCAGGTCTGGAACCTTGACTTGACCTTGTGACCTCGAAGTCATCGTGCAGATTTCTAACAGAATAAGTAACCATGTACCCCGGTTTAGTTCTGATACAGTTAACCAATCATGAAATATAAACTTAGATTTGCTTAACGTAAAACTTAATGCTGATGTCACTGCAGTAATCATTGGAAGACTAATATACTATAGGTATATCTCATTTCCACTTCAGCCAAACCCGCCCGTTACAGTGGTCTTGGGGAATATACATTTGCAGAACCCGAGAAGACTATTTGTGAAAATTTATCAATAGAATGCATGGATCAATAATCAAGCCAGTCATTCGTTGTAAATTCTAAAAAATAGTCTTAACCTTAGCCTGCAAGCACTTATGAATGGATTTTTTCTCGACCATTCCACGGTTAAGCATACCTGTCAAATCGGCCATCACACCTGGACATGCGGTACTATCGTCTGTAACCATAGCCACCATATGCACCGTAGTTACCACCGCCACCATAACCACCATATCCTCCATCGCCTCCATAACCGCCATATCCACCTGCATTTTAAAGCAATACATGCGTCAGAATCAGAATGATGCAGAAGAATGTACTGGTGGTCAACAGGGGGCAATATTTATGGCGCTCAGAGTAGGAAATTGGTTATCAGAATAAATGAGCAATAACTCTGGCATAAACATGTTCATACAGAATTCTTACAAGCTTAAAAATGAAATCTGCTAAATATTTTGAAAGCAATTTGACTGCTATGTAGTTCTTTTAACTTTCAAGCCAGGTGAGCTAAAAACTTAATAATCATGCAAGCCTACTATTGGCTAGTAATGTGTCAGCTTTTCAGGGGAGATAACTCACGCAAATATGAGAGGGGTTTGCCGAAACGAAATCATTGCACTTTGTCTATCCATGTATGTGGTGTCAATTGAGGAATCCAGTTTTAGCCATGCCCCACCCATCTTTAGCTAAGCTGTAGCCACGCTTTGCCTGTCTTACTCAATTTCCAGAAAACTATACAGGTACATGAAAGCTGCTGAATATTTTGAAACTAATTTGACCGAGTGCTGTTGCTGACATAAAAAGCAACGAGTCAAATTAGTTTCAAAATATTCTACGGCATGTTTATTAAATAGTAAAGACATACAATTCGTACAAAAACGCTTAATCCATCATCAATTAAGCGTTCGTTCGTCATCATACACGTCACATAGCTGATGATGACATATGACTGATGGATAAACTGGACAGGTCAATGACATGTGGTGTCAGTTATATGTGGTGTTAATTACTGCATTATTAGTTAGGCTTAGAGGTCAAATGGTCATGAATTCCTATAGGTGACTGTGAATGCCGCAAATGAGCAACATTCTCGTCATGGTAACACCACACACTAAATTTCATAGCAATCAAGAAATATTAATAAATTTATGTTTTTGCACACAAAATGATCAGAAGAAATGAACTTATAGACATGTCAGAAACTATGACATGGCTGTTGTCGGGTTCCCGCTTGCAAGCATCTAGCACTATGAGATTAGTAATGACAAATTCAAACTTAAAACAAACAAGAGGCCCAAGGGGCCTGTATCGCTCACCTGGAACACAGGCATTTCCCACTCCGGTTATAAGTAGACCCCTAAGGAGTTGACCAGAATTGTAACAGGAACACAGCCGCATTGTTTTTTTGTATCAACTGCACTTGATTAAATTTTAATGGACTTTAGTCCCCAATCATATCTCGCAAATTTCAGCCCGATCCGTTCAGTAGTTTTGGACAACTTTTAGTGAAAACTAGGTCATCCAAGATGGCTACCAAACCATTTGGCCAATCAAGTTTCCTTGAACAAACTTGGTTACGCTCTTGTCCTAGATGATATTTCATGTTTTGAATCAATCCGTGGGTCGGAGAAGCTTTACAAAGACATTTCTAACAAGAGTTTTAGTGAAACTCAACATACGCCCGCAGGCATACTTGTTTGAGGAATGCTGAATGTTAACAGTTTGTCTTTGATAAATGACACTTCATCTATCCCTAAAACATCTGCTGAACAAAAAATATGGCTCGGACAAGACAATTTTGATGAATTTTTACTTTTCAGGGGAGATAACTCGGGCAAATATGAGATGGTTTTGCCGAAACGAAATCACTGCACTTTGTCTTTCCCTAACACAGGTTTTTGAGAAGTCGCTTAACACTTTAACATTCAAGTTGACCAAAAACGGCTTTTGCAGTGGTCTTGAGAAAAGACCACCTGCAGACCAAGAAGACTTTTTGAAAATTTACCTCTTGAATGACCGGCTCGATAACTGAGCCAGTCATCCAAGTAGTGGTAAATTTTCAAAAATAGTCTAACCTTGGTCTGCAAATGAACATTTTCTATGAGACAAGAGGCCCAAGGGCCTGTGGCGCTCAGCTGGACCATTAGCATTTGACCCATTTGCATTTAAATAATTATGATGGATAATTTTCGGAAAATCCAAGATGGCCACCCAAAAAATTGATCAAACAAAATTCTGAATAAAGTTCTAGAGTCTACCATGATAGGGGCACTCTAGCCAAATTTGGCTGAAATGTCAACCAACTTAAAAGAGAAGCAGCGTTTTGACAATTTCTGGTAAATTTTTCATAAAACCTCAGATTTCCACCCAAAAAATTTATCAATCAAAATTTTGAATATAATTTCTAGAGCCTACCACGATAGAATCCATCTAGTGAAATTTGGTTGAAATATGTCAAGCAGCTTAAGGCATTTTGACCATGTCCGGTGGATTTTTAATAAAATCTGATTTTCACAAAAAAAATGTATCAACAAAAATTCTGAAAAGAAGTTCTAGAGCCTACCACCATAGAATCCATCTAGCTAAATTTGTTTGAAATATATCTAGCAGCTGTGAAGCAGTAGCATTTTAAGCATTTCCAGTAAATTTTTCATAAAATCTAAGACTTTCACGCAAAAAATTCATGACTCAAAATTCTGAATAGAAGTACTAGAGCCTATCATAATACAATCCTTTCAGTCCAAATTGGTTGAAATCGGTCCAAATTCTAAGGAGAAGAAGCAATGTGACAACTTCCGGTAAATTTTTAATAAAATCTAAGTTCTTCACCCAAAATATTTACAAATCAAAATTCTGAATGGAAGGTCTATAACCTATGACCATAGGATCCTTTCAGCCAAATTTGATTGAAATCGGTTAAAAAGGGTCAGGAGAAGAAGCAATTTAACAATTTCCAGTAGATCTTTAATAAAATCTAAAATTTTGACTCAAAAAATTTATGAATCAAAATTCCAAATGGACGTTCCAGATCTGAGCACAATAGCATCCGTTGACCAAAATTTAGTTAAGATTCGGCTATTGGTTAAGGAGTAGCGTTTTAAAGCAAAAGTTGACGGACGGTGTCGTCAATACGGCATAAGCTCACTTGGCCTTTCAGGCCAGGTGAGCTAAAAATTGAAATTTTCATGAACGAATTCGAGGGTTAAAGGAAATGTTGACGGACACACAACGTAGTCGCTATAACAACACAACGGATGGTCGCCATGACATAAGCTCCATTGGCATTTCAGGCCAGGTAGAAAGGACAAGTGAGGTAACAAACCATATCGGCCATCTGACTGCTGTGAATAACCACCTGATTTGATTGGTCCACCCCCATAGTATGCATAACCACCATAACCTGAAAGAAAAATATAACCATAGGTTAACTATAACAAGCATTCTGTAAGAATACATGTCACCTACCTGGTGATATAAATCTTTAGAGATTGACAGTCAAAAACTCCATTAAAAATTGACAGCAGCAGCTGAAACTCGAACTTGATCTGTAACTTCTCATAACAAGGCAATATAACAAGTTTCAGTTATATATGATGAAGGAGAACGAAAAAGTCCTGAATGCTGATGTTTGTATTTCATACGTCGACAGGGGACGTAACTCCATTAAAATTGACATAAACGCCTGAAACTCGAAATTGCTGTAATTTCTCAATTCTCAGTTGAATGCCTTGAAGGAGTGCAAAAAAGTGTGGAACACGGATATTTTCATGTCGAAAGAAACTCTTGAACTCTAACTTGGTCTGTAATTTCTCATAACAAAGCAATGTACTACTTCTCAGTTGAATATCCTAAGTCAAAAGTGGGCATAACTCCATAAAAAATTGACAAAAATGGTTTTACCGGTAAGGAACTAATAATACTTAAACGCTCAAGCCAGCCAAAAACACCTTCTCCAACGAATATCCATTTTGAAGATGTACTATTGTAATTCCTAGGTCAATAATCATGCCAGTCACATGAGGCACATCTTCACAAAGCCTTCTTTTGACCTGAAAATGGACATTCAATTCGCTACTATTTAGATTTTCTTGACAAATCTTGACCATTAAAGGGTTAATACTATGATTCCAGGCTGGGAGTTGTGGCGTGCTCCTGTAATCTAGCGCCTTTGCCCTGTAGGTGGGGCTTAGAATACACCGTCCGTATCCTCTGCATGTCGTAAGAGGCGACTAAAGGAGATAAGGGTGAGGTAACCCTGACAGAAACCTCGAGTGCTGAAGACGGAGGTTCCAGGCCGCACGGCGCACTCTAATAAACCATGGATCCACGCACTTAACGCATATGATCATGTCGATAGTCACTTACAGGACTGGCAGTATGATCAGCAAACGAAAAGAAGAAGAAGATTCAAGGCTGATAGCTGTGACGACTAATCTTAAACCTTTAATGGTCTAGCCAGTGAAAACTGACCTCTGCAGTAGTCTGAACCCTTTAATGGTCATGGCGGACAAAACCGGCCTCTGTTATTCATTATGAAATGTCCATTAACAGTTCAAGAGAATACAATTTTTGAAAATTTGTCACTAGAATGACTGGCTCACGATAACCGAGCCAGTCATTCTAGTGACAAATTTTCAAAAACTATTTCATCGGCCTGTAAATGGACATTTCTTGACCAAACTTAAGCATTTAAAGGGTTAAGAAATGAGAAACGTACATTTGCAGACCAAAACTACTTTTGAAAATGTTGAAGATCAAGCCTATCACTCCGCTGATACAGTTTAAAACATTGCTCTGCAAATCTGATAAGAAAATTAAAATTTTATTGACTAAAGGATAACTAATTTCATCTCTTGATAGCTATTCAGGTGATCTAATAGGCCACTATCTAAACTATGAAGGTAATTTTAAGCCTTTTATCATCCCGTCGAAGAAAGATATTCAGGTTTTAGTAGCTAAATGTTGGTAGATTTCTACAGCTTATGCTCGCTGTAATGATTTACTTTTCAACCAATCAGAAAAAGCTTAGCGCGTCTGCCTAGGTATATGCACTCAGTTATAGAGGCGTCAACTACAGCTTTACAATGCGGTATAAAAGCAACCCTACAGCTAAGCTGTTGAATGAATATTTTGAAACTAATTTGACTGGAAGTTGTTACTACCATAGGCAGCAACAACTTCCAGTCAAATTAGTTTCAAAATAGTCAATGACATGAGTGTTACATAATAAAGAATCTAATGCATTGGCACTTACATGCCATCACACATTATCGCTTGAGGAGACAAAATGGTGGCGATCACCGTTCAACATTTGCGTGATATTACAAAGCAGATAATTCTGATACGGATAAAGAAATGTGACAGGATATGAATGAAATGGAATCTATAAACCATAATCTATCGGTGCTGTATAACAGTTGAGATGGGATTAACGTCCCTTTAATTATTTTCAACAAACTTTCCCACACCAATACGCTTTCACATCAGACCCTATGTGCGAAAGATGTATTCATCTTTTGACAGACAAGGCTATATCCCTGTGGACAGTACTTAGCCGAGATTTCATGACAGAGAAGGAAATGTGATTGTTGTGATAACACATAAGATATTATAGTCATTTTACATGTGTTATAATATTGTATATTAAATATCTTAACACCCTCCTCCCACCCCCTACAAAAACAAAGAATTGAATATCTTATATCGTTGTGACTTACCTAGTTGAGCAACCCTCTCCAGCCCACCCACCACCACAATGACAATGACTTCCAGTCATATTATTTTCAAAATATTTCAAAGCTTTAATTTGTAAAGAATTCCACCTGTATCAAAGAACTACCATCTTAATGGCCCCAAAAACAACTGGGGTTGAAATGTGTATAAAATTGCACCCGTGATGGGTAGATTTTTTTGTAACTGTTACCAAATATTTGTACTTGTACAAGCAGCGTACATTTCTAATATAAAACAATAACCCACAAGTCGGCCACAATAAAAAGCGTAACCAGCTCTAAGGCATTTAGTAGATAGCTTGACCCTTCTTAACTTGTACGCTTTAAACTGACAATTTAGTGCAAATGCGATTTACTTGAAAATAAGAGTTACTACGCACCGGTTTTCCTGACATATAGTCCTGTTTTCTCGGTCGTTCCAAAGCAAGGAACCACTTAAATATTGGGTGGTATTACTGTCAGAACCTTCCAATAATAATAAATTGGGTCATATTATAACCTGTCAAAGTGGGCGCTACCATACAGTATTGCTTTACTGCGTTTAAAAGCGGCACAGTGACTAGATTTTTCATTCGCCATTAGCCATCAATATTAATTGCGAGAGTCGCACAGAGATTGGTTGAAATAAATCATGTGATTAATTCGTTATGAATGACAACGAGGCACGTGATCAAAATCTTACTACGATAGTAATTTTCATTCATGCCTATTGAAATCGGATATCCCGCGAGCCAATCAGAAACTACGAGTGCGCATTATCGATTGTTATTAACTACGACAGAGCAGTCACGCGAGACATTTCTCATTACCGGTGTATTAGCAGACCCCCCTCTAGGCTGATTCGTGACATAATTTTTATTGTTGAAATTAGTAACCGGGATCGTGGCGTTCTGTACGAATGGATTGTTTACGTTTTTGGAAGCGTTTATTTACGCGAATCCAGTTGGATTCCCGTATTTTTCAATTTTGGGAATATTACGAGAATCCCGTCGAATTTCGAGGCTTGAATTATTGTGTGTCATGGACAAATACACACTGACACAGTAGCTAAGATCTATGAATATAACAGTTTAATTTAACAGATAAATTCTTAAACAGCTGTCTCTACAAGCCAACTGAAACGCAGGCAGAATATACTGTGAGACTCACTCAACAATGCATGTCTTCCTATGTTATATCAGGATCCAATCGTGTATATAAAATAATACATCGGGAACATGCCAGCCGACGGTTGTACATACTTGCATGCAACGGTTTATAATTGAACAGTCCGTTGTTGATGCATAACGTGTAGCGAGACTAGTTCCCGGTCTATAGTTCCCGGTCTATGTAGTAGCGGAAATACAACGGAAGTTTGTCTCTGACACATGCGCACTGTCGCTTATTTATAGAATTTGACAGACAGACGTTATCGATCTTTTAGATGTTTGAAAATGCTAAATTCCGTTGTAAATAGCATGCTTCATATCAAAGTTGTTGAAACTTCTGTTTTCCACGATCAGAGATAACTACCATTCTGGGCTTTGTCACTTACGCGACCACTTTTTCGTTCACGGTAATTTTACTTCACATAACCGAACACGCGAACGAAACGATCGTTCGCGCCAAATTTTTAGGGCTGGTTTACTGACGATGTATAACCCGTTTAAAAAAAATCACATCCGTCAGTTTGTCTATCTGTCTGTCCATCACGCTATCTCCTCCTAAACCATTGGGTGGAATTAAATCAAATTTGGTATGTGGGTTACCCATATGATTCTGCTTTGCAAGACAATATTTAGATTTGGCTGCGCAGGGGTCAAAAGCTTCAATCAGTTGTAACGCAACTCCTCTGTAATCGTTAGACAGAACTCAAAACAAATTTGATATCTGAGTTAACCATATGATTACGGAGTGCAAGAGGCCAATTAGATTTGACTCCGCACCCAGGGGGTGGGTAGGGTCAAAAGGTCAAATTTTAACATGCGGAAATTGATTGTAACACATCTCCAAAATCGTTGGACAGAATTCAACCAAATTTGGTCTGTGCGTTACCCATATCATTGAGGAGCACATGAGCACATTTACATTTGGCCCCGGCCCTCAGGGGTGGAGGATGGGGTTACAAGGTCATGAAATTGATTGTAATGCAACTCCTCTGACACTGCTGGATGGAATTCAAACAAATTTAGTATGTCAGTTACCCATATCAATGTGGAGATAGGGATGGCCGGTATACCGGTTTCACACCATCTCAAGGCTTTTTATGGCGACGGTTTAAAAACCATTACGAAAATAAGAAAAACGAAAAACTGTAAGATCGCCATTGCGCAAAATCTGGTGACTGTCCTAAACTAGTTTGTTCTTGAATTGCAGTTTAATATTATCATCTAGCGTAACCATTTGCTACTAGAGGCATAAAATACAGTCATCTATAACTATTAGACGTGGGAAAGCAAGGGTGTTGGTGAAATCCCAACAAATCGGCCGAGGACGACCCTCGGCAAATATGATTTGATTTGCCAGCAATGAATTTTACATGACATAAGCTCTGTGGGTTCAATGTAAGATTGAATAATTTGACAATCTAAATTTCCTCTTTGCAACAAATAATCCTTTTTTCAATTCGAGCTTGTACTATGTTTAATTAGGATTCCAAATGTGACATGATACAAAAATAAAATCAAGAAACGCGCTGCGAAAACAACGACGCTATACAATAAATTTCCAATCCAAACAAATCATTATTTCCCTTAGATTTCGACAAACATAAAATAATCCATCACGGACTAAGACATACGAGACAAATTGCTTGAACGCCCGAGAAATGAAAACGATTAAGTCGCTTCTTACGTTGGTGGAGTAGTTACAAGTAAAATACACCTCTTAGCCTCTCAAATACGAGCAGGCGTAATGTGATTGGTTGTTAACAAATTCTTCCGCCGGGATATTCACTACTATCGATTTTATGAATGAAATTCGTAATATTTTTTATCACGACTTTTCTGCTCGATAGGCGTTAAAATCACATCGTTTTGTTTTACGGCCCGGTCTTTTTCGTCTTCATATATCTTCAAGTACGGAGTGTTGATTTAAGTAGATTTATGTTAGATTCACGAATCATTGCGTTTATGTTGTCAAATTATCATAATCTCTTTATTATATGACATATGAAACTCGAAAAATAGTCAAACACATTTTTTGTGAGAATTCTTGAGGCACGATTTCCGGGAGATGACTACTCTTTAGTTACGTGCTGAATGACATTCACCCGCTTGAGCGACAGTTTATTGAGGAGTATTACTAAATATTGAGTACTCGAAGACAAACACATGACTTACTAGACTGGATCATGCTGTAGGTGGTTATACGAACTCTAACCGTATGTGCGGTACTCTACTAGGAGCCTAAATTCGCTCTCATATCCGGGTTCCTACTTACACGTGTTAGATTTGACTACGTTTTCGAAAATAGTTACAATATAACAATGTTGAAAACCAACATTTTAGTAGTTACTGTTATTTTCACGACATCACATGAACCAGACTATTTTAACTACTATTTTGAGATAGATAGCGTCGAAGTGAGCAGTCACACGTAGTTACCGTTCTAATTTCGTGCCAATTTACGTCAGTTGTCAAACCGCAAAATACATGTACTGTAGCTAATGAAAACGGCATATTTTCATATTTCAAATTATTTTTGATCATTCTAACCCCTTAAACCGGTATTTTCATTAATACCGGTTTAATTAGTGATACCGTCTCCGGGGTTTTTTTTTAGGCCAAACTGCCCCAGCCCTATGTGGAGTGCAAAATGATGTTTACAATTGGCTCCGGGCACACACAACCACCACCCCCCCCCCACCCCCCCCCCCCCCCCCACCCCCCCGGACCGGGTTGTGGCGCGTGTCAAAGGTTCAAAGTGGAGAACTATTATTATTACCACAGCAACATTTTCTTTCTAAAACCCAATAACGTTTAACTGTCTGCCTGCTGAATCTCTGCAGACTACCTTTTCCATGGGGCTTAACTCTGGACATGCTGAATATTTTGAAAACAATTTGACTGAACATTGTTGGTGGCTAATCCACAAACAACTTTCGATTAAATTGCTTTCAAAATATCCAGCAGGTTCAGAGTTATTATCTATTAAAATTCTTGTCTGGTGTCTTTAAGTAGTAAGACAGCTAAATAAACAAACACATTGCTTATTCATGAGTAAGCTGTTGGTGCAGGCATAGTCTATGGTCACACCCTTTCTTGTGTTAAAATTGTAGCCAAATCAGATCCGTCATTTCCGAGATATGCACAAATCCAGACATTGATCTGATCCAGACCCAGGTTCTTTTATCGGGATCAGTCAAAATATGGGAATCCAGCACAGCAATCTCCTCCTTTGTGTTAAAATTTGACCCAAATCAGATTTGTAGGTTTTTTTAGATACAACTCCAGCCACACATACAGACACGTTCGCTATACCCTACTTCCCTACCAGGCAAAGGTAAATATATATGACTGGTCTAATACATTTACGACATGATTACTAATTTTAGTAATTTCTCCATAGATACTAAATAATGATCTTTTTATGACTTACTATCGCCACCATAGCTGCCCCCGCCATAGCTGCCTCCTCCATAACTGCTTCCGTAGCTATCACCATAGCCACCGTAACCGTAGCCTTGACCGCCTCCATAGCTGCCATAACCACCTAAAAAACAAAGCAAGATTATCACTTATATTGTTAAATATCTACCTCTCCTTATTCACCTACCATTACGTACATTCGGGACAGCTGTTCGTTATTCACCTATCATTACATACACTCGGGACAGCTGTTCGTTATTCACCTACCATTACATACACTCGGGACAGCTGTTCGTTATTCACCTACCATTACATACACTCGGGACAGCTGTTCGTTATTCACCTACCGTTACATACACTCGGGACAGCTGTTCGTTATTCACCTACCGTTACATACACTCGGGACAGCTGTTCGTTATTCACCTACCGTTACATACACTCGGGACAGCTGTTCGTTATTCACCTACCGTTACATACACTCGGGACAGCTGTTCGTTATTCACCTACCGTTACATACACTCGGGACAGCTGTTCGTTATTCACCTACCGTTACATACACTCGGGACAGCTGTTCGTTATTCACCTACCGTTACATACACTCGGGACAGCTGTTCGTTATTCACCTACCGTTACATACACTCGGGACAGCTGTTCGTTATTCACCTACCGTTACATACACTCGGGACAGCTGTTCGTTATTCACCTACCGTTACATACATTCGGGACAGCTGTTCGTTATTCACCTACCGTTACATACATTCGGGACAGCTGTTCGTTATTCACCTACCGTTACATACATTCGGGACAGCTGTTCGTTATTCACCTACCGTTACATACATTCGGGACAGCTGTTCGTTATTCACCTACCGTTACATACATTCGGGACAGCTGTTCGTTATTCACCTACCGTTACATACATTCGGGACAGCTGTTCGTTATTCACCTACCGTTACATACATTCGGGACAGCTGTTCGTTATTCACCTACCGTTACATACATTTGGGACAGCTGTTCGTTATTCACCTACCGTTACATACATTCGGGACAGCTGTTCGTTATTCACCTACCGTTACATACATTCAGGACAGCTGTTCGTTATTCACCTACCGTTACATACATTCGGGACAGCTGTTCGTTATTCACCTACCGTTACATACATTCAGGACAGCTGTTCATGATTTTGAAACTAATTTGACAGAAAATATCATTGCTATATATCCATTTAGCCCTTTTAATGGTCAAGCCGGACAAAACCGGCCTCTGTTATGGTATTGTAGAATGTCCATTTACATGCCAAGAATATATTTTTTGAAAATTTACCACTGGAATGACTGGCTCGATAACCAAGCCAGTTATTCCAGTGATAAAATTCTATTCTCTTGGCCTATAAATGGATATTCAATAAGCAGATATTAGCATTTTCTTGACTAAATTTGACCATTAAAAGAAAACTAGATTTTGTTTTGTTTAGTGAATCATTGAATGTCTATTTACAGCCCTAAAAGGTATTTTTACAAATTGACCACTGGAATAACGACTATCTCATTAATCAAGCCGGCGACTCTAATGGTAAAATTTTTAAATAATTGTTTCTTGGCCTGTAACTAGACATTCCTCAGGACCAACTACAGAGGCTGATTCTGGCTGTATTCATGATTAAACCTGTAGTGGTCAAGCAGAGCAAAACCAACATCTTCACCGGCATTGACGAACAGTCATTTGCAGGCCATTAGATGATTATTTTTGCAAATTTACGACTGGAATGACTGGCTCGACAAATGAGACAGTCATTCCACTGGTAAATTGTCCAAAGATTTTTCTGTTTAAAATCTGCAAATTAACATTCAATAAGGAAATACTGTAAATTGAAATGCAATAAGGAAATATTTCGATTTTCTTGACTAAATTTGCCATTTAAAGGGGTAAAGTAAACTATAGTTATCAGCATCACTTGCATATAAATATTCTGTTAACCCACCCACCCACCCACCCACCCACCCACCCACCCACCCACCCACCCACCCACGGTGAAAGCTCAAAGCACGCAAAATTACATTGTGTCCTTTTGTATAATTTTAATAAAATAAAAATATATTGTTTGCATATTTTCAAAAATCCCTAGTATCGTAGTAAATTTCGCCACGGAAAACCATGCGTCAATTTCTCATGAACTGATGTGATCGCATAACTCATTGTTGTGGTATGATATCATCGCGTGGTTGTGGTATGTGACCGTATGTCATCATGACGTGAATATTTTATTGTTGATGATTGCTAGCTCACAACAGCTCATTCAAACATCAGCATATCAATGAGATGTAAGAGAAGCAATAGTATAGGGCTTGTTATTATAATGCTAAACTAGAATTTGGATCGGAGCTCAAGTGCCCCTTGGTAACTGTATTAGACGCCAGTTTCTTCTAATCTAGTGTGCGTGCGTGCGCGCGCGGGGCACACTTGTAATTTAAATCTGTATGGTTGACAATTCACGTGATGTCATTTACTATGGATTTTATGGTGTATCAAAATTCATGACATTAACCAAGATTTTAACAGTACTAGAGTTTGTGAAAATCTGTTAACATCTTTTCAATTTATAAAATATTAATGCCATTATTTTTTTATGTTTTTTTTATTGAAATCTAATTATTGTTCGTTATCTTGAACAATCTGTCATCCTTGTAGTGTGGAAAGGATAACCAATTAGCCATAGTCACAGCAAAACACAGCATACCCATAGGCGTGTGCGATTATTGCTTTGTGTGATCACGAATTCAAGTTTACTAAAAGTGAGTATCTATACATGTTTAACCTCAGTACAGTTCATAAATAACTCGACATGTTTCCCAAACAAAAACAGAAACATGTTAGTTAGCACAATTTTGAACACGATGTAAGAAATTGTTGTTGAATATTTTTAAGATAATTGGATTGGAAGACACATCTTCCAATCCAATTATATTCAAAATATTCAACAGATAAATTTATATTTGTTTTGGAAATGTGTTGCTATTTCTGAACTATATTGTATAAAGCTTACCTCCTCTGCCACGCCCACGTCCACCTGCGCAGAGAAAATGAACAACAAATAATTAACATTTATAATGGATATACGATTACTGTTAACCTGTACCACTCTGATGACAATATTCTACCTTTTAACGTGTCAATATCAAAGAAACTGGTGTACATTTTTCAACAATTTTGGTGGAAGATGTTGCTGTCGTAGACAGCATCATCTCCCACCAAATTTGTTGAAAAATTAAGACCAGTTCATCTTTTAATTTAATTTGAAAAATTTAGAGTTTTGACACTAGAGTGGCTATGTGTTAAATAAATAAATTCTATAATGAAAAGCAATATTTAACCCTTTAATGGTCAAATTTGGTCACGAAAATTTTAATATCTGCCTATTCAATGTCCATTTACAGAGCAAGAATACAATTTTAGAAAATTTATCACTGGAATGACTGGCTCGGTTATCAGTCATTCAACTTTCAAGTGGTAAAATTTCAAAAATTGTAAAATCTTGGCCTATAAATGGCCATTTCACAAGACCATAACAGAAGCCTGTATGACCATTAAAGGGTTAAAATTCAACCTGTGCATCATCTTAGAACACCGGAACGTGATTCCAGTATTATATTGTATAAAATTATAGTCTGGCTTGAGGGATCACTTTCCGGGTTCTACCCAGGATGAAATTAGGGCCGGACATTTTTTAGTTAGTCCAACCATGGGGCATGTGAGTTGCTCGCAATTCCCATAAAATTATGAAACTTTGATACAGTAAAGTGGTATCTGACGCATTATCTGGCCTATTTCAGTGTAGATTTTAGCCACTTCCTTGAAAATTTTAATTTTAAACAATTTCAAAACTTATTTTCATAAAATAGGTGAGAAAAGTGGCTGGTGAAAAAGATAGTACAAATCTTTAACCCTTTAATTGTCAAATTTGTTCAAGAAAAATATTGCTCAATCAATGTCCATTTGCAGGCCAAGACAGGACTATTTTTGAAAATTTATGACCACAATGACTGGCTCGATTATCGAGCCAGTCATTCCAGTGGTAAATCTTCAAAAATAGTCTTCTCTTGGCCGGCAAATGGACATTTCTCAAGACCACTGCAGAGGTCGGTTTTGGCCGGCTTGACCATTAAAGGGTTTGATCAGAATTATTGAGTGGTGGCCAAACCTGTCCAGTGTGGTCAGAATCCTGCACTATAAAAGCCATTATTTTAATGTTTCATGAACACTGCCACCTACAGGACAGCTCAGAAATAACTTTAAATGCTTCCAAAATAAAATAAAGCGTTGAATATTTTTCACAGGATTGGATTGGTTCGCCTAAGGCAGCACTGTCTTCCAATACAATTATGTTTAAAATATTCAATAGAAAAATAATTATATCATGTTAGAAATTTTACAACTTTTTGCTTTTGTTTCGGAAACATCTTCATTTATTTATGAACCTTACTGTTTATCTGTGAGAGTAACACATTTTATAATATAATATATAATATTGTAACCATTCAATGGTAAAAAAAAAATCCAGTTTTGCTTAGTCCATACACAACAAAGGACAATTTTTGAAAATTTACCACTGGAATTAACGGCTCGATTATCATTCTTCACTTGTCCTGGAAATGGACCAAATTTAGCCATTAATTGTCTAACTGCTGAGTTATTGCAGACAACATACTCCAGGGATTAAATCTCTGGACCTGCTAAATATTTTGTTGAAATTCTTGTCTAGTAAATTAAGAGCACAATGGTTAAAATGACTAATTGATAGATAATTTCATGCAACATACCTCGTCCAACAACCTCTCCTTCTCTCGGCTGCGCTTTCTTCACGTCAACTGTTCGACCATTAACGCTGATATGTTTTCGTACTGTAAACAGAAACAGAGAATCATGGAAACTCATCTTTACTGAAGGACAGGTCTATAAAGCTAGCATGCTTTCGATGGACACTATACAGCCGTGACAGGGCTGTTATCAGCCACAAGATGATAATGGATCCATTCTGTGGTCAATGCTCAAGTCATGAGGCAGGTGGACCACCAGTTTTAGAAAACCATTGTCTTGTATCACACAAAAAGCCTGATTGTAGAAAATTTGACTTTTCTGTCTTAAATTCTATCTTGTGTCCACTATCTACCAAGGCCCTTTAAACCATTTAATGGTCAAGACGCTAAAAAACTGACCTTTGCAATGGTTTGCAGACCGAGGCTATTTTTGCGATTTTACAACTGGAATGACTGGCTCATTAACCGAGGCAGTCATATCATGGTTAAATCTTTAGTCTTCTGCTGGCCTACAAATCGATATTTACTAAGCCAAAATCTCAATTTTCAAGACAAATCTTCACCAGTACATAGTCTTGGATCGAACGAGACCCACCAGACATCAGTTTGGAGGAGGAACCTCGGTGATCTGAGAAAAATATTCCAAATGAGTTCATAGATTAGCTTGGAGTTGTTTAAAAATGTCTAATTACGAATTTGGAGTAATATATCTGGAGTCCAAATTGTTGTTTAACCATTTGAAACTAACTCTCGAATTTATTTAAGTAAATTTCAATTTTCTCCTACAAAATGTCCATTTGCAGACCAAAACACTGAGAATTTACCACTGGAATGACTGGCTCGGTTATCGAGCCAGGCTCGGTTATTGAGCCAGGCTCGGTTATCGAGCCAGTCATGGCAGTGGTAATTGTCAAAAATTGTTTTGGTCTGCAAATGGACATTTCTCAAGACCACTACAGAAGCCATTTTTGGCTGATATGAGTGTTAAACGAGCCATCACGAACCACCTCTGGCCAACTGTCTAATCTCAATCTAACCATTCGCTCGCCATGGCATAAGCTCACTTGGCCTTTCAAGCAAAAGATTTAATTTCGCCAAACAAATTAACGCATGTTTACAGATCTAAATTCTGCGATAAATAAATAATTAAATTTTTAATTAACATAGCGCACTTACAAAAAAGTTTATCCACTGTGTCTGTATCTGCAAACTGCACAAAACAGAATCCTCGTGCCTTGCCTGTAGCTTTGTCCGTAATCATAGCAACATCATCCACTTTACCGTAAGCTTCACACGCTTCGCGGATATGTTCTCCTGTCGTATCATCCTTCAGACCACCGATAAAGATCTTCTTGACAGTGACCTGTGCCTCAGACTTTTCCGATTCCTAACAAACAAAATATCATCACTGAACGTTGTTCGAGATTTAACTGTGAATGTGTGCATGCATGTGTGCGTGCGCATGCGCTCATGCATGTATACATGCATGAACATTCACGCGCACACACACAAGCTGAGAAATTTCTATTTGCAGATTAATCAAAGATATTTTTTGAAAATTTATTATTGGAATGATGAGCTTGATAATCGAGCCAGTCATTCCAGTAATAAATTTTCAAATATAGTCTCCTGATTTGCAAATTTAAATTATCTACATGAGAAAATTTTTATTTTCTAGACCAAATTTGAGAGTTGAAGTGTTAATTGCTACATGTTGCTCATACATACATCTTTTGGCATGGCACGTTTTGTTTCCACTTCCCGGTCGTTGATAACATGAGGTCGGCCTTCTTGAGATAAATCCAGTTCTTCTGATTTTTCAAATGTAACAAATCCAAAACCACGAGATCTGTGAAAGACGTGTGAAAAGAAATTGGTACTGCGCAGACAGTGTCCAGAGTATGCAGTGCTGTAGCTTAGTGAGTGCCCTGATGCAAATGCAATTGAAACCAAGAATGACAATCAGAGATTGCTAAAGTATGCTCCACCATTCAGCCAAGCAAAATCGCTCACACAAGATTGGTCACCGTGACCGTGACACCAAAATCGATAGGGCTCTTTGAAACACCAAGTACACATTCCCACCCAAGATTAGTAATGATCCGTTCAACCGAACTAGTTATTATCCGGAAACGCAATATTACGTAATTAACTACGTCGCAGTGACCTTGACCGTTGAGCGTTTAGCGCAAAAATTGATATGGTTCTTCGGATCACCAAGGACATGCTCCCACACCAGACTGGTAACGATCTCTTCAATAGAACTCAAGTTATCATCAGGAAACGCAATATTACGTAATTAATTAGGTCACTGTGACCTTTGACACCAAAATCGATAGGGTTCTTCGCACCACCAAGGACAAGCTCCCACGTCAGATTGGCAATGTTCCCTTTATTAGAACTCGCGTTATCGTCTGGAAATGAAACCCGAACGGATGGGCAGACAGACGGACAAAGCAAACGCTATATATCCCCCATATATTTATGGCATAATCACGGAGGGCATGTGGATCTCAAAAGTCGGATTCCCTCACGAGCAAGCCAATTTTTCGTGCTTAGGAAAAATAGCAGCGCCATGACTATAAATCCATTGTTTGTTGATTTTTATTTCATATCATTATGTAATACCAATGCAATTTCAGAATGATACTTGGTCACTTTCAATCTCGACAAATAGCATCTTCATGCAATATTTTATAAAAAGATAAGTATGTGTACCGATTTACTAAATATGACATAGAATGTGGCCAGCCCATGTTCAATGAGGGCACCCTGTTTTAACTTTTATCATCCCCTTATGTCATTCATCTCTAAATGTTACGGTTACAGCACTGAGAATGTGAGTAGACATATAATAAAATGCATAATCTTGCTTACAATACGTATAAATCTAAACAACCTGTGATCCTCGATACTGTACACCTATAACAACTGGACAGTTCCAACGGCATCCCTAGACAAACTTGATGCCTTCCACCGCAAACACTTCCGCACCATCACTGGACACCGATGGCCAGACAGCATAATTTCTAACGATGCACTATACAAGATGTATAATACATATACAGCTACTGGTTGTATTTGGCTTAAATTTAAACACATGAACGATTTTGCAATTTCTACCCCCAAAATTCAGCCTGGGACCCCCAAAAGTAATGACAGGGGGTCCCATGGATCCCCTGAAAATCCTGTATGATTATTAAAATTACTAATACTTTTATAGACTTTTGCATACAGATACCTACCAAATCTAGCATGGGACATACATCATTCATAGTTGTGAGTACATGCTACCTTCTAATTTTAGCATGGACAAGATAATACTGCTTCGGAACTCCAAATTTGAGTTTTGGAACCCCATGATTTCAGCTGGGGACCCCCACCCTCATTTCAGAATGTGGGGTCCCTGAGACCTCCAAAATTTAGATGCCATGAGAAACACTGGTCCATACACTGACGACCCAGAAAAATGTGTCAGAAAACAAGAGATAGGTGCCATAGCAGGAAGAATGGCGCTTTCCATTTTTAGCTATGCCCCACCCATCTCTAGCTAAGCTCCACCCACACTTCGCTCATGTTGGGATTGATCGATCTTTTAACACATTGACTATCAATTTCCAAAAACACTACACAGGTAAGTTGTTGAATATTTTTAAAACATTTGACTGGGCGCTGTTGCTGCCTAAATTAGTTTCAAAATATTCAACAGCATGTTTATTAAATAGCAAAGAATTACAATTGATACGTGTGAGACTATTTCAGATTTGATGACAGTCTATATGGAACCCTTTGTGACGTAATGATTGTGACATCATCATAAACACGCTGAGCTGACTATGATGTCATACGATGTCAGATGATGCATGGATACTCTGGAAAGGTGAATTGAACCTGCTGGATGTATGTATTCAAACTATTGCAGCCACAGAACACACTTACATTACCAACAACTAGTTTAATCTGAATAGACATGCATTTTATCATAGTTTTATATTTATGTATATAATTATTATTAATGACGTTTACATTAACTAGTGGACGACTGAGCCTTCACATGGCCACCCATATGTAAACATGTTTTGAAAAACTAACACTACCCAATTCTCAGATGGGAAGTTGTATGCCGTCGCCACTCACATTGTTTAATCCAGTTGTTGACCATTAACCCTTTAACACTCAAAGCAGCCAAAAACACATTCTGTAGTCGTCTTGAGAAAATGTCCATTTGCAGACCAAGAGGAGACTATTTTTTTAAATTTATCACTGGAATGACCGATTCGATAACCGAGTCAGTCATCTCAATGGTAAATTTTCAAAAATAGTCTCCTCTTGGTCTGCAAATGGACATTTTCTCTGAGAAAATACCAAGATGAGACTAGTTTTGAAAATTTACCACTGGAATGACTAGCTCGATAACCGAGTCAGTCATCCCAGTGGTAAATTTTCAAAAATAGTCTCCCCTTGGTCTGCAAATGGACATTTTCTGAGAAAATTTTAATTTTCTTGAAACGATTTAAGGCTTAAAGGGTTAAATGATTAACCCCTTAATTGTAAAACCAGACAACCCAAGTCTTTACAGATGTTCTGAGGAATGGTCATTTGCAGGTCACGAGAACCACATTTTAAAAATGTTCTCACTAGAATGACCTGCTTAAAAGCCAAGCAAAATAATCTCTTGGCCTGCAAATTGATTTTCACTCTGTGAAAATTTCAATTCTCTTGAGAGATCTTGGAATACACTTATAGATTTAACCCTTTAACACTAAAAATTACCAAAAAATGCTTCTGCAGTTGTCTTGGGAAATGATCATTTGCAGACCATTAAGAAAAGTATTTTTGAAAATTTATCACTGGAATGACTGGCTCGATAATCGAGCCAGTCATTCCAGCGATAAGTTTTCAAAAATAGTCTTCTCTTTGTCTGCAAAACAACATTTTCTATGAAAAAAAGATTGAAATTTTCGTGAATAAATTTGTGTGTTACATTTTACGGTTAAAACGTCACCAACTACACATACTTCTTTGAGGTAGGGTCTTTCATCACAACACAGTCTATGACATTTCCATATTCTTCAAAGTGTTGTCGAAGGCCGGCGTCGTCAGTTTCATAGCTCAGTCCGCCGATGAAAAGCTTGCGAAAACGTTCCGCCTGTGGACTGAGATCGACGTCGACGTCTCTTCTATCTCTGTATCCGCCGCCTCCGCGGCCACGACTGCGCTATAAAGACAATAAATATAGCCTGGTATAATTTTAAGAAATAGTTTAGTCAAAAACTCGTCAAATAAGAATAAAATTTGTTATCCTGCAAAAAGCAGTATCACTGGAATAACTGGCGCGATACAGGCGTGAGCATCGCGCCAGGCATTCCAGTGATACATTTTCAAACACTAATTTTCTCTTTGGCCTGGAAATGGACACGTTTAAACAACATTGTAGATTTCGTCATTGATATGGTATCGTTGAACATTGTCTGGGTCATTTGTAACATATTTATTTTTCATAAGGAGAATTTAACCAACATCACTGATAAAATTTTAAAACTAGGATATCATGTACTTATTGGTAAACTAATTTAAACTTATTAAACAATGTCTTACAGGCTAAAACTGTCTGATGAATCATTAACAGTTTAAACATCAAAACATTGTTTTCTAAATATAAACTAGTGCATTATCTATTTTTCATTTAACACCTTTACCCGTATCGATGATCTTGACTATGTAGCTTTTAACCATGCTATTACATCTGACAAACAGGCTGCCCAAACCCTCTATCGTGCCTTTGGTACAGCAACTCCGTCTTGATAAATCAAGAGGAAGGTCTGGTTAGGTGTCACATAAGGTCTGGTTGACAAATATATTAAAATGCTTTAATTTTAAATCGTATTGGAAACTGCATTTGCCAAGAAAGTATAAAGAAAAAATAACATAGTAGAAATGAAAAATAAAACCACCAACGTCTTAAGAAATGTATATGATATCAACAGAAGTACCTGAAATAAAATGTGCATAGTAACAGTGTATCGGAATGACTAGATATATAAAAGATATTGTAAAATAATTTTTATGTTCAGTATTAGCCAGGATTTGAACCGTGGTACTTATGGTTTATAAGTCAAAGTATCTACCTTTGGACCAACGATGATATTCTCAAAAAATTCTGTCAAAATGTCCTGTTTCCTGTGTGCGAAAACTGGTACCAAATGGAATATATACTAATTTTGAAAGATGAAATATAACTAAGCATGATTATTTAGATTGCACATAATGGAAATAAAAAAATAATAAAAAAAAATGTTATCAATTTAAGACTTATTTACATGAACAGCATACACAAGTAAATAATTGTATATAATGTAAAGCAGACGACATTTTCTTTAGTAACACCTCTCCATAGTAACACACTTCAAATTGTCTCTCTTGTCTTAATCATAGTGTAGAGCTGACTCTATGATATGGTATTGTTGAACATTGTCTGGGTAATTTGTAACAAGGTTGATTAATCAAACAATCGATCGTGACCCTTTAACAGTCATATCAGCTAAAAACAACTTCTGCAGTGGTCTGGAGAAATGTCCATTTGCAGAGCAAGGGAAGAATAGTTTTGAATATTTACAACTGGAATGACTGGTTCGATAACCGAGCTAGTCACATCAGTGGTAAATTTTTTTAAGTCTTCCCTTGCTCTGCAACTGGACATTTTCTATGAGAAAATTTACATTTTCTTGAACAAATTTGAGAGTTAAAGCAATAATTGTACAAGCCTAGTATTATTTAGCAATCATACAAGATTCTCAGGGGGGGGGGCTCCATGGGACCCACTGCCACCTTTTTTCAGGGTCACAAGCTGCATTTTGGGGGTACATACTGTCAAAAGGACCCTTATGTGAATCTTTGCATGCAACTAGATTGGAAAATATTGCTATTACCTACCCAATAATAACAGGCTTTTGACTACTGTCAGGACATGTAATGTAAGCTTACTTCTGAGGTCTTTACTTATTGCTGTGTACTTGCTTAACCCTTTAGCACTCATGTCGGCGAAAAGTGGCTTCTGCAGACTGCAGTGGACTTGATGAATGTCCATTTGTAGACTAAGAGAAGACTATGTTTGAAAATTTACCACTGGAATGACTAGCTTGATAACCGAGCCAGGCATTCCAGTAGTAAATCTTCAAAAATATGCCATGATCTGCAAATAGATATTTTCTAAGAAATAATTTAAATTAGCTTGAACAAATTTGAGTGTTAAAGGGTTAAATAACTAATTGACTCTCTGGGATGTCATTATAACCAAGTTAGTGCTATGGTGACTGATTACATTTCATTCTAAGGTTGTAAAAATGTTAAAATTGTAATTGCTATTAAAACCTGAAATCTCCAGAATATGTTGAAAATAATGTTAATGTCTGTGTTTTCATTCGGTCATATTGTAGCATGTAATAGTATAAATACTAAATAGGACATAATATTAGTATATAATCCTACATAACAGTAGGGTTGCACGATTTTTCGCTTATTCGATTAATCGCGATTATATAATTCAAAATGATCGTGGACGATTATAAAATGAAATAATCGTATAATCGCCATGTTGAAACTTTTGTCAAGACACTTACGCTTGTGAAACTCTGCTCGCGTTACCAATCATGGAAACAAACATCCGACTATCAGCCGAATGTGTGAATGATTAAATAAACTAAATAAATAACTTATTTGTTTGTATTGACTCATGATTAGTTTTAGATGAATAAAGACTGTTCACTTGGTCGCTATTTGTCATTGTTGTTGTAATCACACACGCTTATCCCGCGTTCCCCATTCTCTGAATAGCTATGCGCTAACGGTTTTCCAAAAAAGTTCTAAAACTGATACCACGGAAATTCAACGCATTTTCTCCCGTAAAAATTCTCACCGCCTACGCCTATGTTTAATGTATACCTCAAAACATCACCGGGGAAGTGAAATTATTTGATTTGAGCGCCTAAATATTGTGTATCCTTTAATAAAGCGTATCCTTTAATAAAGGTCGTGTATTACATCAAAATTAATCCACAATTTGATATAAAATGGTCACGAAAAAAAATTACAAATCACGTGATTCGCCTCCAATTGAAGTTTATTTTAGAGCGAGTACTCGGATATAAATATTCTGGAATCGGGGAGTCGGAACTCGGGAATTTCTGTATATTATCATTGCGCGATAGGAACTGAGTATTATACTGATCTGAATAACGGGTACCAATTTGATAAACTCCAGTTAGCGTATATAATATCTCGCGAGAACACGCCGCCTCCCATCGCAAAAGAGCTGCTGGCTCACCAACTTAAGAAGCCGGCTATATTGTCGTTCGTAATATTCAATTTGGATCATTTAATGTTGATCGGCACTACAAAATTGATGCGCATTTTCTCCCGTACTTGTTTGGTACATAAATTTGGTCTTAAAATATATTTATAAGGACGCTATTTAATCATGCAAAGACTGTTTTAAGCGCATTTTAACTACAAAAGTGTGGAATAAAATTTATTATATCTTGAACATACGTGGCCTACTATTCGTATTAATCTAATAAGTGGTCGAGATTTACAAATCCGAGGCCTGTATTGACTTCTAGAGGGGCCGGAAATGTATCAGGGCAGAGATCGGTCTTAAGGACACACCCTGTGACACGATTGTTATTATTATACACGCTATTCTTACAAATTTTCCTATACAAGAGTTAGGGGTGGGCTTCTAATACAGAGTTTTGCCGTTTTGAAACTGCTAAGAAATCATTGGAGCTCATATGTCAAAGTTAGGGGGTGGGATTCTCTTAGAGCATAGGCTACAATTACGCGAAATACGGTACCTTCCGTTTTCTGTTTTAGAAATATCTTGATACATTCCTTTGTTTGCAATCAGCAACTGGCGTATTCTGTCCATGTATGTATACCCAAGTGCCTAACCCATAATCTTACAATCTGCAGTAGCATAATAACGTCCTCTAAGCAGTATTGACGTAGTTAATATAGTTCATGATTAATCGTATGACCGCGATTATTATTTTTTAAATGATCGCGATTATGAAAAGTGAATAATCGTGCAACCCTACATAACAGAATGAAATGTGTTGCCATCTCACTCAGTTAATCCCCACTTAGACACCTTGCTGTCTTTCCATTGTGAGACAATATCACAACTGTGTATGAGCCGAGTGCGATCACAACTGTGTATGAGCCGAGTGCGATCACAACTGTGTATGAGCCGAGTGTGGGAGACAGCCTAGCTCAGAGCATTGATTTACATAGACATATCTAAGGTTAGCTAGATAAACAATACTTGTAGATACATGGGCATGTACCTGCAGTTTGGTAATCTAAGCTTTGATCTCTATTTTAAATCAATATTCTGATCAGCTGAGAATTGAAGGCACTATAATGGAGTTGTATTGTACATGTATGTCACCATATGTACAGCATGCTAATGTTTCTTAATATTTTGAAACTATTTTACTGGAAGTTCTTGTTGCAGCCTCTACCGAGTGGTTTCTAAAAATTCCACCAACATTGTTTGTCCAACAAATACTATTAAATAGTAGGTTTGTATCTGCTATGTAGAGTTGAAAAGGTTATAGATATGCTATGATGTGCCTATATTGCCGATTTGATCGCATATGTTAACCGGTATTAGATATAGGCTTCTATATTAGCTCCTCTGATTAATATAGATCTTAGATATTTAGTTTAAAATTTATCACTTCTGATGAGTATTGGAGTATTTCCCCGTATTTTCCAGTATTTCCCAGGGCGGTATTTACCAGTATTTCCCGCACTGGGAAATTGCTGCCAACCCCATTTTATCGGCATCTCACGCTGGTCACCATAAGATGATGTATTGTTTTGTCAAATTCAAGTACTTTTGAAGGGATTGTATCCATGGGTATTCAAGTACTTTACAAAGTGTTCCCAAATTTCAAGCTCTTTTCAAGGCAAGGGATGATATTTAAACAGTTAATTTTTGTGCCAACCCTGCTACCTTCTTGTGGATCGTTTCATGTCATGTATTATACTAAAATAAGTTTCAAGAGTTCATAGATCATTTGAATTTAAAACAGGAAATCAATGAATTATGATCAGTCTGTCGTCGACTCACCACAGTATTATGAAATAGGAATGCTAAACGTATTATATAATGAAAAATACATTAATATGTAAACAGTAATGTACCTTTCCATCTTTAGCTATGCCCCGCCCATTTCTAGCTAAGCTCCACCCACACCTCGCTCGTGTTGGGATCGATCGATCTCTGAACTCTTTGACTATCAATTTCCAGAAAACTACACAGGTAAACTATTGAATATTTTGGAACTCATTTGACTGGGCTCTGCCCATGGCAGCTACAGCATCCAGTCAAATTAGTTTCAAAATATTCAACAGCATATCCACTGTATTGAAAACAAGTGACAGGTCAACCAGCCTGCCCAAGCGCCGATGAACTGAAGGAGCAGTCCAAGCTAAACAGAAGGCCGGAGAAGTTCAACAAGAACGAGTTCCGCAACATACAGGACAAAGCACAGAACGACAAGAACCTTGACACCTTAAACAAAGTTCTAAATCTGCTGAAACAGTTTGAACGCTAACTGTCATGAACTACATTCAGACAGACAGCAATCAAGACTGTCATTTGTTAAACTATAAAAATAAAAATTATGTTAATAAAACATGTCAAAAAAACAGAAAATACAAAAACCTTGCAAAAGAGAACTCTCTGAGATCTGCTTTGTTAAAAACCTGTCCGAGAAAGAACTCAGTCAGGACGTTGCACATGTACTATCATTAGGGTTGGGATTCAGTCCCACAGTAATCGAACCAAACATGGGCAGATTACACTCTGACCATAATAAATTCTTCCGGAGGCTATGCCTCAAACTACATTTCGAACACCCTCCCTTCCCGTGGGGCAATGATGAAAGCAATGTATCAATGACGGAAACACCGCCACCTGTCACCACATTCACAGAAAACCTAATTAGAAAATTCAAACCTCGTAGCCAATGGACACCACCACCTGGCAATGACCATGTTTTAGACACCTTTATCAAAAAAGTCAAACATGATCTGAATAAAGTAAAACACGGGCGAATTTTCAGATGCAACATCTCCTAGGCTGATAGAAAACTAACACAAATATTAGCAAATGATAAATCCATTGTGATTAAGAAAGCCGACAAAGGACAGGCTACAGTCATACTAAACTCTTATGACTATAATGCTGAAGCCCTAAAACAACTCAAAGACACACGCTACTACGAATTGGTGACAGAAAATCTGGCCACCAAACACGCTGAAAGGGTAGAGCCAGCCATCACTAGAGTGGTTCTGAGAGGGGAGATAACTTGTGACACTGCTAATGGCCTAAGAGTAGATAACCCACTCACAGCACAATTCTATCTCTTACCCAAAATACACAAAAACACTACACCCACACCGGGCAGTCCAATTATTAGCGGCAATGGTTGTCCTACTGAATACATCAGTAGCTTTATAGATGAGCATCTCAAAGTTCATCTCCAAGAAATTCCATCATATGTCAGGGATACAACTGACTTCATCAATAAACTAGAAACATTTGGTAAATTACCGCAACATGCTATTCTAGTCACCATGGACGTTACATCACTACACACAAACATTCCACACAATGAGGGACTAAAAGCCGCTGCACAACATATCAGAGAATTTGGTATGCCTGGCGATCCTACACCAAGGTCACTCTTGGAACTGCTTTCCATTGTATTAAGATGTAATAATTTTGAATTTAATGACAAACAATACCTACAAACGGGTGGGACAGCTATGGGCACTAAAGTAGCACCAACTTATGCTATCATCTTCATGGCCCAACTGGAGAAAAAGCTTCTGCTTCATTCTCCCCATAGACCGGCCCTTTATCTCCGATACATCGACGACATATTCATGATCTGGACATCTGGCCAACAAAAACTAGATGAATTCATCCACTATATGAATACATCTCATCATTCGATCAAATTCACAGCACAGCAGTCCACAACTAAGGTCAGCTTTCCGGACACATACGTATACATTGATACTGATCGCTCACTATGCTTCGATTTATACTGTAAACCCACAGACACACACAGCTACGTACATTACCAATCAGCACACCCGCAGTCCACTAAAAACTCCAGCTGGTATGGGCAATTCCTTAGACTACGCAGAATCTGCAGCAAGGAATTAGATTTCCACAGACATGCCCATGAACTCATTGGTTACTATCAAAGGAGAAACTATCCCCCCGGATCCTCATCTAAACAGCTATCAGAAAGCATGCGCACGTTCAAGGTTCGATCCACTAATACCCAAAGTTAAAAACACAAAGATAAACACACGTATCCCATGCATAATGGACTTTCACACTCAAGGCCATAAAGCTAGCAAAATCATCAAAAAGAACTGGGAACTACTAGATAGTAGTCCCAAATGTAACACATTCCCAAACCCACCGATGTTTGGCTACAGAAAGAATCCAACTTTCAAAGACACACTTGTCACTGCCAAATTCGAGTTTCCCGCCAAATCAGGCCTCCAAGGAAAAACTTTCCAAAATCTAATCTATCCATGCACAAGAAAAAATTGTTTCTTCTGCAAGAATATGGACAGTAAACGTGAATTCACCAGCACACACACGGGTCTAAAATACAGATGTACGGTCAAAACATATTGCGATACACGCAATGTTATTTACCTACTTACATGCACACACTGTCACAAACAGTATGTGGGGGAAACAAAACATGAGTTCCACGTACGAGTGAAAGAACATTTAAGGGACATTAAAAAACACAAAGATACCCCTGTTGCAAAACATTTTAATTTACCCCACCATACTGGACAAAACGTGTCCTATAAAATTATACATGTTCTCCCTCACGATCCTGAGGACATCGATAAAACTTATATCAGGAAAGAAGAAGAGGAGTACTGGATACACCAACTACACACGTTGGACCCCATAGGGATTAATCATGCAAATTGGTGATTCCAAAATCTGAGTTGTTCTTTATATATCTCAACTTGGTTGACTACATTAGTTTTTATGATGACATTGATGTTCGTAATAGTTCTTCATAATAATTATCTGTCAAATTAACTGAAATGTAACTTTAGTTATGTTATGCAAAGTAACTGAAATGTAACTAGTTTGTTACACCATGCTGAATAGACTTGTGGAGACGTAGTTGATCTCACTTCGGGAAATCTCAGAAATCAGAAACGCTTCTGAATTCACAAATTCTGTTATGATGGTTTCCGAATTCAGATATGGGGTTTCTGAATTTGGACGGTTTTTTTAAATGTTTGCATTTATTGATCAATCAACCTAAGATATACTCTGTGTGTGTGTTGGATGTTTTCTATATATACGAGTACGCTAAAGAAAAATATGTCTAAAACCAATATAGTCATGAGAAACACCATGAACAGGCGGTCATAGCTTTTATGGTGATTACTGAAAAAGAAATATGCAAAAAAATATGGAATTCCTTTGATGAATTAGTTATATATAAGTGCTGGCACCTATGCAAGATGTAAAAAAATATCCAATCTCTGAATTGAACTTTCAACTGAGAAAACAAATTTAAGTTTCCGAATTTAGAAACATAGTGTCTGAATTCAACAACGCCTTTAAGATGCCGACTGGAAAAAAAATATGCCACAAATTCAGAATTAGCCGAGTGCTGCCACCTAATCAAAACATAAAAAACATCAAATCTTTGAATTGTTGTTCCAATTGAGATAACAAATTTAAAGTTTAGTGTCTGAATCCAACAACGTTGCCTTTAAGATGACTACTGAAAAAAGTGTCAGGCTTGCACAAATTGAAAATGTGCGCAACCCATATTTGGGCTATGCAAATTTATTTTAGCTAACCCATTTGGGCTTACACAACCGTTTTACATATATTTATGTACAAAGTAAAGACAACGGCGTAACACAAAAAAGGGTTGCACTAAAAATATATGCGTAACCGCTGCGCGAATGAAAAAATGGTTTACGCAATTTGCGCAGCCCTGAATGTGTCAGAAAATCTGAAATTCCCCTGTTGAATCAGTTTTAGCCGAGTGCTGCCACCTATCCAAAACATTAAAAAAACATCCAATCTCTGAACTGTTGTTCCAACTGAGTTAACAAATTTAAGTTTCCGAATTTGGAAACTAAGTGTATGAATTCAACAACATTGCCAAATTCGGAAATGGGGTGTATCTGAATTCGGAAACGTTTCTGAATTCTGAGATTTCCCGAACTGGTCTTTCGCACTGCTGTTCTTTTCATTGTGTGTTTGTCGCTATCCGAATCGCCTTCTCTACGCTACTGTCTCTTCGTGCTACTACAGAATGCTGACGTTGAAATCAGAGTGAAGGTATGCGCATGAGTGATCTAGCAACTATATACCATATCTATGGTCGCCTGTTCTACGTGCGCCTTGAAAAGGCGGAACCTATATTGGTAAGAATACAATGTTCTTAGTAACCGGAACGTCATAGCAATACATGTGTACTCATACATGTACGACAGAAGACGTTGATTAATATATGGCTGCAAGTAAATACATGAATGTACATGCGATCTGAGTGGGAAAGACATACTACCAGGCCTTAAATTTAATTTTATAGTGCTAAATACGATTGACAACTTCCATAGCCATGGATGAGTGTGATACCTTTTGCAATAGTATCCGATTCGACTAGTCGTCTACTCAGGAAAGCAAATTACTTGGAGTCGTATACTTGAGTTTCACAAGACAAAGTGGGCATTGACAAATTACTTGCTGATATTTTGCGTAGCGACTAAGTAAAACACGAATATATTCATTTATGGCATTAAACAAATGCTGCTAGCTTAGCTAGCTATGTTGATGTATATATAATTCAGTGGTAGCAATTCAGAATTAAGGCTGCAAGATTCACAAGTACAATTTTAGGTTTGTGTTTTGACATACGGCTTCACAGGGGCACTATAATATATCCTCTTTAAATCTTGAATGATGATGATGATGATGATGATGATAATGCGTGTGTGAAAAAAACTGTTAGAATAAATTTGGAACAGTTTCTCAAAATTCTGCAGATCTGCTTTTGTACCCATTCACGTTGCGGAATCACTTTAAAAAAAACATGAACAAGAGGCCCAAGGGGCCTGTATCGCTCACCTGGACCATAGGTATCTCAACTAGAATGGTCCTTAACAATAAGTAAAACTCTTATGAGTTGAGCAGACTTGTAACAAGAAAACAGAGGCCATGTTTCTTTATGTATCAACTTGTCTTGAACAAACTTTAATGGGCCTTAGACATCAATATCATATCTCCAAAATATCCGCCCAATCCCATCAGCGGTTCTGGAGAAGTCGTTTTCGCTAAAACTAGGTCAACCAAAATGGCCACTGAACCATTTGACCAATCAAGTTCCCTTGAACAAACTTGGTTCTGCTGTTGCCCTATATCATATTTCATGGGGTTTGTTTCAATCCACCAAGCGGTTTCGGAGATTTTTAAGACATTTCCTAAAATCGGCCGAAATCCTAGATGGCCACCGGCCAAATTGGTCGATCGGCTTCATTTGAACAAACTAGGATCCCTATGCCCTAAGGATACTTCATGCAAAATATAATTGAAATCAGCCCAGTGGTTCTTGAGAAGTCATTTAAAGAAAAAAGTTGACGGATGACGGATGGTCGCCATGGCATAAGCTCACTTGGCCATTCTGGCCATGTGAGCTAATAAGAGTAGGAATATTATCAACAAATGCTCTCAATTTTGTAACCAGCAACCATTCTCTGAAATAAAACATGCATTAAAATAAAAATAAACCTTAAAATGAGTTTACTGCTTATAAATATCCATTACCTGGTCAACAGATGCAATCTGAGTATTATGTCATGTGTTCTCGAGGGTGAAGTAATCTTGTAATTTCAACTCTAGTGAGGCAGTGAATTGGTGTCAATGTTTATGATTTGAGCAAAGGAGAGTCTGTCACTAACAGTAATTCCATAAACGGGTATGATACAAACACAGAACATAATTTATAGTTGTAAATCCAGATCAGGTTAAATTCTGCTTTTCGTAATAACTGGGTAGCAGGAAATTGCAGTCATGGTTTAAAAAAAAATTAAAATCTTTCAATTTCCTTTTGTTAAATTGGTCAATCTAGTATTGAAAATGAACATGTGTTTTGCCTACCGGAAAACCAAAATTTTTTTGGAAATTTATATTGTATGCAGTAACTAGAGCCTGTTCGAATTGGCATTACTGGCAGAGAAAAATCGATCTAGATCTGAAAACTACATACGCACCCCGTGTCAGTTTCAAACGTTGACAGAAATAAATTATTACTAAGGCAATGTATCTGCAAAGCTGCTCAGGAAAGCAATGGCAGATGTCGCCAGACGCAAAAACTGGGTTGGTTTACATCATTTCTTTGCGATTTATCGGAATTTTTATCATGGATCAAAAAAGTAATATTGGAAATACATGTTTTTCACTACACTGACATCAAAATGTATAAAATAATCACTTGTTCTACCCGCATCTTTTGAAGATTTGCGGATGTGATGTAAAACTACTGTATCTATTTAGACACATGATTTGTTGACGTCACCTAAGCAACGCACATATGACAGCGTCAAAAGCATGTACCCATTAAATCACATGACACTCGAAAACACAATACCGGACGATACAACAGCATGGTAGCCTGTGTTATGTAGTGTATACAATAATTATAATTTATTTCCATTTTCAGTCAATGGACACAACATGCCATGATGGACACATGACATCATCATTATCATTTTACGAGGCATAAGCCCATGGCTTGTTATTGCCTCTGGAGCTGTGTTGGTATTGTATTACTAGTGCTTGTACTTTGTTTAGTTACAATTGTTTATTTGTTTGGTTGGCATTATTCATTGACAGTAATCAGGACCCTGGTTGACTTTGGGAGGTGCTGTGGGGTAGATGGGTTATCCCCGTGTCAGCTGCGGCGTGGTTATATTTCTAGATTGTCTTATTATTATATATCTATTAGTTGGTTATGTCATGATCGTATATTATGTCATTTAGGTGCATATCTAGTTTTGATTTAAACACGCCGAGCGTGGGTGCCTCGACCACAACAAAAGGGAGTGAGTTCCATGTGTTAATAATTCGGTTTGGGAAAAAATGCCTACGAATTTCTTTTCTGCTGCGTTTAGTGTTGAGCTTGAATGTGTGACCTCTAGTGCGTGTTACTTGATTGGTCAAAGAATGTTTGTGTCAATGTTGTAATCATCATGGATAAATTTGTATGTTTCGATTAAGTCTCCTTTAAGCCTTCTGTATTTTAGTGACATGAGGTTCAAAGCCTTTAACCCGTCTATGTAGCAGTAGTTTCTCAAATGGGGAACAAGCTTAGTGGCTCTGCACTGGACCCTTTCGATTATACAAGATTGTCTTTTAAAACGAGGAGACCATATGCAGTTACAGTATTCCAAAATTGGTCGGACTAGTGATTTGAATAACAGGGTAAGCGTGTTTTCATCTATGTAATTGAAGATTCTGTTAATTAGACCAACTATGCTGTTCTCCTTTGATACAGTTGCATTTACATGGGTATCGAAGGAAAGGTTTTCATCTATGTGTACACCAAGATCTTTTTCAATTGTGGGCGGTATGATTTCAATGGCTTGTGACTGGCATGTAGTGTCTGTCATATAATACTGGGTCCTAGGATTATTTGAACCAGTGTATTACATGTGTTTTGTCTGTATTAAAGTGTAGCTGCCAAATCTGAGACCAATTACCAGGGAATATTTTGCGCGGTATCGCATCACAAAATAGGATGCAAATGAGTACCTGTTGCTACACAATCACAACTTCACATAGAGCTATTTGCTGCGATACATAGCTTTGATGTAAAATTCAGTCAATTCACTTAATTTTGAAATATTTTTTATAGTCGCTAAAAGTTGCAAAACGCTTGTCAAACTTAGTAAGGATGCGAGATGCGCATGAGACTGATTTCCGATATAGTCCATAGACATATATAGCTATAGAGCGCATATCTTCATACCTTCCTTCACTATGGGACAAATGACCGCCGGTGACGCGAGTTCAGTAAGCGCTCTATAGATCAAAATCCTAAAAGCTAGCGATGCGCGCATGCGTTAGCGGCTTCCTTCTTTTGGTATAATAATAAACTGTTACAGACTTCAGTTTTGAGTTTGGACACCAGTCGGAAACTCGCAATATGTATCACGGGGTATTCACAGTCGTCACCATATTGCTCGTAACAGACTCTCTTGAAAATCTAAATTCTCCTATAGGGGGGGTGTGTGGCTATTGATCCTTGCCTCGTCATTAGTTAGCATTATGATAAACCTTTAAAAACACAATGTTTGTCTCGGAAACTGAGTTATATCATCGGGAATGCTAAACTCCTGTTAGCGCATCCCCAAATCAAGGCTGACACAGTATAGTTAGCCATGATACGGCGGCATATCTCGCTTGATTCGCGCAAGCAACAGATTTAGAATGGCATGTCGCCAAGATCGACGCATGCGCGAGTGTTCTCGAGTACTCTTCTCCAATGTCGGGAACATACTTTCTCGCAAGATTATTGGTTAATAAATATAACTATATAGAAAGCAACCAATGAATCCCAAGGAAACTACCGACAGTAAAGAAAATAAACAATGTTTTACGTGGTAATTTTATGAATGACGTAGTAGTATCTCTATATATAGCATTCGTAGTATTCGTAGTAAAACTACTAACGTGATGGACCGATTGATACACGCTGATCACAGTAAAACTTTTTATCACTCACTATTTAAGCCAGAGAAAACGACCATTAGTAATTTTTAAATAGAAATTGTTAACTCTTTCAACTGAAGTCATAGTATCGCAGAAACTCAATTTCATCTTAATAAGCTGTTGAATATATTGCAAGTTTTTAAGGGGGACCTGTTGCTCACAGCTGCCATAGCCTACAACAGCTTCCAGTTAAAGGTCATATATGGAGTGTGTTTTAATATATCCAGTCCTTCCAAATCATATAGCTGTTATCAATTTGCTAATACATGGCATATTTCTATATTTATTGCCGATAAAGTACATAGCCTTAGAATATCGCGTCATGAATTGCCTCCCTTGAATTCCAAGCAGCTGTGACATCATAGTGGAACAACCACTAAGCAAAGCTAATACAGGCAACACTGTTTAACCAGGGTAACTCTTTCATTTTATAGTATTTAGCAATGAATTTTGAAATAGGCAATGATCTCAATGATATTCCCGGTAGACATTAGTCAGAAGTTTATAATAGGGCCGATGCCATATTTAAATATGAATAGGAAAAAACCCTTTTTAGATGAGATCTGCTTCGAGAAAATATCTCAGTGTGATTCTATAGATACTGTATTTATATGGCACTATATCTTGCTACATCCAGTACTGGTGGGATGGCCGTCAAGCGCAGATCTGGGATTTTATTTTTGAGTTAGTCCAATATTGGAGAGGGTCTGTGAGTGAGGGCGTGACCCCTCTAAATGGCCGTTTGGGGAGATATGGGTGGCTGGTTCTTCTCCCTGAAAATTCTGATGCTATGCGAAGTCATTTCCTGCATTCCATTTGATATACAACATGTCTATTTTGCGCCTATAATTCAGCAGAATCTGTTATGATTTTCTAGATGTATCTCTATCCTCTCCTCCCCCCCTATCAGTATGCATTAGCTTAAGTATTTAGCCGTTTCTAGTACAGTATAAACCTATGTAGTACAGTAATAAGTAATCTTTTGTAGTGTAAGAAAGTTAGTCTGATATAAACAGCAATAGTTAAAATATTCCAAACCATGGAGCTTGTTCCGAGGCCCAAGTGTACCTCGATGATATGGACTCATTTCGGTTTTGAGGCAGATATAAATGGCGCTATTATAGATGATAATAAAGCGATCTGTAAAATTTGTTTCAAAACAATCATTGTTAAGTATGGGAACACGTCGAACTTGTCAAAACACCTTAGAGTGCATCACGCATCCGAGTATGCTGCTCTATCGCAAAACTCGCCAGCTAAATGCTCAACACCGGTAAAACGCCAACGTGAAGATGACGAATGCGATTCTCATCAGCAAACAATCGCTACAGCATTTCGTAAGTCGCAGCCGTATGCCGACACATCAACAAGATCCAAACAATTGACCGACTCCGTTACTAGATTTATAGTAAAAGAATCGCTTCCAATCTACATGGTTGAGAAACAAGGTTTCACGGATATGCTGTCCGCTTTTGATAGCCGCTACGAGCTCCCTAGCAGGAAACATATGACACATGTTTTAATTCCAAAGCTTTACAGTGAAGTCTGAGAGCGTGTACAAACTGATGTAATTAGTGCGGAGTACTTCTCAGCTACTACCGATCTTTGGTCAAGCCGCGGCATGACACCATATCTTGGATTTACGGTGCATTATATAGATGCCAACTGGAAACTGTGTAGTCGGATTCTGCAAACACTATATTTTCCGGAAGACCACACCGGTGAGAACATTTCTGAAATTTCGAAATCAACTCTTGATAACTGGGGCCTATCAGAGAGCAAGCTGTCAGCCGTGACGAGTGACAATGGGTCCAACGTGGTACGTGCCTTAGACATACTAGGGTGGATACAGTTATCCTGTTTTGGCCACAATTTACACTTAAGTGTAAATAACAGCTTTTCAAAAGATAAGCGAGTATCGAGAGCGATAGGGGTGTGTAAAACAATTGTCAGCCGTTTCCATCACAGTTGGAAAAAACAACGAGAACTCAGAAAAGCCCAGACTGAAGAGAATTTACCCGGACACAATCTACTGGTAAACTGCTAAACGCGATGGGGTTCAAAATATGCTATGGTGGAACGTGTTGTAGAGCAAGAACCAGCCATTAGAAAGGTCCTAAGCCAGGACCGTAAATCTGTCCATCTCGTTCCATCGTGGCAAGACGTTCAGGTGATGGAGGCATTCTGTAAGGCATTAGAACATGTTTCGTGTTTTACAGATACGATGTGCGCAGAGAATTATATCAGTATCTCTGCCGTACACCCATTCCTTAAGAAACTCGAGGACGAAATTTTGGACACATCACAGGATGAACACACATTGACGACTGACATAAAAGAACTCATCAAAGCTGATCTCCTTAAACGCTATTCAGATGAAAAAACAGAGCAATTGATCATGGCCGCGTCTTTCCTAGATCCACGATTCAAGAAAGGTTATCTCTCTGAAGAGCATTACAAGACAGTGAGTAAGCGACTGGCATCCGAGGATTCAGAGACACAATCAGCTATAATTCCAGAGCGTGACGTAGAAGTAGACCCATCAACAAATGTTGCCAAACTAAGAAATCTTTAATCACATTCTCATCCCTGTTTGCCAAACCGAATGCAGTCAAACAAACAATCACTATGTCCCTGGACCATGAAATAAGCTGCTATTCCGCAACTCCCTCTTTGGACATTTCAGTCGACCCACTAACCTGGTGGAAATCACACCAAACACAATTCCCTCGCTTGGCAAAACTTGCTAAGAAATACTTGTGCATTTGTGCTACTAGTGTCCCTTCTGAACGTCTATTTAGTAAATCTGGCGTTATTGTGACACCTCGGCGGGCATGTTTGAAGCCAGACCGGGTTAACATGCTCACTTTCCTTGCATGTAATTTATGATAGAATTTACTAGTCTGGCTTGAATAATTTAGAAAATATTTTGACTGAAAGTTGTTGCTGCCACCGGCAGCAACTGCTTCCAGTCAAAATATTTTCTAAATTATTCAATATTGTTCTTGAATATATGCTTTGTTATTTTACATTGACATGCCATTGGTGAGAAAGGGTTTTCTTGCTGAAGTTGAACGAAGCTGCATGTATTCAACGTTACGGTATAATAGCTTGTTCCACTATTACGTCATTATTGACGCTGAAGAGCTCAAAATCAAGGGAGGTAAGTCATCACGTAATTATGTGTATTCGATCATACGCCGACTTCGCGGCTTAATATTAGCTATTTGGTGAATGTTAGACATATACAGCTGGTTTGTTATTAATTACTATACAATAATGCCTTAAATACTTGCAAAATTGTACATAAAAGGGATTTCTCCAAATATGACCTTTAAGCACTAACACTATTCAGCCTTTTTACATTGTATTGAATGTGTACTTTGTTTAGCCTACCAGTTGAAAGGGATATGTGATGTAGGTTGGTAAGTTACAAAATATATGTTAAACCTAGTCAATGAAATCACAGTATTCATGGGAGGTACATTATTGATTTCTTTGAAAATAATTTGACTGGGATATGTTGCTGCCTTAAGCAGCAACAGCTTCCAATCAATGTAATTTCCAAATCTGCCAATACGTATTATTTTAGGTTTCCTATACTCCCTGACCTTGGCCAGAACATGCATATTCTGAATCTGACATATGTTATACTGACAAATAACAATACTGGCTACCGTAGACCTGAAGACTGATACACTATCCTCAATAACATTCACAGAAGTCCAATATTAATTATTCAACCATCTGTTCATGTCAGATTTGTGCAATTTGTGTAAATTACGTGTCGCATATTACACGCCTTACGGACTACTAATTTTTTAGACGGACTACTGATTTGCCAAGTCTGGTAGTCATTCGTCCCTGTTGGAACACCAACCAGTTTCAACACAGTTTGTTTGCTATGCAAGTGCTATGAACTGCTATGCATTATTCCATTTGTTTAGCAGTTACTGCTATGCAATTTTTTCCCAACAAAATATTCACTGATTACATACATTATCTATATTGTCTTGCAGGTTCATGGTGTTAGGGTTACCAAACAGTTTTGTACCATCCGCATGGATCTTACAAAGGCAGGTTACGGAATCGGGTAGTAAATTGAGGCACACATATGTCAAACCGGCAAAATGCGACAGCCTTTCACTCTGGGTCATATTCAAATTCCTTGATTTTTGGTGATTTTTTCCGACTGGTAAAATGGAAACTCCTTTTCAAGGTTTTCCCTGATTTCCAGCATGACTAGGACCCCTGCATCCATCCACAGGCATTTGAAGCTTACCCTCCTATTTCATATTATTAGCATATTTCATATACTACTATATATTAGGGTTGCACGATTATTCACTTTTCATAATCGCGATCATTTAAAAAAGATAATCGCGATCATACGATTAATCATGAACTATATTAACCACGTCAATGCTGCTTAGAGGATGTTATTATGCTACTGTAGATTGTAAGATTATGGGTTAGGCACTTGGCTATACATACATGGACAGAATACGCCAGTTGCTGACTGCAAACAAAGGAATGTATCAAGATTTTTCTAGACGAAAAACGGAAGGTACTGTATTTCACTTAATTGTAGCCTATGCTCTAATAGAAGCCCACCCCCTAACTTTGACATATGAGCTCCAATGATTTCTTAGCAGTTTCAAAACGGCAAAACTCTGTATTAGAAGCCCACCCCCCTAACTCAGCACATTGTATAGGAAATATTTTTTTTAAGAGCAAATTTGTAAGAATAACGTGTATAATAATAACAATTGTGTCACAGGGTGTGTCTACTTCAGATCGATCTCTGCCCTGATACATTTCCGGCCCGTCTAGAAGTCAATACAGGCCTCGGATTTGTAAATCTCGACCACCTATTAGATTAATACTAATAGTAGGCCATGTATGGTCAAGATATAATAAAGTTTATTCCACACTTTTGGAGTCAAAATGCGCTTAAAACAGTCTTGGCGTGATTAAATACCTTCCATATAAATATATTTTAAGACCAAATTTATGTACCAAACAAGTACGGGAGAAAATGTGCATCAATTTTGAAACGCTGATCAACATTAAATGATTCAAATTGAATTATTACAAATGACAATATAGCCGACTTCTTAAGTTGGCGAGCCAGCGGCTCTTTTGCGCTGGGAGGTGGCGTGTTCTCGCGAGATATTATACGCTAACGGGAGTTTATCAAACGGGTACCAGTTATTCAGATCAGTATAATACTCAGTTCCTATTGCGCAATGATATATAGATATTCCTGAGTTCCGAGTCCAGAATATTTATATCCGAGTACTCGCTCTAAAATAAACTCTTCAATTGGAGGCGAATCACGTGATTAGTATTTTTTCGCGACACCATTTTATATCAAATTGTGGATTAATTTTGATGTAATAAACGACCTTTATTAAAGGATACGCAATATTTAGCCGCTCAAATCAAATATTTTCCACTTCCCCGGTGATGTTTTGAGGCATACATTAAACATAGGCTGGATTTTATGTGAGAAAATGCGCTGAATTTCCGTGGTATCAGTTTTAGAACTTTTTTGGGAAAACCGTTAGCGCATAGCTATACAGAGAATGGGGAATGCGGGATAAGCGTGTGTGATTACAACAACAATGACAAATAGCGACCAAGTGAACAATCTTTATTTATCTAAAACTAATCATGAGTCAATACAAATCAGTTATTTATTTAGTTTATTTAATCATTCACACACTCGGATGATTGCCGGATGTTTGTTTCCATGATTGGTAACGCGAGCAGTTTCACAAGCGTAAGTGTCTTGACAAAAATTTCAACATGGCGATTACACGATTATTTCATTTTATAATCGTCCACATCATTTTGAATTATATAATCGCGATTAATCGAAAAATCATGCAACCCTACTACATATATAATACACAAGGTGGTCAACGGAGATCACGGAAATACAGTACACATGAACAAAAACAAAGCAAAAATCTTAGTTCTAAGCCTCTGCATTCGGGATGATAGCGGCGTGTCATGTCCGTCTAACACATCGACACTGGTTTTGCATCGCTCCTGCGAATTTTGTTAACTTTATTACATTTTTTCGAAGCGAATTGTAAATGTTCCAGAAACCATTGGGGAAAACCTAGCCATTGCTAGACTGGTTCCTGGCGCTCTGTATCGGTTTGCGGAACGCCAGCATCATTGGACCTTTCACCTCAACACCAACAATATGCATTTGGATTCAGATTCAAGAGGAATTATTATTTTACTTCACTTTAAATTTTTTATTTCCCACAACGCGATGTAAAGAAAAAAGGCTGATAAAGAGTCAGTTGAGTGTAATAAAAAAAATTAAAAGCCTGCCCATGTAAAGAAAATAGAATGATTTAAGAATAGTAAATATATTTATTAATTTAAAGATTCATGTTTCAAATTTTATCTTTAGATAAAAAATATTTATGAATATAATAAGTTGCTGCGGAGCGTGACTGGGCCAGTGTTTCCCCAATGGTTTCTGGAACATTTACAATTTGCTTCGAAAAAACGTAATAAAGTTAACAAAATGTGTAGGATCGATGCAAAACCAGTGCCCATGTGTTAGACAGATATAACACACGACGCGCTGCTTTCATCCCAAACGCAGAGGCTTAGAACTCTGATTTTTGCTTTGTTTTTGTTCATGCGCATTGTATTTATGTGATCTCCGTTGACCATCTTGTGTATTATATATATAGTAGTATATGAAATATGCTAATAATATGAAATAGGAGGGTAAACTTCAAATGCCTGTGATTCATTAACAATGAGCATTATGATTATACAGATGTTGGTGGCATTTAGTGATTTAGCTTCAATCAAGATCAAGATGAAGTAACCATTCCAAAACCTAGCGTCACTCATGCACCTGAAAATAGAGGCTGTACGGCCGGTGTTCAGTATTATCGACAATAATACAAAAGATTGACAATGTCACAATAGGTTACGAAAACTGGTGTCTACTTATAATTATACACAGTTTGCTGGACTCAATATTCTGTTTTCAAGGCCATAATATACTCACACCGCCGAATCCGCCGCCATACATATTAAAATTTAATAATTTAGAAAGGACTGACAAAAGGTTGAAATCTTTAAACGTGCTACTAATTTATGCGGCCGGCATCCGCTACCTTACGGAAAGGCTTTTGAAAGCCGGTAACCGGCTCAAGAGAGTTTTGCCGAACTCTGAACATAAACGTTTGCGAACATAAAATTCTGGACAGTGGTGGGGTAATCGACGCGATATACATGGATTTCATGAAGGCTTTCGACACTGTACCACACAAAAGGCTGATCGTTAAGAATGGAATTGGAATGAGTGAAAAAATGTGTCAGTGGGTGAGACTTTTTAATCATCACCATCATCATTTTACGATGCATAAGCCATTGGCTTGTTATTGCATCAGTGTTTTTGTTGTTGTATGGCTTGTTCAATCCAATTCATAAGTTCCTTCCTTGAAGTCGACTTCCAGTTTGTTCTTGAAAGATCGGACTGTTGTTGCTTAATTAAGTCTCCTCAAAACCATTTGGTTTAAGACTGACCATTACCACTCTGCTGTCAATATTCCTTCATTTGCTGTGTCAATAACAAAGAAACTGGCTTACATTTTGCAACAATTTTGTTGATGATGTTGCTGTCTACGACAGCAACATCCTCCAGCAAATTTGCCCGAAAATGAACACAGATCATCTTTTAATTTAATTTGAAATGTAAAATTCTGATCTCAGATTGGCAAGGGTTAACACTGATTTGTGGAAATGCTGTGGTGCAGATGGGTGTTCCCCACGTTAGCTGCGGTAAGCCGCCTGCACTCATGGTTACACCCTGCTGTGTCTAGCATTTGTTTGCATGCTTACTTGTGGAAGCAATTGTTTGTCTTATTGCTGTTGTTTTCATTTTCTGCATGCATCGCTGTCCGAGTCTCCTCTACGCTTGCCTTGTGTCTCTGCATGCAACCCCAAAGTGCGTATGTGGAAGCAGAGATGTATCTACTGGTAATTGTACTCGCTACCGAGCATGTTCATGTCTATACACAGGCTACTCCTAGCTCAGTCAACTTTTTTTGCGGAATTGCAGCGTGACTTTGTGATGGGCTGGTATATGTATGGCATGTTCAGTCAAATTCGAATGTTCTTTCTTTGAAGTAGATATCTAGTTTGTTCTTGAATGATTCGACTGTTGTTGCTTCGGCTATTGTAGCTGGCGGTGAATTCCATTGTGGTACCACTCTATTGGTGAAAAAGTGCTTGCGAATATCGTTATTGCTGCGTGTTATGTTAAGCTTGAACCTATGACCACTGGTCTGTGTAATACTGGATGGTTCGAAGAAGTAGACCTTATCAATGTTATATAGATCCCTGATGAGCTTGAATGTTTCAATTAGATCTCCTCAAAACCGTCTATATTTCAGTGACATTAGATTTAGGGCTTCAAGTCTTTCCGTGTAGCTATACTCTCTTTAAGCAACAGAAAACAAGAGTATGTTTAAACGGTAGTAACTCCAAATGGCAGTGTGTTACAAGTGAAGTATCCCAGGAAAGTGTGATTGGACCATTACTATTTGTGATATTTATAAATGACCTACCAGAATGTGTGAAATCCACTGCATATCTGTACGCTGATGACACGAACGTGTATAGGTAGATAGGTGGTCAAGGGGATCAAGCAGCATTGCAAGAAGATTTGGATGCACTCCACAACTGGACCAAGACTTGGCTGCTACGCTTCCATCCGGATAAATGGAGTGCTGGAAATCAGTACTAGCGACACCAGATCTGGGAAGCCCTACAACCTATACGACCAGGGAGGCAAAGATGTGGAGCTAGAGGTAGTAGATAAGGAAAAAGACATCGGAGTCATAATTGATCATCGTCTGAACTTCAGAGGTCACGTGCAAACCAAGATTAAAGGGATATTCCACTGGGGGATTTTATGCATCTGACGTAAAGTACTAATTTTCCGCATTAATTTGAGACCAAGAACACAATTTTATGCCAACAAATACAAAAGATATCCTCAATTTAAATTGCTAAAGTAACCAGTAGATAGAGGCGCCATTTTGGACAAGCAGCTGACGTCACCGACACACCTATTCTGTTTGCCCGATCGAGGATAGCCGTAACCAGGGGAGGTAAACCTTGCATCTCGTGGATAATTAGCGTACTGGCTAAACAACTGACACTTTGCCACAGTGTTTGGAGGAAATTAAAGTGCAATTAGTGTCCCGATGATCGCGCCAGTCATTGCAGTGCTAAATTGTCAAAAATAGTTTTCTTATGGGCAATTTCTATTTTTTTTAAACATTGAAGGGTTATGCCAGGAGCGTGTTTGCAATCAACCAGCTACAACAAATTCTTGAAAAATATGTTAGTTGAATAAATGTTGAATGTAATTTCTGTGAAAGCCGTTGCTATTGCAACTTCTGCTTCCAGTCAAATTCCAGTTTCAAAATATTCAACAGGCAGTAAATATGGGTCAACATTTAAAAATTTGCGATCAATTAGTTAACCCTTTCAAGGACAGAAAAGCAGAAAGCTTAAAATTTACCCTGCATAGACCTATTGTGTGAAACTAATTAGTTTGGAAGCTACTGCAACATAATTCCAGGAAAATTTAATTCAGAATATTCAACACTCAGCATAGTTATTTTAAAATTGGGAGTAAACGTTATAAATGATTAATAACGCTGGATTTCAATAGTGTGAAAGCACTAAACTACTAATTATGTCTAGCGTACACGTGTCATTATTTACTAGCTGTCACCTACTTTCGTCTACGTAGTAAGCGGCTAAGCGGTTGCCTATAATTGACCGACTGGGCAATCAGCGACATCGTTTCATTTTGGTTTGCAAATCCCGTTTTACAATTGATGCAAGCAAATACGACGTTAATTGTCGAGTTTGATTCTGTTATATTAAAATTAAGTACCGCGCCTTTTGTTTTGAAATGCATGACACATTATTTTAAAATTATACAGACTATATGTTCTAAACTTGTGTCATCCAAATTTAAATGTGGAAGATATCCATCCAGTGCCGATGTTCTGAAGCCATCTTTTCCTTTTCATGCGGATGCTTCTGTGGATCCGGTATCTGAAAATGTGAATTTCCGTACCCTTTCCATGATCGTTTCTATTACTGCAAGCCCATGCTTGACATGCGGACATGATGCGATTTAACCATTTCACGCCAGCACTGGCCTCTGCAATCATCAAGTTGAGGACGCAGGTCAAAAGAAAACTATTTTGAGAATTTACAACTAAAACGACTGTCTCAGTAACCGAACCAGCCATTCCAGTGGTAAATTTCCAAAAATAGTCTTCGCTTGGCCTGCAAATGGCCATTCAATAAGGAAATATTCTGATTTTCCTGACAGAATGTTGTCATTAAAGGGTTAATTAATATTCGGCCTTCATAACGCGAAGTAAACAGGTAAATCTAAAAGTGCTGGCGATATTTTGCTGGTGTGTCGTTGACGTCATAATCTCGCGGTTTCTCGCTCTCATTGCGAGAAAATGGATGCGCCCAGGAGTCACGTTTTCGAGCGTTTTGGGCATATTCATTTTATTATTTCTCGGCAATGGAACAGTGTATTTCATATTTTTTTGCGGCAACTATTTCGGATTATAGTATATATTTAGTTGACTTATTCCCGATTTTCACTGGAATTTCCCTTTAATAAGGTCACAAGTATAATGGCAATTATTTACACAATATATACCTATTTGGATAAGCCCAGTTTTAACCTATTATACAAAGCCTTAGTCAGAAAACAGCTGGAATATGCTGGTAGTGCGTGGCCCCCCTACCGGAAAGGTGACATTGAGGCTTTAGAGAATGTTCAGAGGAGAGCCACTAAGTGCGTGCCAACGCTGAAACACTTAGTCTCAGAGAGACTGAGGAAATGCCAGTTGCCAACATTAAAATACAGGAGACTGCGAGGTGATGTTATTGAAGTGTACAAGATTATCCGCGGGTCATATGAGAAATCTGTCACTGGGAATACGTTCAAGTTCAACAGTCTGGACACCAGAGGACATAACTACAAACTGCAGAAACACTATGCTAGAATTGACATTCGGAAATATGCTTTTGTCAACAGAGTTGCTGATGTCTGGAATAGTCGCCCATATGAAGTGGTCAACGCGCCAAGTATTGAATGTCTTGAAAGAAGACTAGACACATTTTGGAAGGACCAAGAGGTAAAGTTTGATTACACGACAGACTTCAGGTTTTAACTACATGTCTAATAGTACGTGGATGATGATCTCTCAGTTTAAACTCTATGTACGTAGAGTTGGTGGTGATTACTTGTACCATACCACATAGTTTGTATGAGTTATATGGAGTCAAGTTCTTCTATGCCTATTAGGCTCTCAACTTAGGCAGAGCATGGGTCATGCGCCTATCTATATTGATTGTAATTAATTACTTATACTGTATGTTGTTATTATAGATGGGGCATGGGTTCTGTGCCTGTCCAACAAATAAAACTAGGGTATGTTCTGTATACTATTAATGTATTTTGTTTTTGTGGATGGGGCATGGGTTCTGTTCCTGTCTAGACAATACCTTAGGGCATGTTCTGTGCAATTATTATTGTATTTTGCAATTGTGGATGGGGCATTGATTGTAATCTAACTATCTACTGTAATTTGATACTATGGACGGGGCATGGGTTCTGTGCCTGTCTATTGATTGTAATTTAACTATCTACTGTAATTTGATACTATGGACGGGGCATGGGTTCTGTGCCTGTCTATTGATTGTAATCTAACTATCTACTGTAATTTGATACTATGGACGGGGCATGGGTTCCGTGCCTGTCTATTGATTGTAATCTAACTATCTACTGTAATTTGATACTATGGAAGGAGCATGGGTTCTGTGCCTGTCTATTGATTGTAATCTAACTATCTACTGTAATTTGATACTATGGACGGGGCATGGGTTCTGTGCCTGTCTATTGATTGTAATCTAACTATCTACTGTAATTTGATATTATGGACGGGGCATGGGTTCTGTGCCTGTCTATTGATTTTAATTTAACTATCTACTGTAATTTGATATTATGGACGGGGCATGGGTTCTGTGCCTGTCTATTAATTGTAATCTAACTATCTACTGTAATTTGATACTATGGACGGGGCATGGGTTCTGTGCCTGTCTATTGATTGTAATCTAACTATCTACTGTAATCTGATACTATGGACGGGGCATGGGTTCTGTGCCTGTCTATTGATTGTAATCTAACTATCTACTGTAATTTGATACTGTGAATGGGGCAAGGGTTCTGTGCCTGTCTTGATTGTAATCTAACTATCTACTGTAATTTGATATTATGGATGGGGCATGGGTTCTGTGCTTGTCTATTGATTGTAATCTAACTATCTACTGTAATTTGATACTATGGATGGAGCATGGGTTCTGTGGCTGTCTATTGATTGTGATCTAACTATCTACTGTAATTTGATACTATGAATGGGGCAAGGGTTCTGTACCTGTCTTGATTGTAATCTAACTATCTACTGTAATTTGATATTATGGATGGGGCATGGGTTCTGTGCTTGTCTATTGATTGTAATCTAACTATCTACTGTAATTTGATATTATGGATGGGGCATGGGTTCTGTGCTTGTCTATTGATTGTAATCTAACTATCTACTGTAATTTGATACTATGGACGGGGCATGGGTTCTGTGCCTGTCTATTGATTGTAATCTAACTATCTACTGTAATTTGATACTATGGACTGGGCATGGGTTCTGTGCCTGTCTATCGATTGTAATCTAACTATCTACTGTAATTTGATACTATGGACGGGGCATGGGTTCTGTACCTGTCTATTGATTGTAATCTAACTATCTACTGTAATTTGATACTATGGACGGGGCATGGGTTCTGTGCCTGTCTATTGATTGTAATCTAACTATCTACTGTAATTTGATATTATGGACGGGGCATGGGTTCTGTGCCTGTCTATCGATTGTAATCTAACTATCTACTGTAATTTGATACTATGGATGGAGCATGGGTTCTGTGGCTGTCTATTGATTGTGATCTAACTATCTACTGTAATTTGATACTATGAATGGGGCAAGGGTTCTGTACCTGTCTTGATTGTAATCTAACTATCTACTGTAATTTGATATTATGGATGGGGCATGGGTTCTGTGCTTGTCTATTGATTGTAATCTAACTATCTACTGTAATTTGATATTATGGATGGGGCATGGGTTCTGTGCTTGTCTATTGATTGTAATCTAACTATCTACTGTAATTTGATACTATGGACGGGGCATGGGTTCTGTGCCTGTCTATTGATTGTAATCTAACTATCTACTGTAATTTGATACTATGGACTGGGCATGGGTTCTGTGCCTGTCTATCGATTGTAATCTAACTATCTACTGTAATTTGATACTATGGACGGGGCATGGGTTCTGTGCCTGTCTATTGATTGTAATCTAACTATCTACTGTAATTTGATACTATGGACGGGGCATGGGTTCTGTGCCTGTCTATTGATTGTAATCTAACTATCTACTGTAATTTGATATTATGGACGGGGCATGGGTTCTGTGCCTGTCTATCGATTGTAATCTAACTATCTACTGTAATTTGATACTATGGACGGGGCATGGGTTCTGTGCCTGTCTATTGATTGTAATCTAACTATCTACTGTGATTTGATACTATAGATGGGGCATGGGTCATGTGCCTGTCCAACATATATTAGTATATGTTGCATGCAATATTACTGTAATTTGCATTTCTGAACGGGGCATGGGTTCTGTGCCTGTCTAAGTAGATAATATTATATACGTCAGGGTATTTCTAATTGAGTATAGGTCGTGCAATATATAACATATCAATAGAGATGGGGCATGGGTTCAGTGCCTATCACAAAAATATGAATTTTGATACATACTGGTCTAGTCTAATGCCTATTATATATTTATATATATGTTCTAGTCAAGGAGCTTAGCGCTATCTCCGGATCACTGGTAGCTTGCGGAAGTTATACATGTGTGCAGTATAATATGTACAGTAGCTTGTATAGGGTCGTCTGCCGACAATTTGTATATATCTGTCCTGTTAAAGGAAATCTGTACAGTTATATTTGCATATATGTATAACCGTTTTGACATGGAGCAGAACATAAAGGTATTGCCTGTGTTCTGTAATATTTTTAACTTTAACATTAAATATTTTTTAACTTTAACTATAAACTGTTCTGTTCTGTTCTGTTTGTAGATGGGTCAATTTCAGGAAAACGTACCAAATGGTGTCAGAGGTCTTTGTCAGCAAATATTTGTGTTATACCTACGAATTCGTTTATTATTAAGCTATTTTCAGTAGCGGCAACTATAATTGTGATTAGATACATATATACAAGCAATGTGGTTGCTTAATTAGAAGGTGAGAATTACTCGTGAATTATGTCACCCCCTCGAAAATGCCATGTCAGAAACTAAAACGTAAAAAATTGTAGATGATATAGCTTATATAATCAGCATCTCTATTAACAATAATGCGACAGTAATCAGTGCCATGTATGTGGGAATGGCCAAACAGACGCTGTAAGATTTCCTTCCATCGTACAATTTGTAGTAGACAGAAACATTTTCAAAAACTCATGAACGAAACCTTTTGTCAAGGCTGTCACACACATAAATATAACCATTCTTTAATATGTGTGACAATCAATCCAATAGAGTTATCGCCCCTGTTATAACTCTCCTTTAACATTATCTTGCAAAAACGGGCAATATATATAAGCGAAATTTGATATCTGAATCATGTTACTTTGAAGCTTATATTATTTAGATGTCAAGACCGAACACTTGACCACTTTTCCCAAATGCATTTATCCATTCCCAAAATAAATTTTAATATTTAGAATTGCAGTCTATTTTGATAAGCATATCATCATTGCATCCATTGAGAAAAAACAAAATGACAGCATTGACAAACACATAATATTGGCAAGACCATCACAGTCAAGACCATCACATTCCTTATTTTTAAGTCATGGAAATGTGCACATTTCTTTACATCAGAGCTGCCTTATGGTTTTATGTGACCTATTAAAGTTTTTTGTGTATGGTGAATGTTGGTTAATTTGCATTTTTACGTTATTTCAGGTCAAGACCATAACATTTTGTCAAGACCGTCACATACGCCAAGACCATCGCATTGAACCTTTCATATGGATTCATACAATTTACCCTTACAGCTAACGAGTCAATATATTATTCATTAATTGGCAGTATATATATTCTTGACCATTTTGCATCACATACATCGGCTCTACATGTTAGTTTTGATCAAAATCACCACTGATACCGTGTGATGGTGTTGACCAAATCGATGGCAATGTGAGCAATGGGGACATAATTTTCAGAAAATGGATTAAGATTAAGCATGGCAAGTTATAAAAGCATCCTCTCCAACCAAGTCAAATGAATAAAAATTCATATAATTATATATCAATTCGGTTTGAAATTTGACATTTCTGAACCACCCTTTTGGTACGTTTTCCTGAAATTAACCCATATATATATATATTGTAATCAAACAGCAGCCGAATCAGATTTTGAGATTGTGTCAACTTACATTTCATTTGAACTGTGAGTTTGAACCAATTTCCACTATTCGATTGCGGTACTCCTTACATAGGAGGAATATTCCTCTTCAGTCTGTTTACCGGTCATATTTGTGAAATGACATTATTTGTTGTTCGACGGACTTAATATAGATGGTGTTTATTTGAGTGCTTATGACTTGCACTCATTTACTTGAATAGATTTATATTGGAATGTGTTTAATTGAGAAATAGTTATCAAAGACTATTCATAGGAGACGAACGTGAATTCTAGATGGCGTGTCTTTTGTTAGGTTCTAGATTTGCATATCAAGTAATAGCTAGCCCGAGACGTTAACCACTCGATTCTGATAGCCTGTTATTGAGATTCTCATCATAAGGTTGGTGTCCTGGAATTTGTTTGATTTTCTTTGAATGATGATGCTGGAAGTTGTTGTGTAGCTCGTGGGGGTACGGGCTGGTCCGCCATGTCACTCCACTCTGCCGCACCGCATGTACAGGATGCATGAGAGGGCTGGTTAGCTGTGGTTATCTGGGTTGCGGATCCCGCATCGCATCTCTCTGGAAGGTACAAATACCGGCCTCTAGAGCCGATGGAACGTTCACGTTTCAGTGGGGCCATGCGACCATTGCCACCGAGATTGAACCTCACTGTCTCGTCCCAACTGTTGGTGTCACCGGTATGATGGTCCATTACTAACTTATAAGTCTGGACATGATGATATAATTAAACAGTCACAATTAATAACTATACAAACAATGCTACTCGTTTGACAGTAATGAGCAAACAATACAGTACATAGAGCTACTTGGTGTTCTTTCTACGTGGTCTCGCCGAAGGTACCACACAGATCCGTAAATCTGCAGAGGTATCCCCGCAAGGGAGCACCGCAACGTGGCTACTTGGTAGTTTAATATAAACTAATTACACCCCTAACACACAAAATATTGTTGTTGCGAGAGGAAAGTGCCTCGTGCGGGCCTCCATCACAGGAAAATGCCTTCACATCGAAGCGGAGGAAAAGAGCTGACAAAAAGGCCACTTTTGTTCAAACAAAAAGCTATGTGCTGGCCAATCCTTGTGAAGCCATAATTAATGTGATGCACACTGGTTTATATGAAGACGGGACGAATGATTTCCGAAGAATTCACAGGTCACCGTCTTTTGTAGGTCCAAAGATACTGTATTTGTAGTTGCCGCTTTATTTATGCGGACCTTCTGCTACATTCTAACCTACCATTTGGTTATTAGACACGATTCCAAGCTTTGGCCGCAAGTGGCAGGGATTCCTACCTACCTTTAGACACATACATCTAATGGCGAAGATGCCCAGCTTCCCGAATGTCGCCCAGCCTGGCATCTACCTCAGAAAGATAGCGTGCGTACATGTCACGGAGCAACAGCTTCCAAATCATATGATGATCCGGTCACCATTGTCCCGCAACCAGATATAACAACACTAGGACAATTTACAGTTCACAAAAGCAATTTAGAAAGTGCAATATCATTTATGACGGGGAGTTAGAGATTGATATCCATCGCTAGTGGCCTTCCCGTGAGGGCATGGTGGGTTCTAAGACCTCGCCCAGACACTACAACGACTTGGATGGAGATCCGCATCTCATCCGTCACTGCGTGTTTACGGAATTAACATTTTACCTGTCATTAGGGTTAAGTTCCAGAATGCCCAGAGATGCATTGCAGGCTGGGGTCACGTAATAAATAACATAATTTCTTTTCGCAGTGCTTCCCACATTGGCAGGGGAATCTAAAATAACTGGTATCCAAAGATACGGGGTGGGGGGGGGGGGGTATGTAACTCGGCACTTTAGTCATCACCACTCGGAAACACCAATAGTTTCCCAGAGTCGGATCTTACTAACGTGTCGATTGGGAGTCCAGACAATTATTAACCCATGAGGCTGGGGGAGCGTAGACAGAGGCAATCACTCAATACTAATAAGAGGCCCTAAGGTAATTGGCCAATTTTACACAACCTATGCGGTGTGTGGTGTTACATATCCACTACAACCGGAAAAGAGGCGTACACTATGTGTCTCTTACAGCGAGATTGTCCCTAACTACTTTAAACCTATCCTATCGAGCTAGAATAGCCAGGTTTAGTTGGTAACATGTCAAGCTCGAGCAATTGGAGCATGATCAGCGACGTCAGTGTAAAACTGATGCTAGGGGAATAGTGATGCAGATATAACGTTGCTGTATAGTATTACCTAGCGTACTGCATCCCAGAGTTTTTATATAGAAACAAAACATAGAAACTAGGACTGCTACTTGCCACATACACAACTAACTAATACAGTGCTAACGATATATCACAGGTCATAGGACCTAACAGTGTTGTTAGTTGAGAGCACACGGAAATAAAGATAAAATTTACAGTATGAAACAGAAAGTATAAAAATGCAGTGAGAAAGACCCGGTAGCTACCTATTAGTCATCAGTACCAATTGAGGAAATAATTAAATACACAATAGTATAGTTACTTGATTACCTATTGGTCATCGGTACAGTAAGAGTTCGTGAATCACTGAAATTTATATGCTATGGTTGTAGAGCGCGAGATGGCATGATCTTGAATGCAGGGAAGATTTCCGCAGGCAGACTGTTGATGTGGCTCACTCTCAAGAACGTGAAAAAGAACGGTTAGAAAGATGTCCACTGGATAGTCAGATTAACTGATACATAATTTAAACAGTTGTTGTAAGGTTTCCGTCCAGCGACGGTAGTTTGAAAGTTGCCCATTAACAATGAGGGCTATATTTGTAATTAAATATGCATGTACAATAACTGGGTACACGGTGTGGGATATGTCGCATAGCTCTTGTGGTCCAAAAGTTAATTAACACACGCGACATGCAGCGCGGAAGTTTGATACCACTTCTCACCGTGGTCGGAAGATCCAGCAAGTTATCCACCAAGAATCACCATCAGCTCTACATCTGGTAGAATCACATCGGGCCCGCAAGGCCCATCCGCAGGAAACTCCTCTTAGAAAGTTCCGGAAAGGGAGTTCTTATATTAATTTTAATTTAAAATTGTAATCGGAGAAAAGTCTTAAGACTTCCCACCGGTGCAGGAGATCTCAATTTCGAGAGGCACCGCAGTGGTGTTGATACCACTATCGGTTAGCAGTTGTCTCGCATCTTGCACTGCGCTGGTCCAGCAGTCTTCCTGACTGTATAGGCTTCCAGCCGATGATGCTCTCGATTCTCATTTTTTCGTCCCTTTTATACTACTCATGACGTCAGAGGCAGGCGCTTCAGCCAATTAAAGTGCAAGCAGTAGCCAATCAGCATGCAGCTAGAAGTGGTGACGTGCCTATCACGTCAACAGCACATTCCCCATTCAGTTAATGCATACACGCGATTACGACGTCAAAGCAATATTTTGAAGATAATTTAAACGGGAGTTTTAATGATAGCTCGGCCATTTCTGGTTCGATTTCAACAAAGTAAAAAGTTCTGTAATCCTCGTTTCATTCTGGTCCTGATCGTTACCAAGTACGATGAGAATAGTGCGATTTGAGAAAATCACATGTACCAACTCGGTACACTATAAGCATACACTCTCTCCCAATCCTGACAGTGTTGCCAGGGAAGCTCTGACGTGCGCGCATGCGCACTACGCGTTCTTACGGACTTTTTAACAAAAGAAAACCTCTCTCATAGGACTTTATAATGCGTACTATCCTACTCAGCGGGGGGCATACTTTGAGCTAATCTGGAACGGTCGTCCCGCACCCAGCTTAGCTGGGACGGTTCGTACCCATCCGGTCGATCCGTGCTACACCTGCATATGCGCAGTGCAACAGTTTCCCGTAGTTATTCAATGAATTTCTCGCAGATTCTCAGACCGATGCTCTCTGATGTGTGTTTCGAAACAGAATTCAGAGTGGAATGGTTACATGTCAATTTTGGAGTAACGCTCTGACTAGATCGTGAGCTTTACGTTAGCATGATTTCAAATCCGAATATAAACTGCTACTTTGGCAATTGCGGTTTGCCTGACGTTGAAGTTTCCAAAATATTAGCTTTCTCTTTCGCCGGCTGTTGTGCAGTATGGCAGTGTGTTGCTTTCTGAGTTTTATTTTTGTAAAATGTTAGTGGGCTCGGATTCTGTATGGCCGCTGATTAATTTGTAAATGTGGCTGTATTTTGTACGGCAGTAAGTTGCTGTATTGCCAATTAATTTGAAAGCGCTTTCATTGGCTGGAACCGAGTGCCAAATGTGTGCACAAGACTATTTTCTGGTCACAGATTTGATTTTTAACATATTTGTGATAGTTATAGTTCGCATACTGCACAGTCGGAGAAAGGGAAGCTCAACGCCATGGCCCAAGGAGGCTGGTTTCATTGCTGTAATAGCAGGTAACATTATTTTTTTTACATTTCCGCCTTCTTGTAGTAAATTGTTATCAGGTCTTAAACCTGTATTTTTAAGCAGCTTTTTTCTAAACCATTATTTGATTCCATGTTCGTACATGCTCGCATAATCAGTCCTTGTGGCTATTGGCTACGTTCATGGAACCAGAAACGTCAAATTTTCTGCTGTCAGCCACATTGTCACGTGTTTCACTCAATTTCAAAGGTAACTACGTTTTTACGGCCGGCCGCCATCTTGGTTATTTAATCATTATTGTATAAAATCCAGTAAGAGTTTAACTTTCAGTAGACTGTATTGGATAGTCATGTATTTCGCCAGTAACATTTGATTAAGAGATGCATTATGTTAAAATTGTCCAGTAGTAAATGAATTGAAATGCATTGTGTTAAAATCATCATTTGGAGCTCTTCACGCTTCCAGATTTAGAAATTACAGAGAAACCGAAACTTCTTCTTGTTGCGGATATTCCACCACTTCGAGGCGCAACCAATTATTGTCCAGTTTACGAAGATTACATTCATGTAGGCAACTTCAACAGTACACGTACAGAACCGATACTTGTTATTACCTAATATACGGCACTAGGAGTTTATCTGATTGTCAATAAAAAAGATGTCATTTACTGAATATTTCAAATCTGTTTGTTAAAGTGTTAGGCCATTGTCAAAGGGAGCGTTCCTCCCTCTTGATGACAGCTTCAGTACTAAAATGTCATAGTCTAGAGATTTCTATTATAAAGTAAGTCGGCCGCACACTGAGGCTATTGCTAGGATAGGTGAACCGGATTTATTAGATAGCAGCCTATGGTGCTTATCAGTTCTGTCTTGGCTGTTTCTGATTAATTTAGTAAAACTTTGACTGGGAACTTTAAAATTAGTTACAAATACACATTTCCCACATTAGCGTATTTTGGTAAAATACCTTCCCGGAATGCATCGTGCATGCCACTTCCGGCTGGTAGCCACGATAGTCGATGCGCAAACAGCATTACTTTACTATGGGAATCAGATACAGGGCACTTTAGGCAGTGCATATGAAAAACTATGTTCATAATATTTTTGAAGTCATACATCATTGGAAAGCTACGCCAATTTTCTATGCATTTCTGTATTAGTTTTTATAGTTTTGTAAAATGTAATACATTTTATTGCAATTTTAAAATATCCCCTATTGTCCACTTGATTTAATGAATCTAGGTTGAATGGTGTATTTTATATACGCAAATAACTCAGTGAAAACGTTACAAAAATAAAAAATAATGCATTAATGTTTCGGAAATTGAATGCGCTTTCCAATGATATATGATTTAAATAATATAATGATTTTAGTGTATCATAGGAACGGTTTAGATTGTGGTGTATTTTAGTGCAAAAGTAACTCAACGCTGGTCAGCGGCTGGTTGGCGGCGGTACCAGCCAATAGTTTTGCTCTGAGCATGGATTTAGGGGAATCCCGGCATAATGACGTCAATGTGGGAAAGGTCTATTGCCACAAATTTGGCCCTAGGTATCAGCACACTTTTGGATGCTCAATACGTAGTCCGGTATCACATTAATCCTGGTCCCAAGGGAAAGCTTGTCCATCTTAGCAGGGAGTGCGAAAGTAAAGCAGTGGGGTATAAACACTTTCTTGTGATGAATGTTGGTTAAATGTGTTTTCAAGAACACATTTGACGAATATTCCTTGCCATAAGGGGTTTACAATTAAGTTATACGTCTGCTTTATTTGTCCAGGCTATTGAAATAGCGAGTTCGCGCTCCTATAATCTAAGAAGTTAGCCCCAGGACAGTCTAAAAATCAATAGGATTGGTGTTTTTGGCTTGGTAAATCTACCAGTTTCAATATGTAGCCTGTGGTTAGATGTCCTTATGTGGGTTAATGCCAGTTAATGACAATGATAGGTTATTAACTTTGATCAACAAAATTGGAAATGAGAAAGCAGCATACTGTATGATTGTAAGGGATTTCAACCTACCAAATATTAACTGGGAAACTGGAAACTCAACAGATCAAACCGGGCAATTGTTTGTCAATGCACTACAAGATAACTTTCTGCACCAAATGGTGAGCCACCCTACAAGACACCAGGAGAACCAGAAAGAAAATATCATTGACTTAGTGATTGCAAATAACACCAGTATAATTATTGATATCTCACACGAATCTCCATTAGGCAATAGCGATCATGATACACTGAAAATCCAACTGCACACGGACCTTATTAATCCTACTACTACACATAGTAAAGGCAAACTTCTCCTAAACAATGGTGATTACAACACAATTCGGAAGGAACTAAGCAATATTGACTGGAGCATAATGAACGACCTCAGTGCAACCGAAGTTACACACTTTTTATATCAGAAACTGACAGACACAATGATACGAAATACTTCTACAACAAAGGTAATTAGAAATACAAAGAAAAAGAAACATATTTGGATAAATAAGACCATCCATGACACCATCTGAGAGAATCGGAAGGCCTACAAAAAACACAAAAAGACCAAGAAAACCAGCGACTACAACAAATATAAGAGTGTGAGAAACTTAGCTGCTGCAAAGATGAGATCTTCTAAACGAGCCTTCGAAAGGCAAAATAGCCAAAGAAAGTATAACAAACCCAAAAGCCTTCTGGAACTATGTGAAGAGCAAAACGCAACTAAAAGATGACATTGGAAACTTGAAATACCCAGACAGTGGTGGCATTGCTAGAACAAACAGTGAGAAAGCTGGGGTACTGAACAACTTCTTTGCAAACGCCTTCACCGAGGAGGATTTTGGACACATACCACAGCTTCAACCAAGAAATAATGGAAACTATCTAGCAGATATTGTAATAACACCACATGCCATAGAGAATAAACTAAAGTGCCTAAATAATAACAAAAACAAGGGTCCTGCTTTCTTGCAGAGACAGCTAAAGAAATCAGCAAACCTATAAGCATTTTGCTCAATAAATCTCTGGAGGAGAGCAGTCTACCTGAGATATGGAAAACACCAGATGTTACTTGTATATACAAAAAGGACCGATGTATAACCCTGGAAATTATCGCCCTGTAAGCATTACATGCATTCTGTGCAAAGTACTTGAGTTGTTTTCACGAGATGCAATCATGGAGTTCTTGGAACAAAACCACCTACTTTCAGAATGCCAGCATAGATTTAGGCCAAGATGATCATGTAAAACACAGCTGCTAAGATATTTGGAAATTGTAACTCAAATGTTAGATACCAGTGGATGTAATCTATCTTGATTTTAGTAAAGCATTCGACAATGCACCCCATGCAAGACTACTAAATAAGCTCCATGCATACGGAATAGGAGGAAATCTAACAGCATGGATTCAAAATTTCTTAATGAACTGGAAATAGCGAGTTCAAATAGACAGCACAAAATCAGAATACAAGGATGTCACTAGTGGTGTGCAACAGAGCAGTGTCCTCGGTCATGTGCTCTTTGTTTTGATCATTAACGATTAACCTGAAAGTGTAGACTGCATTTGCGAAATCTTTGCGGATGATACTAAACTAATTGGGAATCCAAACACAACGCAACTTCGCTTTAACTCGACAAAAATCTATTCCCTACATTTAGGAAAAATTATCCTAAGTTAGAATACATCATGACAGATACTGACAATCATCCAAAAATTCTTCAGACCAAATGCGAAAATGACCTTGGCGTAAACATTTACGAAAAGCTGAACTTTGACAAACATATCAACACAATCGTAAACAAAGCAAATCGAATAATTGGTGTCACAAGAACATTCACCTACATGGATCCCACTATGGTCTTGTCACTGTATAAAACCTTGGTTAGACCTGTAATAGAGAACTGTAACACTGTGTGGTCACCACATCTACTGAAGCAATCAAGGGCAATCGAGTGTTCAGCGTCGAGCCCCCAGAATAGTCCCTGAGATAAAGCACCTCAGCTATGAGGACAGATCGAGATCATTAAAACTTTTCTCACTAAAGTATCGTAGAACCCGGGGAGATTTAATCGAAGTATATAAACAACATCTATAACGTCGACAAACACAACCTCTTCAGCAAACGATCAACAAGCATTACCCATGGAAACAATCTTAAATTAGGAATTCAGCACTGCAACATGAACAAAAGAAAATTTTTCTTCACAAAGTGTACTCTAAAAACCTGGAATGCTCTACCTACACACATAGTCGAGGCGGAGAATTCAAGATTTAAGATTCAATTTTATTTATTTGCTTCTTGGATACCAATTTACATATTTTCAATACAGGTTGTCCGCCGAAGGCATTGCCTATAGTGGTAGCGGACACCTAACATTAAACATACATATACAATTACGCACACAGCTTAGCATAGGATGTGAGACATACATGTGAATGTACAGATACGGTACTGAGCTAAGTAGACATAGAAAAAAGAACAAACGATGCAATACATCTATGTTTTTCCTTTTAGTTATTGAGATTAGAGATTTATTTTTTTTGTGGGGTGGGGGGGGGGTGGAGGAAGGTGGATGGGTGTCATGCATGCTAATTACCCCCAGCACAACCTATAGGTAGCTATTTAGTAGTAGCACTTGTTGAGGTGCGTCAGATTGAAGGAAGCAGTAGTCACGATAGCTATAACAGTGCTTTATGATGTAGCAGTAGTAGTAGTAGTAGTAGTAGTAGTAGTAGTAGTAGTAGTAGTAGTAGTAGTAGTAGTAGTAGTAGTGGGTGGTTGTTATGATAGTAGCTATGGCAATGATACAGGAAGTGTGTGATCTTAGTTATTCTGGCATTGTGTTTTCTAGATCTAGTATGCATTGAGAGTATGCTAGTTTTAATGATGTCTTTGTATGATTTTAGTGTTAGTATGTTTTCGCGCATGTGTGTTTATCTATATTATTCCACGCTTTGACGACACCAACTGAAATTCTACGTTTCCCTGTGTCTGTTCGTGTGTATCTAATGTGGAGATCATGTTTGTTCCTAGTGTTATATGTGTGGGTTTCGATGTTGTTTGCAAAGCTGTGGGTTATAGATTTAGGTAGGATGTTGTGATGAAAGGCTCTGGAAATGTTGATCATCTGTGACTTGCCTATGTCTGTGAGTTTAAGAAGCTTTTGTGTTTTGAAGATGTTTTGACCCTTTGCTGTTTTTGAGAACATTTTAATGCATTTTTTTGGCATGCTTTGCAATTTTGTTAGTTTGTTTTTTTGTGTGTTAGTCCAGATGGCATTGCAGTATGTGAGGTGTGGAAGGATCAGTGTGGAATACAGGGTTTTAATGGTAGCTTGTGTTAGGTATGGCTTTAGTCTTTGGTGGACCCCATGCCTCTTGCTACTTTTGCTGTGACTACCTCAATTTGTTTGCCCCAGGTCAGGTTCTTGTCTAAATAAACTCCTAAGAATTTAGCAAAAGGAGCTTCAATTTCTTTTTTATTAATATAGATTTTTGGAATACTATTGTTTCTTGATTGTCTAGACATTGAAAATAGCATGTAGTTTGTTTTATCAACATTTAATGATAGTTTGTTTACTTTGAACCAGTTAATAACTTCTTCCATTTCTTTATTTACTCTTTCGTGTAATATATCTAAGTTTTTGGCGGAGCAAAAGGCATTGGTGTCATCGGCAAACAGTATTAGTGACAAATTGTGGCAAATTTTGGATTCTTGACCCCTGAGGAACACCACAGGTTAATTTCCTGTTTTCAGAGCAGGTTGTATTAAATAGCACACATTGTGTTCTATCAGTTAAATAGCTCTGAAACCAGGCAAGTGCATATCATCGGATTCCGTAATTGGCAAGTTTTCCTAATAATATATTGTGATTGATAGTATCAAAAGCTTTTGAAAGGTCCAAGAAGATGCCCAGTATATGTTCTTTCTTTTCAATTGATTCAATTATTTTTTCTGTCATTTCAACTAGTGCGAGCATTGTTGAGTGTTTCTGGTGGAATCCATACTGTGAAACGTATAAAATTTCCTTTTTTTCTAGATAATTGATTAATCTATTATACATTAATTTAGAGAAAAGTGGAAGTATTGAGACAGGCCTGTAACTTGTAAAGTTGGGCAAGTCTTTTGCTTTATATATTGGAGTGACACGTGCAGATTTTAGTTTTGATGGAAATATGCCTTGTACTAGTGATTGATTGCAGATATGGTTGAGTGACGTTAGTAAATCAAATATGCAGTGTCTAAATATGTTCCATTTAAACTCATCTACGCCGACACTTTTCGCAGGATTAAGTGAATTAAGTATAGTGAAGATTTCTTCATTGTTAACAGGATAAGCAAAAAAATGAAGAGGATTGATAAGCGTAAGTATCTGTGAGGTAATCACTGTATTTAATTCCTGATGTAGATGATTCTCTTTGAGAGATCTGGACCTATGTTAACAAAATATTGATTGAAACCATTTGCAATTTCATTGTTATCCGTGATTACCTTATTATTGTAGAGAAACTGGGCCTGTTGTGCTTTTCTACTGTTTTTATTCAAAAGTGATTTTATGATTTTCCATGTTTCATTTATATCATTCATAGTTCTTTTTTTATGTTTTTATTATTTGGTCCAACTTATTTCTATATTTTTTAAACTTTGTCTCATTATACTTTGTTTGACATTTTCTAAATGTCAAATAAAGTTGCTGTTTTTTATGACAGGCAGATATCAATCCTCTTGTCAGCCATGGTTTAGTAGGGTTGCACTTGAATAATTTCTTTTCTTTCATGGGGAAACTGTGCTCAAAGATGTTAGTGCATATGTTGTGGAGCTTGGTGTAGGCATCATCACATGACTCTATATCTATCACTTCGTTCCAGTCTACCTCAGGCATGGCCTTTTTAAGTTTTTCAATGTTGACCTGATTCATTTCTCTACACTTAATTTTTTCATTTTTATATGGTCTACTGTAGAGTAACTGTTTTTCGAGGATACAAATTGGTAGGTGATCTGATGTGTCTGTTATGAAAATTCCTGAATGTGTTTTGTTGATGAAACTGATATTATTACTGAATATATTATCAATAGTTCTAGCCGAACTCTCTGATCGGCTTAGTTATGTTTGGATAAAAGGAATGTGCATTTAGCAAATTTGTAAAACCTTGTGAATGAGAGCAGTTTTGTTCCATCAGGTCAATATTGAAATCACCCATGAGGTAGAGTGTTTTGTTTTCTTTTTTAATATCATCTACGGTTTCTCCTAGTAGGTCAATAAATTCTCTTTTGTTGCTGTTTGGTGCACTATAGATAGTGCCTATTATTTTATTTTTTCCTTTTTCGGTTGGGATTTCTATAAACAATGATTCAAAATTTGGGTCCAGAACGGAAAGATCCACACGCTCATGAATATTGACAACTTCAAGAGCAGACTGGATTGCTATCTGAGTGATATTATATACCACTTCGACTAGTACTTAGAAGCAGATTATAATAGCGCTGACTAAGGGATAAAGTATAAATTAAATGTAAATAGTCACTGACCTAAAGAGATACTGCACAAGAAAGTGTAGATATATGTAACTAAGTTTAGCGGGTGCATAATCTGGTTTTTACGCTTAGGCGGTACACCACAGCTGACTCTTGAACCAGCGTCTAGCAGCTGTAGGCAGCATACCACGGCTGTTAGGCATACGCATAGTTTATTGGGTAAACCTGTATAATAGATGTTGATGCATAAACAACTACATGTAAGCATATACATTTATAGTGTACAAGTAAAGGAACTGTGTATGTATTGTACCTAAATCACAAATCATATAATGGGTGCGTAAACTGGTTTCATGCGTAGGCGGCACATCGCAGCTAACTCTTGAGCCAGTGTTTAGGAGCTGTAGGCAGCACACCGCAGCTGGCGTCTGTTGGGCATGCGCACCCTAAATTGTAAGCAACATAGCAATTGTACTGTTTGAAGTAAAACTAAGACTAAACGAAGAGTAGAATTAAAATTAGGCTACACCCTATCTTTTCCGTATAGCACAAAGTAAAATTGAAATAATTGTCGGGACTTGAAGAAAAGCCTAAAGGCGTATGTCCTGAGAAAATGATGATGATGATGATGATGATGATAATGATGAATGCAGTTCTATGCTCACCATTCTTAACAGTTGTGAGATAGTCTTCAAAAGTGAAATTCGATTTAAATGTAAAATATATTCTAAGTTTATCAAGTTCAACTTCAAATTCATTTATTTTAATATAAAATTTACAATTTGTAATTACACAACAGGTGGTCCACCAAATGCAGAGCCTATATAGACGATGGACCCCTACATAGAACAAAGAAAATATATAAATTATAAATGAAGGACTGATACTATAAAATATCTGACATAATTAGCTCTGGTTTAACTTAGTCCTAAAAGACAAACAAGAGACATCGGACACGGGACAGATACACAACAAATGTATAGGTACATAGAGAGGTGTGCTGATCTTGTTAATTAAAATTATTATTATTATTATTATTATTATTATTATTATTATTTGTTTTGGTGACTGGGTGCAAGTATGATAATGCCATGGTGGTGTGGGTTTTTGGTGGTTTTTTATCACTTGTTTTTTAGGGCCTAGTAGGTGTTTATAATCATATTTTTGATCTTCTGTTTAAATGACTGTAGAGCAATAATGTCTGCGCGTGTCTTTGTATCTGTGTTATTCTATAATTGTATTGCTTTATATGAGGGTTTTTGTTGTGCTGCTTTTGTTTGGTGGTGTCTTGTGTGCAGGTTATTTCGTGTTCTAGTGTTGTGTGAGTGTATTTGTGTATTGACCATAAAGATACCGGTTAAAGAAGAGGGTAAGTTAGCATTGTGGAAGTCTCTTAAAATTGTGTATAATGGAGCCTTCCATTGTCCTCGAGTTTTAGAATATTTTCTACTTTAAAGATATCCTGGCCACCTGCTGTGTGCAAATAATTGAATAGATTGCCTTTGTAGTGATTTTAGTTTTTTTAGTTTAACTTCAGATGTTTTAGTCCAGATAGCATTACAGTAAGTAATATCAGAAAGTATCATTGTGCAGTACAGATTAAAAATAATATTCCGTGTTAGATAGGGTTTTAGTCTTCGTATGATGCCAACGCTCTTTGCTACCTTGATGTTACGACTTCAATATGCTTCTCCCATGTCAAATTCTTATCCAAATAGACTCCTAAAAACTTGGCATATTGGGCTTCATGTATTATCTGGTTGTCGATGCAAAGTTTTGGGAGAAATGCTTCCTTTAATTTATTAGATTTTGTAAATAATATATCGTTGGTTTTACTTACATTTAAGGACAGTTTGTTAGCTTTAAACCAATCTATTAACTTTGCCATTTCATTATTAACATGTTTGTAAAGAATTTCTATGTCCTTGTGGCTGCAGAAAGCATTGTTATCATTTGCAAAGAGGATTAAAGAGAGATGGTTACAGACTTTGGGTATGTCATTCACATACAAGAGAAACAGCAGGGGCCAAGGACTGAATCTTGGGGGTACAACACAGACAACATCTTTATATTCTGAAATGACTCCACTGAATTGTACACATTGTTTTCTGTTTGACATGTAGCTCTGAATCCAATTCAATGCAGTGCCCCGTATTCCATAGTATGCAAGCTTTTGTAATAGAATCGAATGATCAATTGTATCGAAGGCTTTGGAAAGGTCCAGGAATACATCCAAAGTATGTTCATAAGAGGGAGACTGATAATTTTTCAATCATATCCACAATGGCAAGCATAGTAGAGTGTTTTTCTCTGAAACCCTACTGAGATCGATATAAGATGGAGTTTTTGTTTAGGTAATTGATAATTCTACTAAAATACAACTTTTCCAGGAATTTAGAGAAGAGTGAAAGTACAGAAACTGGGACATAGTTAGTAAAGTCAGATGCATCTTTGGCTTTGTATAGAGGTGTAACACGTGCAACCTAGTTGGAAATATACCCTGTTTCAGTGATAGATTGCAAATATGATCCAGTGGAGTTAGTATTTCTGCAACTGTAGCTCAGATCGACCAGTTGGGTACCGGCCGTACCAGCTAAGCTGGGTACGCGCTGCCCGTCCTGGATTCGTTCCCTGAACACACACCCTTGGGTAGAGCCATAAGCATATATGGGCCTATGAGAGAGATCGCGTTGCAAATACGACAAAGTTCGTTAAAGCGCATAATGCGCATGGGCACGCTTAGATGCTATTTTTGATGGAGCACATGATTTACGACCAAGATAGGATGGCGCTTTTAGTGTACCAGGACGGTACCCTATAATCCTTTTTTATTACCTGTTCCCGTTCGCTCTGTCAGGAATCAAGACCAGAATTCGGCGGGCTTTTTAAATCTGTAAACCATTTCAAAATCGGGTAAGAAATGGCTGAGTTATCCACGGAAAACCCGTCTTGACTATCTTCAAAATAATGCCATGACGTCATAACCACATGGACGCAGAACTTCTAGAATGTTCTAGAACATTCGACTGCGCTATTATTAGCTACGCGCTGATTGGCTGTTGCTCGAATGATGATTGGTTGGAGCCTGCACCTGTGATGTCACAAGGAGTATAAAAGGAGACACGATCCAGAGACCGAGAGCATCCTCGGCAATGGGCCGAACAGGTTGGACCTGTACTAGCTGCGATCGACAGATATTACGCATATGACTTCAGTTTCTGTTCTTCTCCCGTAGCTAGCAGTAGCCAACCCACCGCAGTAAGAAAAATTGTGTAAGCTCCCTACTTACGGGAGCAATTTGGAACTTTCTGATTACCGTTCAGGAATATCAATATCTACTTCGGAACACAAACTTGCGGTGAGGCCTTTACGGCCTGAATATGTGATTCTACAGATGTAGAGGTAGGATGTTCTTTGATGGATGACTCGCTGGATCTGCTGGCCACGCCTAAAAGTGGTATTTCAACTGTCACCGCATTAAAGTCGTATAGGTTCTTCTGACTTTCGACCGCAGCAAGTAAACTCTGCCTGGTGCATCTTCAGAGCTGGCTGACGTACCCAGCACCATTAAGCTTTGTTTTGTATCTTCATTTGCATCTGACAACCCCGGGTTGTTTACAACTTCCATCCATGACATCGGTGTACGGGAACTTTCTTCACCACAGTAATGCTATTGTATCTCTTGCTGACTACTCGTTAGACATTCCATTGTGCTTACCGTCCTGGGCGATGTACTCCTGCCATGAGTGTTCTTGCGGGAATCTTGTTTGCGGAAACCAACTTGCGGGAACCGACCTGCAGGAACTTTCAAGCTTCCTGAGAATGCATCAACGCATGTCAACTACGGAATGATGTATCAATTTCAGTAACACGGTAGCCTAACTTAAGAATGGCTACTGAGTACTCAAGTAACTATACTTCACATCTTGATTATTTCGCTATATGTACTTGTTTAATTATAGCGTATCTGTAAGAACGGTCCCGATGACTAAAAGGTACCGTAACGGTCTTAGGACCGCTAGTTATAATTTCTGTATTTGTTTATAGTTATTCTCATTTTCTGTAAGGTGCTTTACTAACCGCACCGTCGTATGTTCGTTAACCTGTGCTAAAATATATAATTCTGATTATATTACACTGCATTGAATGTTCTGGTTAGTTTATATATATGGCCAGTGGCCATCTGTTCATATGTTTTGTTTATTTATAGAAAATATAGGACTGCAGTGCATGTAGGAAACACTATACAGCAACACTTATATATGCAACACCTTATATATATAATTCTGATTATATTACACTGCATTGAATGTTCTGGTTAGTTTATATATATATATATATATATATATATATATATATATATATATATATATATATATATATATATATATATATATATATATATATATATATATATATATATATATATATATATATATATATATATATATAATATATACATATATATATATATGGCCAGTGGCCATCAGTTCATATGTTTTGTTTATTTATAGAAAATATAGGACTGCAGTGCATGTAGGAAACACTATACAGCAACACTTATATATGCAGCACCTTCTCCCACCACCAACAATTTTCCACTGAGGTCGCTGTCCGTGCTATAACTCTGTGTAGCCCAGCATGCTATTGACTAAACCTTTTCTATTCAGCTCGATAGGATAGGTTGAAAAATGATTAGAGACACTTTCTTCGTTACAAAATCTGTAGCATACACTTCTCTTCCGGTAGTGCGATAATCTAGCCCCGCACTCCGGTAAGACTCATAACTCCAAGATTTTGTCTCTCTTCATGCTCCACTCAGCCTTGTGGCTTCTTAATTTTTTGGATGTCCCTATCCGCACCATGGGCTGATCCGACTCTAGGAAACTGTTGGGGTTTCCGAGCGGTAATGGCCAGGGTGTGGTATCACACACCGTCCCTCCCTATCTTTGGACACCTAGTAGTTAGCACGTTTGCCAATGTAGGAAAGCACTGCGAAAACATATCTGAATTATTTTATTTACTGAACCATCCTCCCGCACCGCAGTGCAAAACTGGGCAACTTGTATATAAGCCTAACGACAGGTTAAACGGTTAGTTCCAGAGGACCCGGTGACGGGCGAGATGCACATCCCCACCGAATTCCATAGAAATGTCTGGGCATGATATTTAGATCTGCCACGCCCTCACGGGAAGGACATTTATGGTGGGTATTCGTCTCTCTTACCCCCACCATGATGATAGATCAGTTGCCTAAAATGCTTTTGTGAAAAGTAATCAGTATCTAGTAACGTTTTATGTGGTTACGGAGCGAGATGTCCGGATTCTTATCCAGTTAGGAGATATTACTATGTAACATGTATGAGCGCTGTCTTCAGTATTGATCTCTTAAGGCATCCATTCTCAATGACAGCCATGTCTAACAGCTAGGTAGAGACCCGCCATTTGCGGCCTAAAATAGTTCTTGTTTCTAAAAACTAAAAGCTAGTTAAGCAGAGCAGAAGGCCCGCATAAATAAAGCGGCAACTACTAATTCAGCATACTAAGAATTACATAAGACGGTGACGTAGGAATCCCTCGGGAATCGTTCGTCCCATCTTCACATAAAACAGCACGCAACCGTATAGTCATAATCTCACTAGGTATGGGCTTTTCTTTTTCAAGCATTTTGGTTAAAATATTAGAGTGGGTCCATTTTTGCCTACTACTCTTCTCCCACTTTAAGCAGCGGGGACACCTTCCTGAGATGGAGGCCTGCGCGAGGCACTTGCCTCTTGCAAAGATTCAGCACCGACGGTTCATGCGAGGATAATACTCCTCACCCAAACTAGCACTAGGAGTAGTGCCCGCGTGAGACACATAACTTTTCATCCGAGATAATCTTCTTCCTTTCAGCTTAGAGGTATAATAACTTATAATAAGCTAATTAGTCAAGTCTCATTTACGGGAGCCTCCCTTGTGGGGATACCTCTGCGGACCTACGAGTCTGTATGGTACCTCCGGGAGCCCCATGTTTAAAAGTTCATCTACGTATTTTCGTATGCTCTTATTTTAGTTTTATCTAGCATATTTGTAATTGTTTAGGTAAAATCATTGTATAGACATATTTTTAGGTCACCAAATCAAATCTTGTAAGTCCTAAGATCACGAAATTGCTATGGACAGACATACTGGTGACACAAATTCTTGAGATGAGACAGTGGTATTTAATGTTCGCGACGATGGTCGCATGGCCCCACCAGAACGATTGAGATCCACCGGCCTTAGGAGTCGGAATTTGTTACAGGATCCATTACCCCGAGACTGGAAGCTAACCAGCATCATCATTCGTCATGCACTTGCGGCGCGGCAAGTCAACAGCAGACACAGAATTGCCCAACACTACCCCACGAGCTACAAGTGGTGCCAGATGTGGGGCTTGAAGAGCATCAGTAATGACATGCAGCGACTCATGCTCACACCATATAGTGAGCTCAGCTCAATACCTTCTCCATTTAGCGACGGCTCCCTCGATCAAGAGGTAGCATCATACGATGGATTTTCAGCTCACATGCTCACCGACTATGCCAGAAATTCAGCGGCATCAACAACACCGCAAAATAACCTGTTTTCGCCTGTCAGTGATGGCACCTTTCAGGATCACTCACAGGTGGGAACAAAGTTCAGAACTAGATCGGATGTCCGCAACAGGCCACAACCAACAAGGCCGAATCGTGGACGACCCCGACAAAGACCCGATTACGGGCATCTCAATAATCCTTCAAACTGCTATCGTTCACCCGTGTCAGCTACGGAGACCACATGGCCAGGTGATAATGCACATTACAGACAACCTCCCACACTGCTCCCTTCTAGCGCAATGCTATACTCAAGGGGAATCCCTGCGGCATTATCTGGAGGAATCAGCACCACCACCATATGAGGAATATCAGTCTTCCCCTCAGGGAGAACGTCTGCATAATCTTCACAACATTCCGCCTCCCATCCATAGACCCATGCCGGTCTATGGCTCTACAACTGGGCCAGACTCATTGAATTGGAGTACGCGTCTCCTCGGCATCGGCATCGAGGGGAAGCACCAACACCACCACCACCACCTGCACAACGACCAGCCTCAACATATTCGTCAGATTCTCAGATACCCGCACCACCCAGATTTCAGCCACTTCATTCTTCCCACGGTCTTGGTCGAGTCGTCCTCCCTCCCGAATTTAGTGGGGAGAATGACTGGACCAATTATAAAATATAGTTCAAGATCATAAGTTGGACTAACCGCTGGAACGATCAACAAATGGGTGAATACCTCGCCGCAAAGCTTTCCGGAAAAGCCTTTCAAGTTCTTCCGGATCTTGGAACTGACTACACACCCACCTACACACAATTAGAAGGCGCATTGATGGAGCGATTTGGTGACACAGCCCTCAGAGAAAACAATTGTTCTTTAACTTAAGAACAACCGACGATGCGCGGGAGAAACTCTCAGAGTTAGCTAGCCGAATCAGGAGGCTAGTCACCCACGCATATCTGAGCACCAATACGGAAGGCATGATCCATCTCTCGACACTTTCATCAATACATTGAGCGGTGAACCCGCCCTGACAGAAAAATTATTTCCAAGCGACCACCGTAGTTTGGCCCAATAAACGGCAACCACGATCTGTATAGAAAACTTTCTGGAGTTGGAAAAGAGTAGCCAACGACAACTCCATCCTATCAACGAGATAGAGGGTGCAGCTATCGCCCCGCCCACTAATGCTCCCCCCCCCCCCCCCAGCTCATCAACAGCAACCACACAGACACCACCACCACCAGCGATGCAGAATTCCAATCAGAATCAAGCGCCTGGAGGAAGGGGGCGTGCCCCTAGAGGAAGCTGCAATGGGGCCCCCAGGCGCGGGAACCAGCGCAACAATAACAACAGCAACATGAAAGAATGGATAGAGGAGATCAATAAGCAAATCTCAGCACTCACAAATTTAGTTACGACACATAGCACCAATCTCGCCACCACCCAGTTTAGGACAACAAAGACCACCGGCACCACACCTCCACCGAACATCTGTTTTGGATGCAGTCAGCCAAGCCATTGGAGGGAGCGGTGACCTAACCGACCTCCTTCCACCATGCCTGCTCCAGACCGCAGCACACAGCAACCAGAGAAGCAGTCAAACTCCTAAGGGCACCGAATTACACAGAGCCACCTCGGTGCCCGTATCCGCCTCCTGGCTCAACTGCGGCCTTCGTACCACAACGTTCAGTGGCCAACACTCATCTGCCAAAATCAACTTTCACACCGACACCCAAACGCATGGCTTCACACATGTCAATGCCTACGTTGCCTCCCCCATCCGCAGCATTGCCATCCCCCTCATTCTCCGCACACAACAAGCCTTCTTTCCTCTGTAAAACGGCAGTGATAGGTTGTAGCACCTCCGCTGAAACAACGTTTTTGCAAGCACCACGTCCCGCCACAAAGACACTGAATTCTCGGTGTCCTTTGGTGGTATGCAGGACACCACCCCATCCATCATCAACTCCCGCATCCACAGACAGCAGTGACTCAGGAGAAGCAGTACACTCTGCCTCATGGATTCGCAAGCGCCAAAGTAGACGGGGAAAAACACGTCCCTGGCGGCATCACTGTTTCTTCTGTGCTTCACCCAAACATCCCATGAAGCATTGTCAGAAATGGCTTGCACAGGTGGAGCTTATCTGTCATCCCGTGCACACCACCGTCTACACCAATACAGCCTACTCAGAAACGGCAACAACTCCATCTCCATTGCTACCCCCAGCTCTGCCTTCACCGCAGCCCTGTCCGGAGCCAATTGGTTTTGTACCCTTGACTTAGTTAGCGGTTACTGGCAAGTAGCCATGGATGAAGCTGACATGGAAAAGACCGCATTCGTTTGTAGGGATGGCCTTTTCCAATTCCACAAGATGCCCTATGGGTTGTGCAACGCTCCCGGAACTTTTGAATGACTTATTGAGCAGGTATTAACCACCCTGCAATGGGAAATCTGTCTCTGTTACATCGAGGACGTAGTAGTCTTCGGACTCACGTTTGAGCAAACCTTAATCAATTTGGACACCGTGCTATCAGGATTCTGCACGGCCAATTTGAAACTCAAACCGAAGAAATTTCATCTCTTTAGACAGAGCTGTGACTTCCTGGGACACGTCATATCCCGTGATGGAGTGGTTACTCAGCTGTCAAAAACTAAGGCAGTAGCAGAGTGGCCACAGACCTCTTCAGTTATGGAAACACGGAGTTTTCTTGGCCTATGCCAGCACTATTGCTGTTATATCTGACATTTCAGCGAGATTGCTTCACCCCTCTACAAGATCACCGAAAAAGATCGACCATTTGAGTGGATGAGGGAGTGTGAAGGACCCTTCATGGTGCTGAATGAACTCTTGACGACCGCCCCGATTCTTGCTCGCCCTAATCCAAACCTCGATTTCATCTTAGACACTGACGAATCAGCTTACGCTATCGGTGCAGTTCTATCTCAGGTCACGGAAGACAGAACGGAGCAGCTATTGGGTTATGGTTCACGTACTCTGAATAAAACGGAGAGAAGATACGCAATCACCAAGCGAGAACTATTGGCGGCGGTCCATTTCGTCAAGTATTATAAACACTTTCTATACGGGCGCCCTTTTACACTCCGTACAGACAATGCCTCACTACGGTGGCTCAGGAAAATATCCGGAGGGCCAGGTAGCGAGATGGCAGGAATCCCTGCAGGTCTATAACTTTAACATTGTTCACCGTCCCGGCAAATTGCATAGGAATGGTGATGCCCTCAGCAGAATCGGCGCGGAGGCTGAACACGAAGAAGCCACCATCGTGACACAGTCAACACAGCCATCTCCAGAGTTCCTCGAATTGAGGTGCGCAACGTGGAAGCCGGAGAAAATCGCACACCACCAAACAACAGACGTGCAGATACGAAATATATACGCGTGTATTCAGGAGGGGGTACGTCCGCCTAAGGAATCCGTAACACCTCTATCTACCACGGCAAAGTATTATTACCAACGGTTCAAAGAATATCAATTAATAAATAACGTTCTATATATTAATGACCATTTGGTAGTCCCGGAAAGTTATCGTGAACTTATATTGAAACAACTACATGATAATGCCGGGCATCTGGCCATGGAAAGGACTGTTGCCCATATCAAATTGAGTTTCCACTGGATCAGGATTAGCGATAGTGTCAAGGCATGGGTTGTCAAATGTATCCAATGCCAAAGACGTGCTGTTGGCCAACACCATATCGCAGCATCTCAAATTAAGATTGTTGGTGCACCGGGGAGCGAGTGGCTATCGACGTGCTCGGACCCTTGAATACGACGGATGATCGAAATAAATACATCCTCCCATTAAAAGATTATTTTACGAAGTGGGTAGAAGCATTTGCTCTGCCGGACCAAGAGGCATCCACCATAGTGGAGGTCTTGGAAAGCAATGTGTTCTGCCGTTTTGGTATGCCTTATAAGTTGCACTTGGATCAAGGAAGTAATTTTGAGAGCCGGCTCTCAACCACACACACCACATCATCCACCACATTAAGAGAAGCAATTAGGAAACAGTCAGAATACATACAGAGTGATTCCGCTCCGACACCATTGTCACAGACGGCGTCATTGGAAACTCTTCCACAGGTACACCACAAAGTAATATACAGGTGTGCCTGTCTGTTTAGTGGCGTTTCCACCAGTTCCACTGTTGACACTGGTGCTTCAATCACCGTATTTAACAAGTGCTTATATGAGAGCATCCCACCTCATAAGAAGACCCCTCTAAAGCCTACAAACCTTTACCTGCAAACGGCTACGGGAGCAGATGTGCCCGTAGCCGGTGTAGTCAATTTAGTCATCTAAATAGAGGAGATGCAATTCATACAGCGAGTTGTCATCGCCTCTATTCATAATGATGCCCTACTTGGCTCTGATTTCCTCAGTGCCAGCCAAGCCATCATACATTGAAAACAACAGGAACTCGACATGCACGGCCGACGAATACCTCTTGGACCGGCATCATCATTATACGACACGTTCAATATTGTCTAGTACAGCCACGGTTGAGCTGGGACAGGAACAAATCTTATGGGCCACTGCACCACAATTATGAAGCAACACACACATCGCCTTGCTGGAACCCGATCCTGATTATATGATCACCTCACAATGCGCAAGTCCCCGCATAATTGTAGACACTACTAATAAGGAAAATATACCTTTTAGAGTGTTCAATGGTACCGCAGATCCCATCACTCTGGAACCGGAGTACACTGCAGCCATTTAGTGGACATAATTTCATTGGAATCACCTACACCCGCTGACACACCACAGCATAAGACTGATGATTTACCCGAACATTTACATGATTTGTATCTACGTGCCAGTTGGATTACAGCAATCGCAGAAATGTTAAATTCGGAAATTACTACATAAATATCGCGATAGTGTTTACTCCGGAGACATGGATCTCGGAGAGACTCATCTCGTATGACACTCCATCGACATGGGCAATAATCGCCTGATACAACAACCGGTATGACGTCTTCCCATTCATAAGGAAGCGGAAGCACGCCAACAAGTGAACATGTTGTGGACTGGTATTATTGAACCCTCAGCATCTCCATGGGCTAGCCCAATAGTATTAGCAGGCAAACAGGATGGAACCTTGCGGTTTTGTATTGACTACCGCCGCCTTAATGATCTTAGTGTCAAGGACGCTTATCCATTACCTCTGATAGATCAGGCCTTGGATTCCTTGTCCGGAGCCAAGTGGTTTTGTACCCTTAACTTAGCTAGCGGTTACCGGCAAGTAGCTATGGACGAAGCTGACATGGAAAAGACCGCATTCGTTTGTAGGGATGGCCTTTTCCAATTCCGCAAGATGCCCTACGGGTTGTGCAACGCTCCCGGAACTTTTGAACATCTCATTGAGCAGGTATTATCCACCCTGCAATGGGAAATCTGTCTTTGTTACATCGACGATGTAATAGTCTTCGGACAAACGTTTGAGCTAACCTTAATAAATTTGGACACCGTGCTATCAAGATTCTGCACAGCCAATTTGAAACTCAAACCAAAGAAATGTCATCTCTTTAGACAGAGCGTTGAGATCCTGGGACAGATCATATCCGGTGATGGAGTGGATACTCAGCCGTCGAAAACTAAGGTAGTAGCAGAGTGGCCATAACCCTCTTCAGTTACGGAGACACAAAGTTTTCTTGGCCTATGCCAGTACTATTACCGGTACATCTGACATTTCAGCGAGATTGCCTCATCCCTCTACAAGATCACCAAGAAAGATCGACCATTTGAGTGGACGAGTGAGTGTGAAGGCCCTGAAGGAACTCTTGACGACTGCCCCGATTCTTGATCATCCTAATCCAAACCTCGATTTCATCTTAGACACTGACGCATCAGCTTTTGCTATCGGTGCGGTTCTATTTCAGGTCACAGAAGATGGGACGGAGTAGGTATTGGGTTATGGTTCGCATACTCTGAATAAAACGGAGAGAAGATGCGCGACCACCAAGCGAGAACTATTGGCAGTGGTACATTTCGTCAAGTATTATAAACACTTTCTGTATGGGTGCGCTTTTGCACTCCATACGGACCATGCCTAACTACGGTGGCTCAGGAACTTAAAAAATCTGGAGGGTCAGGTAGCGAGATGGCAGGAGTCCCTGCAGGCCTATAACTTTAACGTTGTTCACCATCCCGGCAAATTGCATGGGAATGCTGACGGCCTCAGCAGAATCGGCGTGGAAGCTGAACACAAAGAGGCCGCCAGTGTGACACAGTCAACACAGCCATCTCCGGAGTTCCCCAAGTTGAGGTGCACAGAGTGGAATCCTTAGAAAATCACACACCACCAAAAACCAGACGTGCAGACACGAAATATATACGCATGGAGGGGGTATGTCCTCCTAAGGAATCAGTAGCACCTCTATCCACCACGGCGAAATATTATTACCAATAGTTCAAAGAATGTCAATTAATAAACAACGTTCTATATATTAATGACCGTTTGATAGTCCCGGAAATTTATCGTGAAATTATATTGAAACAACTACATGATAACGCCGGGCATCTTGCCGTGGAAAGGACTGTTGCCCATATCAAATTGAGATTCCACTGGATCGGGATTCGCACCATCTCAAATTAAGATTGTTGGTGCACCGTGGGAGCGAGTGGCTATTGATGTGCTCGGACCCTTGAATATGATGGATGATGGAAATAAATACATCCTCGTATTACAAGATTATTTTATGAAGTGGGTAGAAGCATTTGCTCTGCCGGACCAAGAGGCATCCACCGTAGTGGAGGTCTTGGAAAGCAATGTGTTCTGCCGTTTTGGTATGCCTTATAAGTTGCACTCTGATCAAGGAAGTAATTTTGAGAGCCGGCTCATATCAGAGCTCTGCAAATTGTTCCATATCGTCAAGACAAGGACGACTCCATACCACCGCCGGAGTGACGGGATGGTAGAGAGATTCAACAGAACTCTCGTGGAGATGCTTACTAAGGAAACACGCCTTGATTGTAGAGATTGGGACCCACGGCTCCCGTATGTGCTCATGGCTTACCGCACTTCAGTACATTCCAGCACGGGCTATAGCCCTGCTCAGTTAATGTTAGGCGTGAATTATCCAGGATACCAGGAAAGAAAAATTCACCATCTCTCTATGTTGAACTCTTACGGCAGAGGATAGAATAAGCCCACGAGTTAGTGAGAGAAACATTATCCACTTCACACCGGCGACAAAAGACATGGCACGACTGGAGGGTGCATGGAGATCTGTATAAAACAGGAAGGATGGTTTGGGTACATGATTCATGACGGTCTGCAAACGTGCCAAGTAAACTGAGTTACCAGTGGAAAGGCCCCTATGTGGTAGTAGGTAAGACGTTGGACGTGACCTACCATATCCGTGCTTCTGATGGCCTGGCATCAGTCATCCACTTCGATCGACTTAAACCTTGTGCCAGCACCAGAGCTTGGACTGGGCATTTCTTGTGACACCGGTACCCAGACCGCTATTTCTACGGAAATTAGTATTCCAACGGTTAGCGCAGAGCATCACGGTGCCAGTTCAGGCCACTTCTACCAAGGCAGAATGTGAGTGAACAAGCAGCTAACGCTGACGACGATGACGAGATACGTAACCGCACTCTCCCTCCTCAGCACGGGTCTAATCGATCCATGAAGTCGTATCTGAAGAATTTTGTGTTTGTTTTGTCCAAGGGACCGGATGGAAAAGTTTTTCCTCCAATCTCTTCCCATTCCCACCCACTTCATGCTATGCCCCCAATCATAGTGTTACCACAAGCGGAAGCTGAGGCTGACCCAAGCCATGCTTCCAATGGGGCGGAACATATGGTGAATAGCATGGAAGTGAAGAGGCTGGATGAAACCTTGGTGTGTCTAGAACCGCAAAACCGTACACCAAGGTGTACCCAACCAATTCCCAAAAACGCGAAACCACGCTCCCTCCAAGGGACACCCTCTCCCGTGGTCACACCCCCGCCATCACTCCAATTCGCTTCCCTTATCTATACACCAAGTTCGAACATCACCGGCCCAGTCCATTTCACACTCCACTCGTCGTTTGTTAACCATCAATCTTCAGATATGAGAGAGGCTGCTGCAACAGACGACGTGGCATCCTGCACTGCACCGACCAACATTACCCCCCCCCCCTGCCCCCACGGTGGGCAGCGAAGCAGCCTGTTCAGCAGACTCTCGGCTCGAATTTTCCCGATGTCTAAAAATTATGACAGGGCACCAACCGTCGTGTAATGGGAGATGACAACATTCCCCTGTCCAAAGGCCACCCCCTCCATCTGGCCTACCATACTCCCCTGTGAGCAGTCAAGACATCACACAACAGACAGAATGTCATCTCATATACAGCACACCTGCCTTCAAGGCGGGCTACGTCAATTCGTCATTGCGCGAACATCACATACCTACTCGGTTATACTCAGCATATCAGAGACATTCAACATCGACAAACAACATCATTTAGCAGCACCTACCGGTATTAATTAATTCCCGACAGAGACATAAAAAGTCCTGCAACAAATCCTCCCGCACAAATTATGGGAGAAATAATATCTCCCGCAAACCCCCACCTCCCGCAATCACAACAGATGTGGCGTTCACCAGCATGTAAAAACCGAAATGCGCCCACTTCGCTTATAACATCAGCATCATACAGCCACCCGGATGTCCCAACAACAACATTATCACCAACAGACAACAGCCGATAAATCTCCCGCACACACCTTCTTATCCAGTTACGGGAGAACTAATCATATGGATATAAGGAATGCACTACAGGCATCTACAGTACGCATCACGGGAGGAACGTTTGTCCAACGATCCTTCCCCCCCCCTCCCTTTTTCCCCGACGTCATACGAAAAACAGCGAAAGTCTACATACTTCATCTACACGTAATAACAGTCAATATAATTAAGAGAGCAAGATGCCCATATTGTCGTCAGTCACAAGTAGGAATTTGCTGCCGAAAAATTGAATTCGATAATGGATTGATCAAAGTTACGACAGCATCCGACAGGTCATCTGCACTCTAAAGTAACTCTGTCTCACCCATGGGCTCGGCCATTGCAGAGTGAAATACCTTCAGGGTTCGATAAAGTTGACATTCACGCTGCCTCTCCCTCCACCCTCCCGCACCTGGTGGCCATAAAAACGTCGCCGTCACCACAGGGAAAGTATCATCCACAGATAACCAGCCACGTGTATCAGATTCAAATCACCCACATGTCAGAAACACAGATACTCAGGTTGACTGTATTCACAATCTCGAAATGACGGCATTGTAAATTGTAATAACTGTGGCACCCACTATCGAGTTGTACTGTAATTTAACCATTATTAAATGGTATTAATGTGTCTGGTCTAGGCCGGGACGGAGCTAGTTCTACCCATTGAGGAGAATGCTTGGCCAGCCCTCCCACTCAGAAAACACAGCTATCTTGTCGGGATGAGTAACGTTGATCTACCGCCTTAATAGATCTGTTTAAACCACACATCAAATTACTTACAACTTTACTGTTAAATTTTTGATTAAGAACACAACTGCTCTACCGTGCTACAAATCATTAGCGAACGGGCCGGTAAAGCAGCATAAAAAATCTAACAGTATAAATACAAAGAGAATTTTAAAAATTCTCTTCCCTGTGTTCCAGTCCATAATCAACACGGGCTGCGAACTACCTATTACAGACATATACAAGACGCATGTTTAAGAACTCGCGCAAATAAGGGACATTATATTATAAAGATTCATGATATAACATATATATCTTTCCATATCTCGCTTCTACAACAGACTACACCTCAGCAACAGTATTTTGGCCATCGCCATAAACAGCACATATGTTTCTGATCAACCACGTGCTTTTAAGAACCATGTGACATTTACTGCTATTTCCAGTAAATTGGATCAAATGCTTTAAATACAAGAGCCGCCTAAAGACGCAACTACCACAGCGTGATGGAGGAGTGACGAGGGTGAGTCAGGGTAATTACCGCCGACGTCACCAGGCTCCCACGCACCCCATCGAGCACTCCAGCCTAAAATTAAAACAGGCAAGTTTATAAGCATCCAATCTGAAAAACCGCCTCACGCTAATTAAAAGGTGGGGCTCCTCAAAGAAAAAGTAGTACCCCGTTTCTATATTGATCGGAGGCTGTTAAAAGCGCCAAATTAGGACAAAGTTAATGAGCCATTCTTCCTATGATTAAAAGTACTCCCTTTATACGGGAAGAATTAATCCCTAGACTTCTAGAGTAGGAAAGAGGAAACTTTCCATATAGGGCCGACCAAATCACCTGTTAAAACTTCCAGGTGTGGTCATCCGCGAGCATGACGTCACCAAATAGTATAAAAGGAGGAAGCGTGCTCTGAAACTTTGTCTTCCCATCAAAACTCTACCCCAGGGAAGAACAGACCTGACCATAGACGAGGGACCAGGACCATTGCAGCCTGCGTCGATTAGCATAACTCCAACCCGTGTTACCCAGCATCTGCCTCCTAGCCTTTCTAACACAGCCATCAGAAAGGGAACCACGCCGGAACAACCATACACGGGAAAGAGACGTATCGCCCACACGCAGGACATTCAGCCAGTGCCTATCGTTACCGCAAATCGTCTGTTAAAATATGCTAAGTCTCGGAAGATGTCATCTCCAGCCGTATCCGCTCCCGCATCATTTCCTCAGCCTACGATACAGCTCACCGCCATCACCATGACAGCTACTGCAGCCACCACGATGACTACCACCACTACAAGCTCAACCATGTTAGCAACCACTAGCACGACCGCTGCCTCACAGACGGATATTTTAGAATCAGCAGTAACTGTGAGAGACATTATAGACGCTCATATTTCCGCCACCATCATTTCAGACGTTTCCGACAGTGTCAGTAATAGTGAATGCATCTCAGCAATGATAGTTAATCCTCCATGACCAACCACCATTAGTCGCGGGACACAGACTCAATGGGGAAATTTTGCAGCAGAGGTGTGATCATTTGTGATACCGCAGAAACATCAGTGGTGCGATTCATGGAAGTGTATTAATTATTATTTTATTTTTGAAATACTTTTCTTCTTATTATATATGTTAGATCAATTGAATCCTGTCCCTAGGATGACTACGGTTATACGACACAGCCGCGCACTTTGGTGCCTTGCTGTGTCCTACACGAAATGAGCACTGTGGACTCCGGTGTTGTAAGACCGTCATGTGCGACGTAAAGAATACAACATCCTGCAGTGCAATAATGTCATAATCCCGTCATGCAGTCTCAGCTACGCTGGGGCTGCCTGATAAACTAACTGAATAAGTTATTATTATATTCTTTTTTCTTATTATTTTTCTTCCTGTCTTAGATGTCAGGACAGCTATGGGGTCAGCGAGAGCTGCCTGTTGCGGACCCGCTATAACGGGCCATAAATATATATTTAATAATAATAAGAGATACGTGTTGTGTACCCCTTTATTTACCCGGGGTGCGCAATTAATTCGGGAGTAATTGACTAAATACCCCATAAGGGTATGTTACATGAATCTTATATGTATACATATATATATTATATTATTGTATTTAAACTTAAATTGTGGTACGTTGGAGCTTGGGTGTTCTCTGCAGAGATAATTATTATCCGCACCCAGAGAGAACACCCATGCGAGATATTGTTTAGGATCATTTACTAAATAAAGTTACAGCACGCACCAAAATATTAAAACAAACGCCAAAAAAAGAAAAGGCCTGGAAAAAGAATTCCAGGTCAGAAATTGAAAAATAAAAGTATGCCTCCCCTCTTTAGCACATCTATGTGCTCTGTCTCTTGAATACGTGTCTATTGCATCACTACTCCTCTCTGGCCATGCGCCTACCCGGGACACGCCTAGCGTATGTCCGTGCGTCGATCCGCAATGTGCGATCGTTTGCCATGGATGTCAAACTAGGATGGGGTGGTGTAGTTCGGATCGACCGGTCGGGTACCGGCCGAACCAGCCAAGCTACGTACGCATCACCTGTCTTGGATTCGTTCCCTGAACACACACCCCCTGGGTAGAGCCATAAGCGTATAAGGGCCCATGAGAGAGATCGCGTGCATGCACATGCTTAAATGCTATTTTGATGGAGCACATAGTTTACGACCAAGATGGGATGACGCATTTAGTGTATCGAGATGGTACCCTTTTTTGATTACCTGTTCCCGCCGAGTCTGGCATTAATCAAGACGAAAATTCGCCGGGCTTTTTAACTCTGTAAACCATTTCAAAATCGGTTGAGAAATGGCTGAGGAAAACCCTTCTTAATTATCTTCAAAATATTGCCGTGACGTCATAACCACGTGGCCGCAGAACTTCTAGAATGTTCTAGAACATTTGACAGCGTTATTATCAGCTACACGCTGATTGGCTGTTGCTCGAACGATGATTGGTTGGAGTATGCACCTGTGACGTCACGGGTAGTATAAAAGGAGACGCGATCCAGAGATCGAGAGCATCCTCGGCCAGGGGCCGAATAGGTTGGACCTGTACCAGCTACTATCGAAAGGCATACGCATATTACTTCGGTTTTTCTACCATAGCTAGCAGTTACCAAACCCACCGCACTAAAACAATCTTGTAACTCACTTCTTGCGGGAGAAATTTAGAACTTTCTAATTATTGTTCACGAGTATCAAGATCTACTTCAGAATGTGAACTTGCGGTGAGGCCATTACGGCCTGAATATGTGATTCTACAGATGTAGAGGCAGCGATGTTCTTTGGTGGATGTCTCGCTGGTGGTGCCAGCCATGCCAAAAGTAGTATTTCAACCGTCTCCGCACTGATGTCGTGCAGGTTCTTCTAACTTTCAACCGTGTCAAGTAAACTTTGCCTGATGCGTCTTCAGAGCTGGCTGACGTACCCAGCACTGTTAAGCTTTGTTTTGTATCTTCATCTGCATCTAACAACCCCCACTTTTGATCGGGTTGTTGTCAACTTCCATCCATGCCATCAGTGTACGGGAACTTTCTTCACAGCAGTAATGCTATAGTATCTCTTGCTGACTACTCGGTAGACATTCTCTATATTGTGCTTACAGTCCTGAGCGATGTGCTCCCGCCATGAGCTTCTTGCGGGAATCCTGTTTGCGGGAACTAACCTGCGGGAACTTTCCAGCTTCCTGAGAATGCATCAACTCACGTCAACCAAAGAATGACGTATCAATTTCAGCAACACGATAGCCAAACTTGAGAATGGCTACCGAGTATTCATGTAACTATACTTAACATTTTAATTATTCCGTTAATTATATTTCTGATAATTATATTGTATCCGTATAAATGGTCCCAATGACTAAAAGGTAACGTAAGGGTCTTAGGACCACCAGTTATAAATTCTCATTTTCTGTAAGGTGTTTTCACTAACCGCACCATAGTAGGTTCGTTAACCTGTACTAAGATATATAATTCTGATCATAGGACTGCAGTGCACGTAGGAAACACTATGCAACAGTATTTATATATACAGCACTTTCTCCCGCCACCAACAATTTTTCACTGAGGTCGCTGTCCGTGCTATAACTCTGTTTAGCCTGGCATGCTACTGACTAAACCTTTTCTATTCAGCTCGATAGGATAGGTTTAATATGATTAGAGATACTTTCTTCATTAAGAAATCTGTAGTATACTCTTCTCTTCCGGTAGTGCGATAATTTAGCCCCGCACTCCGGCAAGACTCATAACTCTAAGATTGTGTCTCTCTTCATGTTCCACTCAGCCTTGTGGCTTCTTAATTGTCTGGATGTCCCTATCCGCACCATGGGCTGATCCGACCCTGGGAAACTGTTGGGGTTTCCGAGCGGTGATGGCCAAGGTGTGGTGTCACATACATTCCCTCCGTATCTTCGGATACTTAGTAGTTAGCACTTTTGCCAATGTAGGAAAGCACAGCAAAAACATATCTTAATTATTATTTTATTTACTGAACAATCCTCCCGCACTGCAGTCCAAAACTGGGCAACTTGTACATAAACCTAACGACAGGTTAAACGGTTAGTTCCATAGGGCCCAGTGACGGGCGAGATGCGTATCCCCACTGAATCCCATAAAAAATGTCTGGGCATGATATTTAGATCCGGCATGCCCTCACGGGAAGGACATTTACGGTGGGTATTCGTCTCTCTTACCCCCACCATAACGATAGATTAGCATTGGCGGCCTAAAATAGTTCATGTTTCTAAGAAATTAAAATCTGGTTAAGCAGAGCAGAAGGCCCGCATAAATAAAGCGGCGGCTACTAATTCAGCATACTAAGAATTACATAAGACGGTGACGTGGGAATCCTTCGGGAATCGTTCATCCCGTCTTCACATAAAACAGCACGCAACCTTATAGTCATAATCTCACTAGGTATGGTCTTTTCTTTTTCAGGCATTTTGGTTAAAATATTATAGTGGGCCTATTTTTGCCTACTACTCTTCTCCCGCTTTAAGCAATGGCGACACCTTCTCGCAAGGATTCAGCGACGACGGTCTGTGCGAGGATAATACTCCTCACCCAAACTAGCACTAGGAGTAGTTCCCGCATGAGACACATGACTTTTCGTCCGAGATAATCTTCTTTCCTTTCAGCTTAGAGGTATAATAACTTATATTAAGTTAATTAGTTACGTCTTGTGTAGGGAGCCTCCCTTGCGGGGATACCTCTGCGGACATACGAGTCTGTGGGGTACCTCCCATGTTTAAAAGTTCATCTGGCTGTCTCTATGTCTTGTATTTTCGTATGCTCCTCATTTTTATCTAGCATACTCGATAGTCTGTTTAGGTAAAATCATTGTATAGACTTATATCTTTAGGTCACCGAAATCAAATCTTGTAAATCCATAGATCACGAAATTGCTAGGGGCAGGCATACTGGTGACACAAGTTCTTGCGATGAGACAGTTTGTATTTAATGTTCGCGACAATGGTCACACGGCCCCATTGGAATGATTGAGTTTCACCGGCCTTAGGAGCCGGATTTTGTTACCCGTACAGCAGTCTTGTACAGGATCTGTCACCCTGAGACTGAATGCTAACCAGCGGCATCACTCATCATGCACGTGCAGCCCGGCGAGTCGACATGATACACTGGAACGGCCCGACACTACCCCGCGAGCTACACCAATGTGGCGATGGGAGTTCCAGACAATTAATAAGCCTTGCGGCTGGAGGAGCGTAGAAAGAGACAATCACTCAACATAATAAGAGGCCCTAAGGCCACTTTTACACAATCTAGCCAGTGTACGATGTTACATATCTGCTACATCCGGAAAAGAGGCTTACACAAATGACTCCTAAGGAGCGGTTGTCCCTAACTACTTTTAAACCTGTCCTATTGAGCTAGAATAGCCAGGTTTAGTCGATCACATGTCAGGTTCACACAATGAGAACATGAACAGTGACCTCAGTGTAAAATTGATGCTGGGGGAAACGTGATGCAGATTTATTGTTGCTGTATAGTATAGCCTAGCGTACTGCGGTCCTAGTATTTTATATAAAATAAACAAAACAAGTAACTAGGATGGCTGCTGCCATATATATAACCAATTATAACATTATTGACAATAAATCAGGTCATAGGACCTTGCAGTGCTCGTTAGTCATAAGTACAAAAATAAGGATAATATATACATTAAAGATATAAATTATAAAATGCGGTCTCAGATGACCAGGCGGTACCTATTAGTCCTCAGTACCTGTAAAGAAATGAATAAATACAATAATACAAAAATATAGCTAAATGAGTACCTATTAGTCATCAGTATGGAAAAAGTTCATAAGTCACCGTGGATGATGCGTTACGGATGAAGAACGCAAGATGGCATGATTCTGAAGTTGCTGTGAAATCTCCGCAGGCGAACAATTGATGTGGCTCACTCTCAAGGATGATAAAAAAGAACGATTATAGTTGCGGATGTCCACTAGATAGTCAGAATAGCTTATACAAATAATTTAAGCAGAATGTTGGAAAGTTCCGTACTGTATCGGAAGTTTGAAGGTTGCCCATAACATAGAGTTCTACAGAAGAAAGTTGTAGTTATACAATGCATGTACATTCCTGGGTACACCATACATGGTACACTAGACTGCGGCCTAAAAGTTAATTAACACACGACATGCTGCGGGTAGGTTTGATCACCACTTTTCAGCGTGGTTCGGCAGATCTGACGAGTAGTTGTTCTACATACTGGAGAAGTTATATTTGGCCCGCGAGGCCCATCCGCAGGAAGGCTCTTCCAAAGGTCGGATATGAGGGATGCTTCGTCTATTCAATTAGTTGCCCCTGGATGGCCGTCCAAGGGCTTACAAAAACTGAGATGCGGATGCTGCGATTGCGGACCAGAGACTAAGAACTGAAATCCGAAAGGCACCGCTGCAGCTATAGGGGAACCACAGTCAGTAAGCAGTTGCCTATGTCTTGCACTGCTCTGGCCACACAACCTGCCACTTGTTCTCTCTCGTCGAAGTGTGGTCTCGATTCATGGTTTTGCGCTCCTTTTATACTACTCGTAACTGTAGCTCACGGGGTAGTCTCGGGCTGTTCCGGTGTCTCGTGTCGACTCGCCGCGCCGCAAGTGCACGACAAATGATGACGCTGGTTAGCTTCCGGTCTCGGGGTGACAGATCCTGTACGATACTGCCCTATGGGTAACAAAGACCGGCTCCTAAGGCCGGTGGAACTCAATCATTCTGGTGGGGCCATGCGACCATCGTCGCGAACATTAAACACAGCAGTCTCATCCCAAGAGTTTGCGTCACCAGTATGCCTGTCCATAGCCATTTCGTGATCTATGGACTTACAAGATTTGATTGGTGACCTAATTAAGATAAGTCTATACAATAGTTTTACCTAAACAGACCGCTAGATAAAAACAATGAGCATACGAAAATACAAGACATAGAGACAGCCTGATGAACTTTTTAATTAACTTAGTATAAGCTATTATACCTCTAAGCTGAAAGGAAAGAAAATTATCTTTGTAGCGTCGGAAAGTCATGTGCCTCACGCGGGCACTACTCCTAGTGCTAGTTTGAGTGAGGAGTATTATCCTCGCGTGGACCGTCATCACTGAATCCTTGCGAGAGGCAAGTGCCTCGCACGGGCCTGCATCACATGAAAATGTCGCTACTGCTTAAAGCGGGAGAAGAGTAGTGGTCGAAAGGGACCCACTCTAATATTCAACCAAAATGCTGTAGAGAAAAGACCATACCTAGTGAGATTATGACTATAAGGTTGCGTGCTCTTTTACGTGAAGACGGGACGAGCGATTCCTAAAGGATTCCCACGTCACCGTCTTATGTAATTCTCAGTATACTGAATTAGTAGTTGCCGCTTTTATTTATGCGGGCCTTCTTCTATGCCTAACCTCATATTTAGTTTTTAGAGACAAGAATTATTTTAGGCCGCAAATGGCTGGCGTCTATCTAGCTTTTAGATATGGCTGTCATTGAGAACGGATACCCTAAGACATTAATACTGATGACAGAGTGCATACATGTTACTTAGCAAGATCTACGAACTGGATAAGAATCCAGACATCTCGCTCCGTAACCACATAAAACGTCACAGGACATTGGTCACTTTTCACAAAAGCATTTTTTAAGCAACTGACCTATCGTTAGGGTGGGGGTAGGAGAGACGAACACACACCGTAAATGTCCTTCCTGTGAGGGCGTGGCAGATCTGAATATCATGCCCAGACATTCTTTCGGAATTCGGTGGGGATGCACATCTCGCCCATCACCAGGTCCTATGGGGCTATCTTTTTAACCTGGCATTAGGTTTAAACACAAGTTGCCCAGTTGTGCACTGCGGTGCGGGAGGATTGTTCAGCAGATTAAAGAAAATAATAATTAAGATATGTTTTCACAGTGCTTTCCTACATTGGCAAAGGTAACTAACTACTGAGTATCCGCGGATACGCGAGGAATGTGTGTGACACCACACCCTGGCCATCACCGCTCGGAAACCCCAATAGTTTCCCAGAGCCGGATCCGTGCATGGTGCGGATAGGGACATCCAAACAATTAAGAAGCCATAAGGCTTAGTGGAACATGAAGAGAGACAATAACTTAGAAATATGAGGCCCTTTAGGTATGTTGGCCAATCTTACACAACCTTGCCGGAGTGCAGAGCTAAATTATTGCAACTACCAGAAAAGAGGTGTACACTACATGTCTCCTAACGAAGAGATTGTCTCTAATCATATTAAACCTATCCTATCAAGCTGAATAGAAAGGGTTTTTAGTCGGTAGCATGCCGGGCTAAACAGAGTTATAGCACGAACAGTGACCTCAGTGAAAAATTGTTGGTGGTGGGAGAGAGTGCTGCATATATAAACGTTGCTGTATAGTGTGTCCTACGTGCACTGCTGTCCTATATTTTTCTACAACTAAACAAAACATATAAACTGATGGCCACTTGCCATATATAAACTAACCAGAACAATCAATACAGTGTGAAATGATCAGAATAATATATATAGTACAGGTTAAGGAACCTGCTATGGTGCGGTTAGGAAAAACACCTTACAGAAAATAAGAATAACTATAAACAGATACAGAAATTATAACTAGCGGTCCTAAGATTATAATTATCAAAGTTGTAATTAACGGGATAATTAAAATGTTAAGGATAGTTACTTGAATAATCAATAGACATTATTACGTCTTGTCTATCGTGTTACTGAAATTGATACGTCACTCTCAGTTTGACGTGAGTTGATACATTCCCTGGAAGCTGGAAAGTTCCCACAGGCTGGTTTCCGCAAACAGGATTTATGCATGCAGCTCATGATGGGAGCGGATCGAACTCAGGACTGTAATCACAATATATAATGTCTAACGAGTAGTCAGCAAGAGATACAATAACATTACTGCTATGACGAAAGTTCCCATACACCGATGGTACGGATGGAAGTTGCCAACAACCCGATGATACGCAGGGGTTGTTAAATGTGGATGAAGATACATAGCTAAGCTTAACGGTGCGGGGTACGTCATCCAGCTCTGCAGACATACCGGGCAAAGTTTACTTTGCTGCGGTAAAAAGTTTAAATAAACCTGCATGACATCAGTGCGGGGACGGCTGAATAACCACTTTTTGGCATGGCCGGAAGATCCGGCGAGTCATCCACCAAAGGACATCGCTGCCTCTACATCTGTAGAATCACATTTTCAGGCCGGGAAAGGCCTCACCGCAAGTTCGTATTTCGAGTTAGTGCTTGATATATTCATGAACAATATCCAAAAAGTTCCAAAAATGTTCCTGCAACAACGGGAGATACAAAATTACTTTAGTGCGGTGGGTTGGATTACTGTTGGCTACGGGAGAGAAACCGGCAGAAACCGAAATGATCTGCATAATGCCTGTCTTGCTGATCGTAGCTGACACAAGTCCAACCTAATCGTCGAGGATGCTCTCGAGCTCTGGATCTCGTCTCCTTTTATACTACTCATGACGTCACAGTCGCAGGCTCCAACCAATCATCGGTCGAGCAACAGCCAATCAGCGCGTAGCTAATAATAACGCAGTCGAATGTTCTCGAACATTCCAGAAGTTCTGCGTACACGTAGTTATGACGTCACAGCAATATTTTGAAGATAATCAAAAGGGGTTGTCCGTGGATAACTCAGCCATTTCTTAACCAATTTTGAAATGGTTTACAGATTTGGAAAGCCCGTCGAATTCTGGTCTTGATTAATGCCAGATTCGCCGGGAACAAGTTAGTAAAAAGGATTACATTGTACCGTCTCGATACACTAAAAGCATCATCCTATCTTGGTCGTAAATTACGCACTCTGTCAAAAATAGTATTAAGCATGCGCATGCGCACTATGCGCTTTAACGAACGTAGTCATTTTTATAACGCGATCTCTCTCATAGGCTCATATACGCTTATAGCTCTACCCAGGGGTGCGTGTTCAGGGAACGAATCCAGGACGGGCGGCGCGTACCCAGCTTAGCTGGTACGGGCGGTACCTGACCGGTCAATCCGAACTACACCACCCCCTCCTAGTCACAGGAAAATGTCACCACTGCTTAAAGCGGGAGAAGAGTAGTAGGCAAAAATGGGCCCACTCTAATATTTCAACAAAAATGCTTGAAAAAGAAAAGACCATACCTAGTGAGATTATGACTATAGGGTTGCGTGCTGTTTTACGTGAAGACGGGCCGAACAATTCCCGAAGGATTCCCATGTCATCGTCTTATGTAATTCTTAGTATGCTGAGTTAGTGGTTGCCGCTTTATTTATGCGGGCCTTCTGTTTTGCTTAACTAGCTATTAATTTTTAGGAACAAGAAGTATTTTAGGCCGCAAATGGCGGGTGTCTACCGAGCTGTTAGACACAGCTGTCATTGAGAATGGATGCCCTAAGACATCAATACTGAAGACAGTGCTCATACATGTTACTTAGTAAGATCTCTGAACTGGATAAGAATCCGAACATCTCGCTCCATAACCACATAAAACGTCACAGGACACTGGTTACTTTTCACAAAAGCATTTTAGGCAACTGATCTATCATTATGGTGTGGGTAAGAGAGACGAATACCCACCGTAAATGTCCTTCCCGTGAGGGCGTGGCAGATCTAAATATCATGCCCAGACATTTTTATGGAATTTGGTAGGGATGCGCATCTGGCCCGTCACCAGGTCCTATAGAACTAACCGTTTAACCTGTCGTTAGGTTTATGTACAAGTTACCCAGTTTTGCACTGCGGTGCGGGAGGATTGTTCAGTAAATAAAATAATAATTTAAATATGTTTTCGCAGTGCTTTCCTACATTGGCAGAAGTGCTAACCACTAACTATCCGAAGATACGGAGGGAATGTATGTGATACCACACCTTGGCCATCACCGCTCGAAAACCCCAACAGTTTCCCAGGGTCGGATCAGCCCATGGTGCGGATAGGGACATCCAAACAATTAAAAAGCCAGAAGGCTGAGTGGAACACGAAGAGAGACAAAATCTTAGAGTTATGAGTGTTGCCGGAGTGCGGGCTAAATTATCGCACTACCCGAAGAGAAGAGTATACTACAGATTTCTTAGTGAAGAAAGTGTCTCTAATCATATTAAACGTAACCTATCAAGCTGAATAGAAAAGGTTCAGTCGGTAGCATGCTGGCCTAAACAGAGTTATAGCATGGACAGCGACCTCAGTGAAAAATTGTTGGTGGCGGAAGAAAGTGCTGTGTATATAAATGTTGCTGTATAGTGTTTCCTACATGCACTGCAGTCATACATTTTCTACAAATAAACAAAACATATGAACCAATGGCCACTGGCCATATATATATAAACTAACCAGAACAATCATTACAGTATCAAATGATAAGAATTATATATCTTAGTACAGGTTAACGAACCTACTATGGTGCGGTTAGTGAAAACACCTTACAGAAAATGAGAGTAACTATAAACATATACAGAAATTATAACTAGTGGTCCTAAGACCGTTACGGTACCTTTTAGTCATCGGGACCGTTTATACGGATACAAAATAATTATCAGAAATATAATTAACGGAATAATTAAAATGTTAAGTCTAGTTACTTGAATATTCGGTAGCCATTCTTAAGTTAGACTATCATGATACTGAAATTAATACGTGAGTTGATGCATTCTCAGGAAGCTGGAAAGTTCCCGCAGGTTGGTTCCCAATACCAGGATTCCCGCAAGGAGCTCATGGCGGGAGCACATCGCTTAGGACTGTGAGCACAATATAGAATGTCTAACGAGTAGTCAGCAAGAGATACTATAGCATTACTGCAGTGAAGAAAGTTCCCGTACATCGATGGCACGGATGGAAGTGAACAACAACCCGATCACAAGCCGGAGTTGTTAGATGCAGATGAAGATACAAAACTAAGCTTAACGGTTCTTGGTACGTCAGCCAGCTCTGAAGATGCACTGGGCAAAGTTTACCTGCTGCGGTAGAAAGTTAGAAGAACCTGCACGACATCAGTGCGGGGATGGTTGAAATACCACTTTTAGGTGTGGCCGGCAGATCCGGCAAGTCATTCACCAAGGCTCATCGCTGCATCTACATCTGTAGAATCACATATTCAGCCCGTAAAGGCCTCACCGCAAGTTCGTGTTCTGAAGTAGATCTTGATATTCGTGAACAACAATTAGAAAGTTCCAAATTGCTCCCGCAAGAAAGGAGTTACAAAATTGTTTTTGCAGTGGGTTGGGTAACTGCTAGCTACGGGAGAAAAAAACGATGCAAAGCGAAGTAATGTGCGTATTGTCTGTTGCGCTGATAGTAGCTAGTACAGGTCCAACCTGTTCGGCCCCTGGCCGAGGATGCTCTCAATCTCTGGATCGTGTCTCGTTTTATACTACCCATGATGTCACAGGCGCAGGCTCCAACCAATCATCGTCCGAGCAACAGCCAATCAGCGCGTAGCTGATAATAACGCTGTCGAATGTTCTAGAACAGTCTAGAAATTCTGCGCCCACGTCGTTATGACGTCACGGCAATATTTTGAAGATAATCAAGAAGGGGTTTCCGTGGATAACTCAGCCATTTCCTAACCGATTTTGAAATGGTTTACAGATTTAAAAAGCCCATCGAATTCTGGTCTTCTTCTTCTTTTCGAGCACTGGTATCACACTTGGAGAACCGTTCTCAAGATGAAATCTGTGGTTTGCTGCAGTTCTTCAACAGGTCCATACAGCTTTTCAAGAAAAGAGGTTGACAAAGGCCAGATCTCTTCTCTCAGTAGCTGATACGTACTGCAACATTGAAGTATGTGCTCTGTGGTCTGTTCTGTTTCTCCACAAGGACAAGCGGGTGATGTCGTAAAGTGGAACCGCCTGTACATGTGTTGGTTTAGTCTGTTATGTCCAGTTCTAAGACGAAAAATGGTCACTTGCTCTGGCCTCGAGAGATGATGGTAGGCATCTTCTGATTGAGGTGTTCTATAGAGTGACTTGATGATAGTCTTCATCTCTGTATGTGTAACCATGTTTTCTGTCTGATTCTCTTCTGCACCCACATTTGCCATCTTGTCTGCTTCCTCATTTCCTTGGACTCCACAGTGTGAGGGGATCCACTGCAATGCTATCCGAAAGCATTTGATGGTTTGTGGTGCTTCTTCAAGTTGTGGCAGCTTACCTTTGGTGATAGCCTCAAGGACGGAGCGGGCATCAGATAAAAAGACAATCTGTGCAATAGGGTCTGCTGTTCTGCTGATGGTATTAACTGCATGGACCAGTGCTTCGACTTCAGCTCTGTAGTGTGTGCAGTGTTTGCCTGTCGGTATTGCAGCTGACTCATATTGTCCGTTTGGATACTGTATGTGCAGTCCGGTACCTCCGCTCCTAATTGCATCTTTGGCTGATCCATCTGTGTAGATCCTTATCCATGTCCCCTGAGGGTACATTTCTTCCAGCATGGCTAGGGTCAGGGCCTTCTTGCTCACATCACTGTGTTCATCTTTGGTTGTGAGATGATGTACTGTGGTGCGAATAGCTATGCTCTCTAGTTTGTTTTCCCAGGGTGGAGGATCAAGGGTGTGGTTTGGGTCTTCTATTTGTGCTGGCAACATTTCTTGGTGTTTCCATTGAAGTGCTTTTGTCTCTTTCACAAAACTTGATCTTTTAAGTCTTCCTGATGACAGCTGTGCTTGCCTGATCTTCATCGGGTGGTTGTTGAACGATTTGAACTTTGCAGCTTGGATCAGTGCTTTGCATTCCCTTCCTTTACTAAGTGGGAGGGGGGGATGCCTGCTGTCTGCTCCATTTTTTCTATTGGTGTTGATCTCATTCTACCAGTGATGATGCGCAGTGCCTGGTTTTGTACTCTGTCGAGGTTCTGTTGATGAGATTTAGCTGCTGTCATCTATGAGCTGGATCCATACTCAAGGTGTGGTCGTACGGCACCTAGGTAGATGGTCTTGAGGATCCTTTCATTGGCACCCCACTTTGTTCCTGCCAGCTTCCTCATGATGTTTAGCTTTCTTCTGGCCTATGCCTTACCATTCTGGATGTGCTCCTTCCATGTTAATCTTCTGTCATAGATGACTCCCAGGTATGTCTGCTGGTCCTCGTACTCGGGTGGAGTACCGCCCAGTGTTAGATTGCCAACCTTGGTTTTGGTGGACAGTGAGAATAGGATGGCTGATGATTTTTCTTTGTTGATGGTAATACACAAGCGGTTGTACCAAGCTGTAATTCTGTCCACGGCAAGCTGCATTTTGTACGTGGCAGTCGTTGTGTACTCCTCGGTGCACCAGAGTACGAGGTCATCTGCATAGAGGGCTGCTTGGATTCCATTGGGCAGCTCTGCTACAATGTCATTAATGAAGAGTATGAACAGAGTTGGTGATAATACTCCGCCTTGTGGCACCCCTTGTCTCAGCAATACATTCTGTCCAGATTGTCCATCCACCAGCACCCTAGCTCTGCGATTGTGTAGGTATGACTTGGTCCATCGGAACTAGTTGCCATCCTTCCACACCTTGTCAAATGCCTTCTGCAGATCGATAAAGGCAGCTAGCATTACCTTCTTGGCTTGAAAGGTGTCCTCTATGACCTGTGCAAGATGTGTTGTTTGATCTTCTGTGCTCCTGTATCTTCTGAAGCCAGCATGCTCTGAAACTATAATGTTTTCTGACTCCAGGTACCACTGCAACCGCTGGTTGACGATGCGCTCCATGGTCTTGCATATGCAGCTTGTAAGACTGATAGGACGGTAGCTCAGCACTTTCGTCTTGTTCTTCCCCTTTTTCAGAATAGGAGCCATTCTGGCTTCCTTCCAGCACTGAGGAACCTCTCCATTGGTCCAACTGAGATTAAAGATGGCTAGTAACTTGCGGAGAGATGCATTACCAAGGTGTTGGATCTTTTCATTCGTAATGCCATCTGGCCCAGGAGATTTCTTCTTCTTCAATTGGCGGATAGACTTCTTCAGTTCTGCTAAGCTAATGTCAACTTTCATTGTATCGTGAGTGTTGGTGTCTGTTCTTTCCTTTTGCTCTTTTCTAACACCTGTTTAAGACTATATGTTCCGCCTCAACGTGGCGCAGAGGTGTAACCCACTGGGTGTCAATCCAGACATTTGGAGGGGCTAACCAGAGCATTATGCACAACGCAAATTAATGACACTTGGAGATCGAATTCTGGTCTTGATTAATGCCAGACTCGGTGGGAACAGGTAATCATAAAGGGTTACAGGGTACCATCTCGGTACACTAAAAGCATCATCCTATCTTGGTCGTAAACTACGCGCTCCATCAAAAACAGCATCTAAGCGTGCGCATGTGCACTATGCGTTTTAACGAACTTCGTCGTTTTTACAACGAGATCTCTCTCATAGGCCCATCTATGCTTATGGCTCTACCCAGGGGGCGTGTTCAGGGAACGAATCCAAGACGGGTGGCACGTACCCAGCTTGGCTGGTACCGCCGGTACCCGACCGGTCGATCCGAACTACACCACCCCCTCCTAGTTTGACATCCGTGGCATGGCGGATCGACGCACGAACGTATGCTAGGCGGGAATTATATACTTCCTGGGTAGGTGCGTGGCCGGAGAGGAGTAGTGACACAGTAGATGCATATTCAAGAGATAGAGCACATAGAGGTGCCAAAGAGGAGAGGGGGGGGGGCATACTTTTAGTTTTCAATTGATTACCTGGAATTATTTTTTCTTTTTTTTTATATATTTTGGTGCGTGCTGTAACTTTATTAGTAAATTATCCTAAACAATAGCTCGCATGGGTGTTCTCTTTGGGTGTGGATAATCATTATCTCCGCAGAGAACACCCAAGCTCCAACATACCACAATTTAAGTTTAAATACAATAATCTAATATGTATATGTATACATAAAAGATTCATGTAACATACCCTTACGGGGTATTTAGTCAATTACTCCCGAATTAATTGCGCACCCCGGGTAAATAAAGGCGTACGCAACACGTATCTCTTATCATTATTAAAAATATATTTGCAGCCCGTTATAGCGGGTCCGCAATGGGCAGCTCTCGCTGACCCCATAGCTGTCCTGACATCTAAGACAGGAAGAAAAATAATAGGAAAATAGAATATAATAATAACTTAACAGTTAGTTTATCAGGCAGCCCCAGCGTAGCTGAGACTGCATGACAGGATTATGACATTATTGCACTGCAGGATGTTGTATTCTTTACGTCGCACATGACGTTCTTACAACACCGGAGTCTGCAGTGCTCATTTCGTGTGGGACACTGCTGGGCACCGAAGTGAGTGGCTGTGTGAGATAACCATAGTCATCCTAGGGACAGGATTCAATTGATCTAACATATATAATAAGAAGAAAAGTATTTCAAGAATAAAATAATAATTAATACACTTCCATGAATCGCACCACTGATGTTTCTGCGGTATCACAAATAATCACACCTCTGCTGCAAAATTTCCCGCTTTGAGTCTGGGTCCCGCAACTGATGGTGGTTGGTCACAGTGGATGCACTATCATTGCTGAGATGCGTTCACTATTACTGGCACTATCGGAAATGTCTGAAGTGATCGTGGCGGAAATTTGAGCGTCTATAATATCTCTCACAGTCACTGCCGGTTCTAAAATATATGTCCGTGAGGCAGCGGTGGTGCTAGTGGTTGTTAACATGGTTGAGGTTGTAGTGGTGGTAGTCGTCGCGGTGGCTGCAGTAGCTGTTGTGGTGATAGCGGTGAGCTGTATCGTGGGCTGAGGCAAAGATGCGGGAGCGGATACGGCAGGGGATGACATCTTCCGAGACCTAGCATATTTAACAGACGATTTTCGGTAACGTTAGGCACTGGCTGAATGTCCTGTGTGGGGGCGATATGTCTCTTTCCTGCGTATGGTCGTTCCGGCGTAGTTCCCTTTCTGATGGCTGGGTCAGAAAGGCTAGGAGGTGGATGCTGGATAACATGAGTCAGAGCTATGCTAATCGACGCAGGCTGCGACGGTCCTGGTCTCTCATCTATGGTCAGGTCTGGCAGAGATGGTGACTGCGGGTAACTTGGAATGTCCATTCCCGCAGGAGATTGTGATGACTACCGAAATCGGCTGACTGGCTAAAACTGTCTCAGACACGAGGGGTGCGGGTGTAGTGGCTGTAGTTGGATGGTGGGTTACTGGTTCTGGTGCTGCCGGACTGGATTCTGTGGGAGACTTTCGCTTCTTACTCTGCTTCAGGACCGGTGCAGAGGTAGTGACTCGTAGCGGTGTAGCACTCCCCGACGCAGCCGTTGGGTAGGATTTCATGTCTTGCTGTCGGTACATTGCTTACGGTAGCTGCGGGAGGACGAGGACTAACGGGATATCTATGAGTAGTGTTCTTCGTGCAGGCCATTTTCTCGGTCGGAAGAACTTTGACTGGAAACTGAGATTCGAAACGGGTGGCTAAAACGGCACGATCCTCGTTCTCTTCCCTGGGAACTAATGTCACTTCTAACACACGGTGATGATGACGGAGCATGTGGGTCACTCTGTAGCGAGTAGCGGTGTAGAGATAATGACACGTCACACAGAAGGCTGACTGGAGGAGATGATCCTTATTAACATGAAGTGTGCGGTCAGATTTTCTCATAAAAGTTCTGGTACAGGGCTCTCCGCTAGCTAATAATGAGCTGCATGGGAACCGTTTTGGAACCGGTATCGATTCTTTTTAAGACGAATCCGATAACGCTAAATCTTCCAGGAGTGAGATCTCGTTCCCGCATGGTAGATGGCTGCGGGAACCTTATTCAAAACCTAATGCCCTATCTCTTCATTGTGTTTAACTTTCCAGGCCAAGTATAATAAATGAACTAATAACAAAACAGCAGAATTTGGTTTTCGACGCAAAAGAAGCCTAATGCTATCTGTCCATCCCTGGTGTCGAGTTTTGACGGGAAGAGAAAGTTTCAGAGCGTGCTTCCTCCTTTTATACTATTTGGTGACGTCATAGGCGGCGAATGACCACACCTGGAAGTTTTAACAGGTGATTCGGTTGGCCCTATATGGAAAGTTTCCTCTTTCCTACTATAGACGTGTAGGGATTAATTCTTCCTGTATAAAGGGAGTATTTTTAATTATAGGAAGATTGGCTCATTAACTTTGTCCTAGTTTCACGCTTTTAACAACCTCCCTCATCATAGAAACGTGGTACTACTTTTTCCTTGCGGAGCCTCACCTTTTAATTAGCATGAGGTGGTTTTTCAGATTGGATGCTTATAAACTTGCCTGTTTTAATTTTTAAGCTGGAGGACTCGATGGGGTGTGTGGGAGCCTGGTGACGTCAGCGGCAATTACCCCGACTCACCCTCGCCACTCCTCCATCACGCTGTGCTAGTTGCGTCTTTGGGCGGCTCTTGTGTTTAATGCGTTTGATCCAATATATATATATATATATATATATATATATATATATATATATATATATATATATATATATATATATATATATATATATATATATATATATATATATATATATGTTACATGAAGAATCTTTATAATGTCCCGTATTTGCGCGAGTTCTTAAACATGCATCTTGCATTTGTCTGTAATAGGTAGTTCTCAGCCCTTGTTGATTATGGACTGGAACGCAGGGAAGAGAATTTTTCAAATTCCCTTTGTAATTATACTGCCAGATTTTTGATGCCACTTTACCAGCTAATGATTTGTAGCACGGTAGAGCAGTTGTGTTCTTAATCAAAAGTTTAACAGTAAAGTTGTAAGTAATATGTGTGGTTTAAACAGATCTGTCCAAGTGGCAGATCAACATTAATGATCCCGACAAGATAGCTGTGTTTTCTGAGCGGGAGGGCTGGCCAAGCATTCTCCTCAATGGGTAGAACTAGCTCCGTCCCGGCCTAGACCAGACACATTAATACCATTTAATAATGGTTAAATTACAGTACAACTCGCAAATGGGTGCCACAGTTATTTACAATCCCGTCGTTTGGAGATTGTGAATACAGTCAACCTGAGTGTCTGTGTTTCTGACATGTTGGTGATTTGAATCTGATACGCGTGGCTGGTTATCTGTGGATGATACTTGCGCTGTGGTGAAGGTGACGTTCTTATGGCCGCCAGGTGCGGGAGGGGGGAGGGAGAGGCGGCGTGAATGTCAACTTTATCGAACCCTGAAGGTATTTCACTCTGTAATGGCCGAGCCCATGGGCGGGACAGAGTTACTTTAGAGCGCAGATGACCTGTCGGATGCTGTCGTAACTTTGATCAATCCATTATCGAATTCAACTTTTCGGTAGTAAAATCCTACTCGTGACCGACGACAATGCGGGCATCTTGCTCTCTTAATAATATCGACTGTTATTACGTGTAGATGAAGTATGTAGATTTGGTTGTTTCCGTACGACATCGGGAAAAAGGGAAGGGAGGATCGTTGGACAAACATTCCTCCCGTGACGCGTACTGTAGATGGCTGTAGTGCATTCCTTATATCCATATGATTCGGTTTGCCAGTAGCTCTCCATCCTCGTCCCCTGGCTCCACAAGACGAGTTGATGGGACCTCCAGTAGCTGAGGGTGGGCTCTTTCGAGGCGTGGAGCCCAGCACTGCACCTGGCTGGCAGATCCTCACAGGGCAAGCACCATTTCGGTTGATTCGATTTCCAAGTGTTATTTCATTTGCGTTGTGCATAATGCTCTGGTTAGCCCCTCCAAATGTCTGGATTGACACCCAGTGGGTTACACCCCTGCACCACGTTGAGGCCGAGCATATAGTCTTAAACAGGGGATATCCATATGATCAGTTCTCCCGTAACTGGATGAGAAGGTGTGTGCGGGAGATTTGTCGGCTGTTGTCTGTTGGTGATAAGGTAGTTATCAGGATGTCCGAGCTGCTGTATGATGCCGATGTTATAAGCGAAGTTGGCACATTCCAGTTTTCCACGCTGGTGAATGTCAAGTCTGTTGTTATTGCGGGAGGTGGGGGTTTGCGGGAGATATTATTTCTCCCGTAATTTGTGCGGGAGGAACTGTTGCAGGAATTTTCATGTCTCTATCGGGAATTAATTAATACCGGTAGGTGCTGCTAAATGATGTTGTCGATGTTGAATATCTATGTTATGCTGAGTATAACTGAGTAGGTATGTGATGTACGTGCAATGACGAATTGACGTATCCAGTCTTGAAGGCAGGTGTGCTTTGTATGTGATGACGTTCTCTCTGTGGTGTGATGTACTGCCTGCTCATGGGGGAGTATGGTAGGCCAGATGGAGGGGGTGGCCTTTGGACAGGGGAATGTTGTCATCTCCCATTACACGACGGTTGGTGCCCTGTCATAATTTTTAGACACCGGGAAAATTCGAGCAGAGAGTCTGCTGAACAGGCTGCTTCCCTGCCCACCGCGGGGGTGAAGGGGGGGGGGGTGTGTAATGTTGGTCAGTGCGGTGCACGATGCCACCTCGTCTGTAGCAGCAGTCTCTCTCATATCTGAAGATTGACGGTCAACAGACGACGAGTGGAGTGTGAAATGGACTGGGTCGGTGATGTCCGAACTTGGTGTATAGATAAGGGATGCCAGTTGGATTTGGGGTGGGGGTGCGGTGATGGATAGGGGTTCCGCTTAGATGGGAATTGTCTGGTGTTTTTGGGAGGTGGTCGGGTACATCTTGTTGTATGGGTCTGCGGTTCTAGACACGCCAAGGCTTCATCCAGCCTCTTCACTTCCATGCTATTCACCATATGTTCCACCCCACAGGAAACATGGCTTGGGTCAGCCTCAGCTTCCGCTTGTGGTAACTCTATGATGGAGGGCATAGCATGAAGTAGGTGGGAATGGGAAGAGATCGGACGAACAACTTTTCCCTCCGGTCCCTTGGGCAAAACAAACACAAAATTCTTCAGATACGACTTCCCAGATCGAGTAGACCCGCGCTGAGTAGGGAGAGGGCGAGTACATATCTCGTCATCGTCGTCAGCGTTAGCTCCTTGTTCACCCACATTCTGGCTGGGTAGAAGTGGGGCTGAGCTGGCACCACGGTACTCTGCACTATCCGTGAGAATACTAATTTCCGTAGAAATATCTGTCTGGGTACCGGTGTCATGAGAAACGCCCAGTCCGAGCTCTGGTGCTGGGTCGTCACTGACACAAGGTTTAAGTCGATCGAAGTGGATGACTGAGGTCAGGCCATCCGAAGCACGGATATGATAGGTCACGTCCGATGTCGTACCTACTACCACATAGGGGCCTTTCCACTGGTAACTCAGTTTACTTGGCACGTTTGCAGATCATCGTGAATCGTGTACCCAAACAATCCTTCCTGCTTCATACGGATCTCCATGCACCCTCCAGTCATGCCATGTCTTTTGCCGCCAGTGTGCAGTGGATAATGTTTCTCTTACTAACTCGTGGGCTTGTTCTATCCTCTGCCGCAAGAGTTCAACATAGAGAGAGGGTGAATTTTTCTCTCCTGGTATCCGAGGCATAGCCAGATCCAGGGGTAAGGCTAATTCACGGCGTAACATTAACTGAGCAGGGGTATAACCTGTGCTGGAATGTACTGAGGTGCGGTAAGCCATGAGCACATACAGAAGCCGTAGGTCCCAATCTCTACAATCAAGGCGTGTTTCCTTAGTAAGCATTTCCGCGAGAGTTCTGTTGAATCTCTCTACCATCCCGTCACTCCGGGGGTGGTATGGAGTCATCCTTGTTTTGACGATATGGAACAATTTGCAGAGCTCTGATATGAGCTGGCTCTCAAAATTACTTCCTTGATCGGAGTGAAACTCATAAGGCATACCAAAACGGCAGAACACATTGCTTGCCAAGACCTCCGCTATGGTGGATGCCTCTTGGTCTGGCAAAGCAAATGCTTCTGCCCACTTCGTAAGTAATCTTGTAATACGAGGATGTATTTATTTCCATCATCCATTGTATTCAAGGGTCCGAGCACGTCGATAGCAGCTCGCTCCAAGGGTGCACCAACAATCTTAATTTGAGATGGTGCGATGTAGTGTTGGCCAACAGCGCGTCTTTGGCATGGGATACATTTGGCAACCCATGCCTTGACACTATCGCGAATCCCGATCCAGTGGAATCTCAATTTGATATGGGCAACAGTCCTTTCCACGGCCAGATGCCCGGTGTTATCATGCAGTTGTTTTAATATAACTTCTCGATAACTTTCTGGGACTACCAGACCGTCAATAATATACAGAACTTTATTTATTAATTGACATTCTTCAAACCGTTGGTAATAATATTTTGCCATGGTGGAAAGACGTGTTACCGATTCCTTAGGAGGACGTACCCCCCTCCTGGAACCATGCATATATATTTCGTGTCTGTACGTCTGTTGTTTGGGGGTGTGCGATTTTCTCCTGATTCCACTCTGTGCACCTCAATTCGGGGATCTCCAAAGATGGCTGTGCTGACTGTGTCACGGTGGCGGCTGCTTCGTGTTCAGCCTCCGTGCCGATTCTGCTAAGGGCGTCAGCATTCCCATGCAATTTGCTGGGATGGTGAACAACGTTGAAGTTATAGGCCTGCAGGGATTCCTGCCATCTCGCTACCTGGCCCTCCGGATTTTTCAGGTTCCTGAGCCAGCGTAGTGAGGCATGGTCTGTATGGAGTGTAAAAGGGCGCCCGTACAGAAAGTGTTTATAATACTTGACGAAATGTACCGCCGCTAATAGTTCTCGCTTGGTGGTTGAGTATCTTCTCTCCATTTTATTCAGAGTATGCGAACCATAACCCAATACCTACTCCGTTCCATCTTCTGTGACCTGAGAGAGAACCGCACCGATACCGAAAGCCATTGCATCAGTGTCTAAGATGAAATCGAGGTTTGGATTAGGATGAGCAAGAATCGGGGCAGTCGTCAAGAGTTCCTTCAGCGCCCTGAAGGAGCCTTCACACTCACTCGTCCACTGGTCGATCTTTCTCAGTGATCTTGTAGAGGGGTGAAGCAATCTCGCTGAAATGTCGGATGTAACGGCGATAGTACTGGCACAGGCCAAGAAAACTGTGTGTCTCCGTAACTGAAGAGGGTTGTGGCCATTCTGCGACTGCCTTAATTTTTGATGGCTGAGTAGCCACCCCATCACCGGATATGACATGTCCCAGGAACTCAACGCTCTGTCTAAAGAGATGACATTTCATTGGTTTGAGTTTCAAATTGGCTGTGCGTAAACGTGATAGCATGGTGTCCAAATTTATTAAAGTTTGTTCAAACGTTGGTCCGAAGACTATTACGTCGTCGATGTAACAAAGACAGATTTCCCATTGCAGGGTGAATAATACCTGCTCAATGAGTCGTTCAAAAGTTCCGGGAGCGTTGCACAACTAGTAGGGCATCTTGCGGAATTGGAAAAGGCCATCCCTACAAACGAATGTGGTCTTTTCCATGTCAGCTTCATCCATGGCTACTTGCCAGTAACCGCTTGCTAAGTCAATGGTACAAAACCACTTGGCTCCGGACAAGGAATCCAAGGCCTGATCTATCCGAGGTAATGAGTAAGCGTCCTTGATGCTAAGATCATTAAGGCGGCGGTAGTCAATACAAAACCGCAAGGTTCCGTCTATTTTGCCTGCTAGTACTATTGGGCTAGCCCATGGAGATGCTGAGGGTTCAATAATACCAGTCCGCAACATGTCGTTCACTTGTTGGTGTGCTTCCACTTCCTTATGAACGGGAAGACGTCATACCGGTTGTCGTATGGGGTGATTATTGCCCGTGTCGACGGAGTGTCGTACGAGATGAGTCTCTCTGAGATCCATGTCTCTGGAGTAAAAACTATCACGATATTTATGTAGTAATTTCCGAATTTCATGTTTCTGCGATTGCTGTAGTCCAACTGTGGCACGTAGATACAAGTCACGTAAATGTTCGGGTAAATCATCAGTCATATGCGGTGGTGTGTCAGCGGATGTAGGTGATTCCAATGAGATTATGTCCACTAAATGGCCGTAGCGTACTCCTGGTTCCAGAGTGATAGGATCTGCGGTACCATTGAACACTCTAAAAGGTATATTTTCCTTATTAGTAGTGTCTACTATTATGCGGGGACTTGCGCATTGTGAGGCGATCATATAATCAGGATCGGGTTCTAGCATGGCGATGTGTGTGTTGCTTCCTAACTGTGGTGCGGTGGCCCATAAGATTTGTTCCTGTCACGGATCAACCGTAGCGGTACTTGATAATATAACCGCACACGTGTCATATAATGACTATGCCGGTCCAAGAGGTATTCGTCAGCCATGTATGTCGAGTTCCTGTTGTTTGCAAGGTATGATGGTTTCGCTGGCACTGAGGAAATCAGAGACAAGTATGGCATAATTATGGATAGAGGGGATGACAACTCGCTGTATGAATTGCATCTCCTCTATTTGGATGACTAAATTGACTACACCGGTAACGGGCACATCAGCTCCCGTAGCCATCTGTAAGTAAATGTTTGTAGCCTTTAGGGGAGGCGTCTTATGAGGTGGGATGCTCTCATATAAGCGCTTGTTAAATACAGTGATTGAAGCACCAGTGTCGATGGTGGCACTGGTGGAAACGACACTCAACAGACAGGCACATTTGAATATTACATTGCGGTGTACCTGTGGAAGAGTTTCCAATGACGCCGTCTGTGAGAATGGTGTTGGAGCGGAATCACTCTATATGTATTCTGACTGTTTCCTAATTGCTTCTCTTAATGTGGTGGATGGCTGAGTGAGGAAAGGGCCAGTTCGTCATCGCCACTGCTGTGAGGGCTGCGGTGAAGGCGGAGCTGGGGGTAGCAATGATGATGGCGATGTTGCTGTTCCAGGGTATGCTGTATTAGTGTAGACAGTGGTGCGCACGGGATGATGGGTAAGCTCTACCTGTGCAAGCCATTTCTTACAATGTTTCACGGGATGCTTTGGTGAAGCACAGAAGAAACAGTGATGCCGCCAGGGATGTGTTTTTCGCTGTTTACATCGGCACTTGCGAATCCATGAGGCAGAGCGAACCGCTTCTCCTGAGTCACTGCTGTCTGTGGATTCGGGAGATGATGCTGGATGGGGTGGTGTTTTGCATACCACCAAAGGACACCGAGAATTTAGTGTCTTGGTGGCAGGACGTGGTGCTCGCAAAAACGTTGTTTCGGCGGAGGTGCTACAACTTACCTCTGCCATTTTACATAGGAAAGAAGGCTTGTTATGTGCGGAGAAAGAGGGGGATGGCAATGCTGCGGATGGGGGGAGGCAACGTAGGCATTGACATGTGTGAAGTCGTGCATTTGGGTGTAGGTGTAAAAGCTGATTGTGGTGGATGATTGTTGGCCACTGAACGTTGTTGTACGAAGGCCGCAGTTGAGCCGGGAAGCAAATACGGCACCGAGGTGGCACTGTGTATTTCGCTGCCCTTAAGAGCTTGATTGCTTCTCCGGTTGCGGTGTGCTGTGGTCAGGGGCAGGCGTTGTAGAAGGTTGGTTAGGACATCGTTCCCTTCAATGACCTGGCTGACCGCATCCGAGACAGGTGTTTGGTGGCGATGCCAGTGTTGTCCTAAAATGAGTGGTGACGAGATTGGTGCTGAGTGTCATGACTAAATTTGTTAGTGTGGATATCTGTTTATTGATCTCATCTATCGGTTCTTTCATGTTGCCGTTGTTATTGTTGCGCTGGTTCCTGCACCCGGGGGCCACGTTATAGCTTCCTCTACGGGCACGCCCCCTTCCTCCAGGATTGGAATTGCTTGATTCTGATTGGAATTCTGTATAGCTGGTGGTGGTGAAGTCTGTGTAGTTGGTGTTGATGAACTGGAGGAGCATTAGTGGGCGGGACGATAGCTGCACCCTCTATCTCGTTGATACGATGGAGTTGGCGTCGGCTACTCTTCTCCCGCTCCAGAAAGTTTTCTATACGGGTCGCGGTTGCCGTTAGTTGGGCCAAACTACCGTGGTCACCTAGAAACAATTTTTCTTTCAGGGCGGGTTCACCGCTCAATGCATCGATGAAAGTGTCGAGATGCAGATGGATTACACCTTCTGTGTTGGTGCTCGGATATGAGTGGGTGACTAGCCTTCTGATTCAGCTAGCTAACTCCGGAAGAGTTTCTCCCGTGTGTCATCAAAGATTCTTGAGTGGAAGACGATTAGTTTCTCCGAGAGCTGTGTCGCCAGATCGCTCTGTCAATGCTCGTTCCAATTGTGTGTAGGTGGGTGTGTAGTCAGTTCCAAGATCCGCAAGAACTTGAAGGGCTTTTCCGGAAAGCTTTGCGGCGAGATATTCACCCATTTGTTGATCATTCCAGTGGTTAGTCTGACTTATGATCTCGAACTGGATTTTGTAATTGGTCCAGTCATTCTCCCTGCTAAATTCGTGATGGAGAATGACTCGGCCAAGACCGCAGGAAGAATGAAGTGGTTGAAATCCGGCTGGTGTGGGTATCCGAGAGTCTGACGAGTATTGTGAAGCTGGTCGTTGTGCAGGTGGTGGTGGTGGTGGTGGTGGTGGTGGTGGTGGTGGTGGTGGTGTTGGTGTCTCCCATCGATGCCGATGCCGAGGAGCGAGGACACGCGTACTCCAATTAACTGTGTCCGGCATGGTTGTAGAACCATAGACCGGTATGGGTCTATGGACGGGAGGCCGAATGTTGTGAAGATTACGCAGTCATTCTCCCGGAGGTGAGGACTGATATTCCTCATATGGTGGTGGTGCAGTCGGCTGATGGTCATGATGTGTAGCGTGACTGATGTACCGGCGAACCGGTGGTGCCGATACCTCCCGATAATGCCATGGGGTTCCCCTTGAGTATAGCGTTGCGCTAGAAGGGGGCGGTGCGGGAGGTTATCTGTAAGGTGGATTGTCACCTGGCCATATGGTCTCCATAGATGACACGGGTGAATGATAGTAGTCTGAAGGGTTATTTAGATGCCCGTAATCGGGTCTTTGTCGGGGATGGCCGATATAGTTCTAAACTCTGTTCCTGCCTGTGAGACATCCCGAAATGTGCCGTCACTGACAGGCCAAAACAGGTTATATTGCGGGTTGTTGATTCCACAGAATTTCTGGCATAGTCGGTGAGCATGTGAGCTGTAAATCCATTGTATGACACTACCTCATGATCGGGGGATTCGTCGCTAAATGGAGAAGGTATTGAGCTGAGCTCACTATAAGGTGTGGGCGTGAGTTCGCTGCGTGTTATTACTGATGTTCTTCGGGCCCCACATCGGGTGCCACATGTAGCTCACGGGGTAGTGTCGGGCCGTTCCGGTGTATCATGTCGACTCGCCGCACCACAAGTGCACAACGAATGATGATGCTGGTTAGCATCCGGTCTTGTGGTGACGGATACTGTACGAGACTGCCCTACGGGTAACAAAAACTGGCTCCTAAGGCCGGTGGAACTCAATCATTCCGGTGGGGCCGTGCGACCATTGTCGCGAACATTAAATACAACTGTCTCATCCCAAGAATTTGTGTCACCAGTATGCCTATCCATAGCAATTTCGTGATCTATGGACTTACAAGATTTGATTTTGGTGACCTAAAAATATAAATCTATACAATGATTTTACCTAAACAAACTATCGAGTATGCTAGATAAAAATGAGGAGCATACGAAAATACAAGACATAGAGACAGCCAGATGAACTTTTAAACATGGGGCTCCAGGAGGTACCACACAGACTCGTAGGTCCGCAGAGGTATCCCCGCAAGGGAGGCTCCCATACACGAGACTTAACTAATTAACTTAATATAAGTTATTATACTTCTGAGCTGAACAGAAAGAAGATTATCTGGGACGAAAAATCATGTGCCTCATGCAGGCACTACTCCTAGTGCTAGTTTGGGTGAGGAGTATTATCCTCGCGTGGACCGTCATCACTGAATCCATGCGAGAGGCAAGTGCCTCACGCGGACCTACGTCTCGGGAATGTGTCGCCACCGCTTAAAGCGGGAGAAGAGAAGTTGGCAAAAATGGGCCCACTCTAATATTTCAACAAAAATGCTTGAAAAAGAAAAGACCATACCTAGTGAGATTATGACTATAGGGTTGCATGCTGTTGTACGTGAAGACGGGACGAACGATTCCCGAAGGATTCCCACATCATCGTCTTATGTAATTTTTAGTATGCTGAGTTAGTGGTTGCCGCTTTATTTATGCGGGCCTTCTGCTTTGCTTAACTAGCTTTTAATTTTTAGGAACAAGACCTATTTTAGGCCGCAAATGGCTGGTATCTACCTAGCTGTTAGACATGGCTGTCATTGAGAACAGATGCCCTAAGACATCAATACTGAAGACAGTGCTCATACATGTTACTTAGTAAGCTCTCCGAACTGGATAAGAATCTGAACATCTCGCTCCATAACCACATAAAATGTCACAGGACACTGGTTACTTTTCACAAAAGCATTTTAGGCAACTGATCTATCATTATAGTTGGGGTAAGAGAGATGAATATCCACCGTAAATGTCCTTCCCGTGAGGGCATGGCAGATCTAAATATCATGCCCAGACATTTTTATGGAATTCAGTAGGGATGTGCATCTCTCCCGTCACCGGGTCCTATGCAACTAACCGTTTAACCTGTCGTTAGGTTTATGTACAAGTATGCCAGTTTTGCACTGCGGTGCGGGAGGATTGTTCAGTAAATAAAATAATAATTAAGATATGTTTTCGTAGTGCTTTCCTACATTGGCAGAAGGTGCTAACTACTAAGTATCCGAAGATATGGAGGAAATGTATGTGATACCACACCTTGGCCATCACCGCTCGGAAACCCCAACAGGTTCCCAGGGTCGGATCAGCCCATGGTGCGGATAGGGACATCCAAACAATTAAGAAGCCACAGGGCTGAGTGGAACATGAAGAGAGACAAAATCTTAGAGTTATGAGTCTTGCCGGAGTGCGGAACTAAATTATTGCACTACCGGAGGAGAAGAGTAACTACAGATTTCTTAACGAAGAAAGTGTCTCTAATCATATTAAACCTATCCTATCGAGCTGAATAGAAAAGGTTTAGTCGGTAGCATGCCGGGCTAAACAGAGTTATAGCAGGGACAGCGACCTCAGTGAAATATTGTTGGTGGTGGGAGAAAGTGATGTATATATAAATGTTGCTGTATAGTGTTTCCTATGTGCACTGCAGTTCTATATTTTCTACAAATAAACAAAACATATGAACTGATGGCCACTCGCCATATATATATATATATATATATATATATATATATATATATATATATATATATATATATATATATATATATATATATATATATAAACTAACCAGAACAATCAATACAGTATCAAATGATCAGAATTATATATCTTAGTACAGGTTAACGAACCTACTATGGTGCGGTTAGTGAAAACACCTTACAGAAAATGAGAATAACTATAAACATATACAGAAATTATAACTAGCGGTCCTAAGACCGTTACGGTACCTTTTAGTCATCGGGACCGTTTATGCGGATACAATATAATTATCAGAAATATAATTAATGGAATAATTAAAATGTTAAGTATAGTTACTTGAATACTCAGTAGCCATTCTTAAGTTAGACTATCGTGTTACTGAAATTTATACGTCATTCTTTAGTTGACGTGAGTTGATGCATTCTCAGGAAGCTGGAAAGTTCCCGCAGGTGGGTTCCCGAAACCAGGATTCCCACAACGAGCTCATGGCGGGAGCTCATCGCTTAGGACTGTGAGCACAATATAGAATGTCTAACGAGTAGTCAGCAAGAGATACTACAGCATTATTGCTGTGAAGAAAGTTCCCGTACACTGATGGCACGGATGGAAGTTAACAACAACCCGATCACAAGCGGGGGTTGTTAGATGCAGATGAAGATACAAAACAAAGCTTAACAGTGCTGGGTACGTCAGCCAGCTCTGAAGACGCACCGGGCAAAGTTTACTTTAGTTTAAAGTTAGAAGAACCTGCACGACATCAGTGCGGGGACGGTTGGAATACCACTTTAGGCGTGGCCGGCAGATCCGGCGAGTCATCCACCAAAAGAACATCGTTGCCTTTACATATGTAGAATCACATATTCAGGCCATAAAGGCCTCACCGCAAGTTCGTGTTCCGAAGTAGATCTTGATATTCGTGAACAACAATTAGAAAGTTCCAAATTGCTCCCGCAAGAAGGGAGTTACAAAATTGTTTTAGTGGGGTGGGTTGGGTAACTGCTAGCTATGGGAGAAAAACTGACGCAAGGCGAAGTAATGTGCGTATTGTCTGTCGTGCTGATAGTAGCTAGTACAGGTCCAACCTGTTCGGCCCCTGGCCAAGGATGCTCTCGATCTCTGGATCGCGTCTCCTTTTATACCACCTGTGACGTCACAGGCGCAGGCTCCAACCAATCATCGTTCGAGCAACAGCCAATCAGCGCATAGCTGATAATAACACTGTTGAGTGTTCTAGAACTATGACTTGTTAGATGCAGATGAAGATACCAAACAAAGCTTTGTTTTTGTACACGTGGTTATGACGTCATGGCAATATTTTGAAGATAATCAAGAAGGGTTTTCCGTGGATAACTCAGCCATTTCTTACCCGTTTTAAAATGGTTCACAGATTTTAAAAGCCCGTCGAATTCTGGTCTTGATTAATGCCAGACTCGGCGGGAACAGGTAATCAAAAAGGATTACATGGTACCATCTCGGTACACTAAAAGCATCATCCTATCTTGGTCGTAAACTACGCACTTCATCAAAAATAGCATCTAAGCGAACTTAGTCATTTTTATAATGCGATCTCTCTCATAGGCCCATCTACGCTTATGGCTCTACCCAGGGGGGCGTGTTCAGGGAACGAATCCAAGACGGGCGGCGCGTACCCAGCTTGGCTGGTACAGCCAGTACCCGACCAGTCGATCCGAACTACACAATCATCAGTCGAGCAACAGCCAATCAGCGCGTAGCTAATAATAATGCAGTCGAATGTTCTAGAACATTCTAGAAGTTCTGCGTACACGTGGTTATGATGCATGGCAATATTTTGAAGATAATCAAATGGGGTTTTCCGTGGATAAATCAGCCATTTCTTAACCGATTTTGAAATGGTGTACAGATTTGTAAGGCCCGTCCAATTCTGGTCTTGATTCATGCCAGATTCGGCGGGAACAAGTTATTAAAAAGGATCACATTGTAATGTCTCAGTACACTAAAAGCGTCATCCTATCTTGGTCGTAAATTACGCGCTCTGTCAAAAATAGTATTAAGCGTGTGCATGCGCACTATGCGCTTTAACGAACTTAGTCGTTTTTATAATGTGATCAATCTCATAGGCTCATATATGCTTATAGCTCTACCCAGGGGTCTGTGGGGGGGGGGGGGTTCAGGGAACGAATCCAGGATGGGCGGCGCATACCCAGCTTAGCTGGTACGTCCGGTACCCGACCGGTCGATCCGAACTACATGACATCATAGGGAGGATGCCCAGCCAATCAGCGGGCAAACTGTAGCTAATCAGCGTGCAGATAGGAAGGGCGAGGACGCTATCATGTGATAGACATCCTCCCCATTCACTTAGTACATAAACCTTTTTACGACGTCCTTGTAATATTTTGAAAATAATTTCAATGAGCTAAATTAGGACAGCTCGGCCATTTCTAGTCTGATTTAAAAAGGTAAATAGTTTTAGAATCCTCGTCTCATTGCCGGACCTGATGGGTACCAAGAACGACGAGAATAGTGGAATTTAAAGAAATTACGTGCACCAACCCGGTACACTATAGTATGCATGCTCTCCCAATGCTGACACATGTTGTCAGGGAAGCTGACGCCCGCACATGCGTGCTACGCGATCTCGCGGACTTAGACATTTCACAGAAACCTCTCTCATATAGCTTTATACACGCATACTATCCTACTCAGCAGAGGCGTGCTTGGAACGTACCTGGAGCGGTCGTCCTGTACCCAGCTGAGCTGGGACGGTCTGTACCCATCTGGCCAATCCGTGCTACACTGTCTCTTCACATATAATCACACTAAATCAGGCTTGGTGGATCCGTCTTCCTGGTAGGCGGCATACCGCAGCTCACCTAAGGGCTAACTAGGTACTTGGTCATAGGCGCCACACTGCAGCTAATGACCAGGACACTGGCAGCCTTGTCTGTGTCAGACATGTATTACTATTGTCCATTGTTATCGCCTTGTGCATACACTTCCAGTAAGCGTGTGTATATAGTACATACATACATGTATAGATATGTTAAATTATTGTAATTCATTATCAGTGTACAAAAGAATAAATGCTGTATCCAGTATACGAGAAGTATTCATGCATGCGAAAATAGAGGACTTGGTGTGGTAAACGTATATAGAGAGCTCTGGATTGCTTCAATAGCTGCTGGTCACACCAGGCAGGCGTGGTGGGTCAGTCTTCCTGGTATGCAGCACAACGCAGTTCAGCTAAGGACTGATTAGGTGTCTTGGTTGTAGGTGGCACACTGACAGGTGCTGTTACTATCTTGTACGTCATACATATCATTAAACTACAAAATAATTTTAAAAGATTGTACAAATTAATATGACATATACGATATTATCTGGGTAAATAATTATAACCGCAAATCTGCAATATCTGAAAATAATGACCAATACAGTTTAATCTAAATTAATTGAAATAGTGTTGAAGTAACAGTTAGGACTTGAACAAAATATATCAATGTTTGAAATTCTCATCCTCGCTAAAACTAATGTTGTAGACGGGACAAAAACTAAACATAACTTCCCTATTCAAGATATATTGAAGATATGAGCACCATCTAGGCCGACATCTTAGCGACTCAGTGTGGTTCATTCTGTGTTACACAGTCTGCTATTTACAGGTTCACATATGCGGCACAACGGTTCTGCCAATCGAGCCAATGTGCCATGAATAAGCCTAAAGCCATCGAAATTCCAGGCAGTCTACTGATCCCGAGTAACCGAGTGGGTCGTGAGGAAAGTAGTGTTACATACATTAATCATGTTACCCTCTAAAAAATAAGTTCAAACAATAGTAACGACGGAAACTACGCGCGCGCGAACGGGAAATGGGACTAACATCCTTCTGGACCGAAACGTCTCGGATTGATATGGAAGAGAATATGATATGCCTAACTTTGCATAAAAGTTAGGCAAACTAACAAGGAGTCGTAAATTGTCGCAAAACCTAACACGATTTTTAGGAATATTTATAAATAGAAAATTTTTTTCATTTAAGTTAGCAGCGCGACGACTTTGTCAATTCTGTTTTAAATCTTAATTATAATTTAATATTTAGCTCATTCGAATAAAGGGCAGACATTTTCCCGCGAAAACATTAAAGAATACCCGGATGTAAGCACATGCGCAATGAGCATTTTCCTTTCCATTGCTTTGAATTAAATTTTAAAAGGTTTTTAAACCAATAATTTCGCTTTTGTTATTGTTTTCCTTAGTAAGGTTAGCCGACAAATAAGCAGTCATTCGACATCTTCTCACGGAGCGCTTTTTGAAACCGGAAACATGGATTCTGTTGAGGTAAAATATAATGTAAAAAAACGAGAACCGGCGTCGGAGGATTTTACTTGTTAATTATCTCCCCTTGCTTCGATAAATCCTTTCTGCAAATTGTCATTATCTATCATTATTATCATCATGTTATGTCTATGTCTTGATTCTCACCCCTCCCATAAGGTTACTATGGGATTTCGATTTTCCACGAAATCTGGTAAAAACAATATTTACAATAAATAAAATGTTTTCAATCAATCAATGTCTACAACATTTTAATAAGTAAGGCAATATTTCTATAATACTTTTCGCCATACGAATAAAGCGGTAAAATTAATGCAAGCTACCATTTTTTTGTAAGGGGTAAGAATATGGATATACTCGTATAGACAATTCTTTGCGATATAAAACTTAATCTCTAATATTTTGAAATTAATTAAGGACACATGCGCTTTGTTGGTATCGTTAGTGAGCATGGTCTACAGACCCTATTCTAGGCACTACTTCACAGCCATCTTGTAACTTATCTTAACCTATAGAGAAGAACCGTCTAGACGGTCTCGGCGACGTCGTGTCTGGTACTATTTTATTTTTTTATTATTTACCATCACCATTTACCACATTGGGAGGTCATTGAGGTCAGAGATGACAACTTCAACGTAGTGCGAAGTAGGCTTGCACGATTGTCCGATATTATTAAATATCGCGATTTTTTTTTCAGCCACGATTATCTACAATATGATTTTGAAAAAAATTGGAATATCACGAAAATTTTACTGTCACGCCATATTCTGCCTATTTGTTATGTATTTGTAGCGTAGCCTTCTATTACCGCAAGCTGTTCAATTTATTTTCAAACCAACATCTTTGCGAGAGGGGTGGGCTTATATTAGGAATAGGTCAAGCAAAAGTTGAAGTTCATTCTTTAAAATTGTATTAAAAGATGGACTAATAATACGAAAATTTAACGCAATTTACCGGTACAATCTCTTGCCGCCGTCCTGTATACCTCAAAACCATGATCGCGTGAGGGAAATTATTACCTGGGACGGTATAAATATTGTATATTTCTTAATAAGCATGGTTTATAAAATCTAAATTAATCCTAAATTTGACAATAAATGGTATCGCGAAAATATATAAATCGCGTGATATTGCTTGCTGTCCTGTATTGGAGGCAAGAGGTTCACAAATGTGATAGCTAAATGAGACGGTATACACGCTTTAGCCAGCAAGGTGAACTATCCGAGATGGTTCTGAAGGCTAACTATTATTAGTAAAATATATAAATCATGTGATTTTGCTGCTATCTTGCTTTTGGAGGCGAGAGGTGGTGCATTCATAAATGTGATAGCTAAATGAGACGGTACACACGCTTTGGCCTGCAAGGTGAACTATCCGAGATGTTTCTGAAGGCTAACTATTATTAGTAAACGGGTACTCGGTAAATGCGGATCAGATTTAAACATTAGATATCTATGGATCTAATATCACGTGATTTGTAAATTTTCACAAAGACGCTATGAAATGTCAAATTTTTTGATTAATTTTGATCTAATAAAGGATGGTTATAACAGAGTGCGCAATATTTGGGTTGTTCAATGTAATAATTTCACTCCCGCAATGATGGACAAGGTATGCATTAAGCCAAGGTGTAAGGCGTCAAAGATTTACACCGGGAAATTTCTTATTTTCGTGTCATTAACGATCGTTCTTTAAGCATCTTGTCGACTGCTTTTAATGTTTTTGTTGAAATTTACCAATTAGAAGTCATATTCGGTTAAAACTGATATGAAACCTGATAGCGAAGCCGACATGTCTACATAAGCCAAACCGTGAAGTCCAACTCAACCCAAGACCAATTCACCACATGAATTCATGCCATAAAATAAGCTATACGATATATCGAAACATCGTGATTTTCTCACCACGATATATCGCGATACCTCCTAGGACAATATCGTGCAAGCCAAGTGCGAATCCATGCCTTCAGCCATTCTGCTCAGCCTGTGCCGCCGTAATATCCATTATGTGCACGCTTTAAACCCAAGCCTACATGTCTGACAACTGACTTTCCTATCAGAGCATATTCACAACTGAGCTCCCGATACAGGTCCTGACACTCGGAGTGAGTTCTTTTATGTCTCCTATAGCACTGACACCACACAAGCCGAGACCGACAACTTTACAGTTCCTCCGAAGGACAGGGAACTGCACAGGTTTTTACACCTATCCATATGCCTGATTGAGAAGCCGTTTTTGGTTATGAGTGTTTAGAGGGTTAATGAGGATTTTATGCAATATACACTTGAACTCCTGTGTCTACTGCTTGGATGTGGCAGGCCTGCATAAAGCAATGATGTATGCATTCCTTATGATAGTTTCTAGAGGCGTTCTAGAGTTATTTTAAGTTTGCGAATTTTAAAAACAGTCAGTGGTTTCTCCACGTTGCTGCTAATTATATACAATGCAATACATTTATGAGCATTATTAGAAAAAGAGTGCTAAATATTTTTAAATGATGTTTTGGGACATTTTGCTGGCCGTAGGAAATAACATGACAGATTGTTAAAGTTCCTTTATAAAAAAAATCAGCTGGAGGAGACAGCCTAGCCCTTTAATAATAACTCTTAAATTTGTTTAAAAAAGGCGTAACTGGCTCGGTTAGTATAGCCAGTGGTAAATTAAAAGTAGTCTTGGTGTGCAAATGGAAATTTCTCACGACCTCTGCAGAAGCCGTTTTTGGCTGATATGAGTGTTAAAGGGTTAACCTTCTAACCGTCATCAACCACAAACAGCTTCTACAGTGCTCTTCAGAAATATCCATTTATATTTTCAATCCTTTGCTTGATAGTAATTTATTCCTTGTTTATATAGCATGAAAGAACACTGTTTCCTGTATGCCACTGAAAATTTAAAACTGATATATGGAATATTCATTTTTATGCATCTTTTTGTACAATATTGTATTTTTTTGACAAAAATTTATTTAAAGTTTAAAGCAAATTACATGTAACATGTATGGGAACAATTATAAACTTCCAATTTTACTGCTGCTTGCGCGATTATGTGATTAAATCAAAATTCGTGATTATGTTTTAAATCATAAATTGATATGATTAAAAATTAAATAATCGAATAATTATGACTATTTTCTATTGCATAAACTATTTCAAAGCCTAACTCAATTACTTTTTAACACGATCGGTCATGAAAAATCACATGTTGCTTAGTTAATATATGTCCATTTGCAGGGGCAAGAGAAGACTATTTTTGAAAATGTATTACTGGCTGGCTCTAGAATCACATTCCAGTGATACGTTTTCAAAAATAGTCTTCTCTTTCCCTCCAAATAGACTTTTCTAAACACCATTGCAATTTTCGTCATTGATATTCTTTTTTGTTGTTATGTCTTGGTAATTTATATCCAAGCTGATGAATCGAGTAATCATGATTATTTTGTAATAATCCATCGCGACCACTCAACGCAATAATCGTACAAGCCTACTGCTTGTACTTCTGTGCTTAGTAATTAATGGACCCCAGTGATGTAATTGAGCGCATGCCCTCGTACAAATGCATGCAAAAATTGTCAAGTGGTTGCAAATCTCGTCAGTCACTTCCCGGGCCCTCTTAGGCATGCTACTATTTCTATGGCCATCCTATTTTCAATGAGCGCATTCAGTTTTAATTATTAGCATGCCCTGATGGCGTTCACCTCAAAATGTTGACTTAAAGAACTGCCTCCTTTATCATTATATGATTCATGGATAACTTAGTTTATAGTCGTATTAATGAAGATATTTCTTGCAATTCATTTTTGACAGACGACAGCAGAAAAAGTGACGCCAAAAGCTAAGAAAGACGATGTCGCCGCTGCCGGCGGTGGTGACGCCGTCGTTGAAACAGTTGCGAAGGCAGTTGCGAAGGCAGTTGTGAAGGTAGTTTCAGAAGATGCAGAAGAAGAGGAGGAGGAATTCACAGTCGAGAAAGTAGTAGATAGTCGAATGCGTGGTGGTAAACGTGAATATTTATTGAAATGGAAAGGTTACGGAGAGTAAGTACATAGAATTACCGGTGTAGTAAATACATGACTTGCAGTGATAAAACTAACTTTTTAACCGTGTAGCACAAAACCTAAGGGGACCTGTCCATTTTTAAGAGCCCAATCTTTTTAATTAAATGCGTCGGTACACATGGTCCCAGATTTAGAAACAGGATATAAGAATTAGTAATGTAGAATGTGTTAAATACGTTACTTTCAAACTTAACCGTTTCACCGATAAATTACATGCATCTCAATTTCATGGGAAACAAGCAGAAAATCTGTTTAGTATTTTGAAATTATGACTGAAAGCCATTGCTGCCTTAGGTAACAATGGCTTTCAGTCACATTAATTTCAAAATATTCAGCAGAATATGCTATCCAGTGCAGGGGTAGATCTTGTTATTCCACTAGCCCGTCGGACTAGTGTTGTTATTACACCACAAAAACATCCATTACCGTTCAATCACTACTTGCTAAATCAAGTATCTGCATTTAGCTATCAGAATAAAAAATTTTATGCCTGCATACACACCTCCCCATGCCTATTCCTATTAATATGGACCCTTAACCAGGCTAATGGTTAAGTCCATCTCCAGCATAATGACACATATAGACTGGCACTAGTCTATAATCCCGCATAGTGACGCTTGTCACTAAGCGCGCTCGCGCATGCGCACTGGAGCCCAAATAGGAAACAGATTCACTTTTCAATTATTCTGCAAGCAGAACTACTGCTAAAATATTCTCTATGGGTTTTTTATGCTTTGCGCTGTGTCAGCTACACTATTGTCTTTTATATTACCAAGGAATATGCCTAATATGAATTCAATCCTCCCTAGGTTTTGTTTAGGAAGTTTATTAGTGGTTATATTGTATTTTATAACTATGTTCATATTGTTACCGGTTTTCGTGAAAGATCGAATTCTCGTTTCGTGGTAACCTAATTACTATGCCTATATCATTATCATCATTATCTAGCGTTCGACAAAGATTTTCATTTATTACTATGCAAGTTTGTTTTCTTGTCGGTGGGGATTTTGATTTCTAATTTGAACTTTTTTGCCTTTTTTAGAAGTGCGTTTTATGTGTCTAGTCTCCTTTTTACGATTTCTAAGCGGTCGCTATCATTGTTACGCTTTTTTCGTTTTAGGAGTCTGGTAAATCATCAGATAGGATTTAATGTACGTCATCGATTTGTGATCGCCATCACTCGGCTGAATTTGCCGGACATGTCTGTGTGAAATGTCCTTTTTTGTACCCTCATACCGGTCGTTACGGAGGGGGAATCTCTTCGCCGAATTCAAATGCCTATTTTCCGGTCGTCAAGAAAGAAACCTGCTAATGGGGGAAACCGGTCCCTCTAACCTCGATGCAGGTTAATAAGTTTCTTTAGCAAAGTCTAGAGCGACGAAGCTCTCGAAGGTGGGCTCGTGTAGTGCACCGGGTCAAACCCACTTAAGACTTGAGGGTGAAGGGCATAACCCACAAGCAGTGGTGGCGGAGGCTGAAGCTGACGTCCATAAGGCTAGTCCTTATGCTAATGCCAATTTTTCGTTTATACCGGTTGTCAAGGTATTTTGTAGATCGCCCATTGCCAAGAATCCTAGTCTTGCTAGTTCTTTCAGTTCCGTTGTGGTGGACTCGGGTTCTCTGGATTCGGGTTTATTTCCTTTTTTCGCATCTTCCGCTCCATTAGATACCGGTTTAATTTCCGGTTTAGCAAGACATACGGGTCATCAGGATTAGAGCTGGGCGGTATTGGCATTGGGATGACGATAACGGTGTCTGTGAAAAATACTGTGATAACTACTAATATCGCGGTATTTGGAATAATTTTGGATATGATAGGGTTAATATGGCCAATCTATGAATAGGCATCCTTTTTAGATGTATAAACAAAGCCTACACTTTGTATTATATTTGTTTCAGCACCAAATAAAATATTTCTTCTCGCCTTTTTGCGTTTTACTTTGTCATTGCGAAGAGGAAGATGCGCATAAGTGTCCTTAACTCCGTCACTGTGCGCAGGAATCTCCAAGGGAAATCCCAAGGGTCCAATCTGATTGGTTAAAACATCAAGTTTCTTTCATTGGTTTTAACCAGGTCATAATCTGGTGCAGTGTTTAGTGGAGCATTCACGATCAGCTGTTTTTATTATTACTATTGAAAGCTTATAATGAATGCTCCGCGACAAAGACCACGCAATTAGGCACATGATCAATTAATGGACAAACCAGGTCTGAAGACGCGATCAGCTGCGCACGTGTATGCGTGTATAAAGATAAAATGACCTGAATTTTTTTTAGCAATAAAATAGAGAATGTAGAATTGTAGATACGAATCGTCGATCACTGATTAAATTATTATACTTGACGTGCAAAATTCTGATACTGAATGGTTAATTATTGATAATGGTCAGGTTTTATAAGGAATTGACTAATCCACCCCACCTGCCTGCCCAGCCCCCATTCCACCCCTTTAGAACATTGTCGACCTATTGACTGCGGCATGAAAGTCAATCACACACTTCATCCTATAAACTGGACTTAACGGAGTGTGTGAAAATAAATAATCATCAGCTATTTATACAGATTATTTCAAAACAATTTGACTCAAAGTAAATTGTAGTATAATTTTGTCAGTCGCTGAAAAGGTTTCATAGGATCATTATGAGTACAGGATTAATGTCTACAAGTACATTATTCACTTAGAAAAGATAATCAATCGGATAAGGGGCAGGAAGGAGGAATATGAGTCGGAGTCTTCTTCTGCGTTGACATAGTTTCGGTGAGTTCGTTTTGTTTTCATTTTTTCCAGATTTTTGTTTCCCTTTTATAGCGTAATTTTTGCTCTATTTTGACTGGGTTGCTGCGGGCCTTCGGACGGGGTTTTTTTTCGGTCGGATTATTCCCGGACTATTCGGTGGGTCTTGGGTTTTTTCTCGTTGAGGTTGTTGTCTGGGGGCTGGCAGTGGAGTGGAGTGGGGTGGAGGTTGCGCTGGAGGGGGGAAGAGCGGCCGGGAATCTTTGGATTTAAGCATCCACCAACTATTTTCGGTCAAAATGTTTTCTAAATCTTTGCAAGTCCAGAGATATTACAGTTGTAATGTCGTCTGCAAAAATCAGTATTCGATCAGTTAATATCTAGTATCGGTGTTCAATTTTTCCTTTTATTGGGATTTCTAACACAATGTCATTTGTTATTACAAAGATGAAATTATTGATGCTAAGACTATAAATATAAGAATCAATAAATTTATTAAAATCTTAAGTTTTCTGCCTCTTGGCATAAATATCGAATTGTTTAGGATATCTAATTTATCAGCAAGCCCGAGTGGCTAGGCAACCGTTGATGTATTTAAATACAATAAATCTCCTCCATTATTATACGATTTTTAAATTAGATAGTCTAATGTTTGCCATAGTTCTCTTATCAGGACCGTGTCATGTATTCTATTCATAGAATTGTGATGACGGTCATCACTAGTAAGTTTCCCGTAGTTCATGTAGATCTCAGGCACATGATTTGGCTATATCTTGACTAAGCTCTCCCATAGACTTACTATGGGTTTTTGGTTTGCCACAATATCTGGTTAAATCTCTAAATAAAATTATCTATAATTTTTGTAGAGTCTTTAGCATTATTAATAAGTTAGGCTACACTGATATGAACCTTTTTTGTCTCCATTCAGCGTAAGCGGTATTATTAAAATATCCATAATAAACGTGAGTTACCTCTTTAGTGAGGGCTAAGCATTATGATATAGCCCAGGATTTTTGGTTGGAGCATCATGGCATATGTAATCTATGTGTTTTCTATGAGCAGTCCTCTAGCATATAGTAAGTTTGACACTTCTTTTAAGGGCGGCCATTATCAAAAGGGCTAGATATTCTTGGATCTAGAATCCTTCTCTGTAGTCTCTTCTTCCAAAATGGTCTTCTGTTCCTTCTTATTAGAAGCTATTAGCTTTAGAGGGGTTGTTGTTTTCTATGATTGTCAAGGAGTCTATAGAAGAGGCTTCATTGGAAAGTAGATCCAGGCTTCTGTTCATTGGTTGGATTGTCTGTTAGGCTTCTAAATCGCGATTCGTTCAGTCATTGCCATGGGGTTTTCTTTCATTTTTGGAAGGAGGAATGAGGTTTAGTCTTATGGATCGTCCTCTAGTAGAGCTGTTCGCGGCCTCTGAATGCTCAGGTCTTCTCTTACATGTCTCCTTTTCCGGACAGTCAAGCCCTGGTGGTGGATACTCTGTCTCAGTAGTGGACAGGAATGTTCGCCTATGCCTTCTCTCTAACGATTTTGATTCAGTAGTCTTGAAGAGGGTCAAGGATCAGGTTTGCCAAATTATTCTGATAGCTCCCTTTTGGCCAAAGAGGATTTGGTTTTTAGACCTAATTTTCTGGTAGATTTCCCACTTCTTCTTCCAGTATCCCAGGATCTTCTATCTCAAGAAAGAGGTCTTTGTGTGCATCCAAATCCAATAAATTTTAGTCTGTGTGTCTGGAGAATCTCGAGTCTGAGGTCCTCGAGAATAAGGTTTCTTCTGATCTCAGGAAATTATTGACTGCCAGAAGGGATTCGACCCGTCGAGTTTACAAGGGTCGACTTAGAATTTTTGGTGAATGATGTTCAGACCAAAGTTTCGTGCCCAATTCTGTTTCTATACCCAAAGTATTAGATTTTTTATCTTGTCTGTTTAATTATTTCATTTGTCAGTTATTACGGTCAGGGAGTAGAGATTTTCTCTGGCGTCATCCCTTCCTTGTCTTCTGTATGCCGATGTCAAGGATACTAAGACTTAATAGCTTTATTAGAGGTCTAAGTAATATTCGTCCTCCGATTGCTAAGCATTTACCTTCCTGGAGTTTGGCTTTGGTTATTCAAGTTTTGACAGGTCGCCATTTTGAACCTATTTCTTCTACCAGTATTAAGTTTTGTTTTGTTTTTAACTGTCAAAGCTGTTTTTCTTGTTGCTACAGCCTCTGCTAGGAGGCGTTCAAGAGATTCATGCTCTTTCTGCTGAAAAGGAGAGATTTATAGTTTCAGGAGACGGCTTGGTTGTTTATCCCAGAAGGAATTTTTTATCTAAAACTCAAACTAACCGCTATCCTGCTAGTCCGACCATTTTAAAATCTTTTTCGTCTTTCGCGTCCGATAAATTTGGTGTCCTGTTAGGGCATTAGGAACCTTCAATCAGCGATCAGATTTTATAAGCGTCGACCCATCTCATTTATGGTTTTCCTACGCGGAAGAGTTAGCTAAGCCGGTCTCAAATTCTTCGATTGTCAGATGGATTTGTGAGACAATAATTAAGCTTTGTTATGAGATAGCCTCACCGGATCAAATTAATCTCTCCCTTATTAAAGCCGATGACGTTAGAGGTATGGCTACTTCTTTCGCTCTTTTTGAGGGTTCGTCTTTAGATGAGGTCATGCAGGTTGCAGGATGGAAATCTGAATTCACCTTTACATCCTTTTATCTCAAAGACCAGAGTGCAGCAGCTTCCTTCTTTCGTAACATTTCCACTTTTAACTAAAAAAGCTGAAGACTATTTACCAAGCACTTCCCACCATTTTTGTTAGGACTGTGCGTCTGTGAGAAATGGTGAGAGTCTTCTTTCGGTTTTTATTTATTTCTTTAAGTTCAAGTTTTTCTTATTTGCTAATCACGGTGTGATTGAGCTAAATGCACTATTATGTTATGTTATTAACATTTGGATAAGATTGGTTTAATTTTTATCCTTGTTTGTTGATTCTCAAACCTCCTCCCACCTAATGTTTAAATGGGGCACTGACCAATTCTCCTTCGATCAATACTCACCATTCTGTTACTTCTGATATACAGCTGGCCCTGACAGCGGCTCTAGGATTATAGACTTAGAAAGCTTTACCGACTCCTGGGAACCGGGTACTCGGCTCCCAACTGCCGAGTACCCGTTTACCATAGAGCTCATTCTTGTTTGCATAGCGACAAGAGCAATACATGCTTTTTGCATTAAGGATTTTAGTGTTTTAAAATAATCTAAGTCTTTAATCAGTGATAGTTTGTGTGTTCTGAAAGGATTAACTAAGGACTATGGAGAATACCGCCCAAGACAACCAGGTTGTATTGTTCTTTATTATCCATAGTTAAAAGACTTAGGTCTCTAAATTTCGTTGTGTCGCATGTTCCAATTTCTGTCCCCATAGAATCTGGGACGTGTGCTAACAACGATATATGCCAGACGATCGCCTTCTTTAAACCCCAACAGGCGATCGGCAGATATGAAAATAGGTGTTTGCTACGGTATTTCTAACACGAATATCGGCTGACGTCGTTCTCCGTAGAATCCGAGCGGGTGACGTCACACCCGGTCGCTCGGATGTTTATGTGAAGAAAATTTTTTTCATTAATTCGCGCATCTTATTCTGGGTGCTGCGTACTAAAAATGGTACCGGAAACTTTAGAATGATCAAGTTTACGTGCGATCACGATCGGTTTGCAATGATCGGTGGTTTCAAAATTCTTGAGTAGATGTGTGGTCTGCGTTTTTACCGTGTGAGACAGCAGTTTTGTTATACATTTTGTTGTTTTCTTCACATATCGTGCTGCGTTCGTTAGGAGTATAATTTATATTGATTAGTAAATATACCCTGAATGCTATGCGATATGATTCCTGGAGCTGTTACACATCCTGGAGGATCTATTATGGGTGTGTTGTGCCCGCCGCGTACTTGTCGTCATAATCAATGCGATCGTTGTTGTAACGTGGCGGGGTGGGGTGCGGGGAGGTTACGGTTAATTTATGAGTCAAATTATTTGAAAATTAATTGTCTGCCTTCCATCCGGGTCTCGTTCCGCTTGTTTATTGTAGGTTTGTGCTTATTTTATAGGCCAAGCCAGCCCCGCCATCATGTGACGACTGCCATAAGTTTGTCCGTGTAATGTTCAAGGACCATGTCTGTTTTATGTGTGCCCTGTGTAATATAGATCATAGGTGTAATGTTTGTGCAGTGTGGTCCGTCGAAACGATGGTTAAGTTCCTTGCCCAGAAGGACTTGGCTGGGTCTGACGCGGGGTCAGGCGGTCTGAGAGTAAATCGTGGAGCGCCCGGTTCGGCCGGTGGGGGTGCTCCACGTCCCCAGCTGGAGGTGGCGGAGATGGCACCGCCGGCGTGGTTTGGTCCGGCTCTGCAGGGTTTTTCTGCATAGCGTTCTGACCACGCTGGTGTCGTCCCTGCTACCAAAGGTTGGGGGGCAGTTTCTCCCCATGCCTGGTACGGATCCTGTCCTCGGACAGGATTCTGGACTGGTTACCGAGGGGGCCGTCTCGTACGGCCCCCTGGCAGTCCCGTCTGGCTTCGGCCAGACGGGTTTCTGTTTCTCTGCGGCCACCTCCGGGTGGTCCAGTAGCGGTGGCCGGTCCGTCAGGTGTGGGAGCCGTCCGCCAGGACGGTTCCACGGTTGACTCGTCTAGTGACGACTTCGGAGTCTGAAGACGAGGAGGCCGAGGAGGAGAGGTTGCTGCGGCCCGTGAAGCCGCAGGTGGAGAATATGGAGGTTGATTCCGTCCTAGACGGAACCGGCCTCCATTTGTCTGGTTTGGCGCAAGCCAGGTCAGCGGCTCCGCCTGTGGCTGAGGCAAATCCGTTACCGTGCACCGGTTCCGTGCGGCTTGGTTTGGCACCAGCCGTCACGGGAACGGGTGTGCCCGGCCGGGCGTGGTACTCACCTATCTCGCCTGGTCCGGCAGTCGGACGTGGGGTGCCGTGGGCGCCCGTGTCCGGCTATGGTTCCGCGACTGCTACGGGTCCGTACGGTTTTCCGTGCGGACCTACCCCATGGACCGGAGTGTTTCATGGGGTGGCGGCGGAACCGTGTGGTACCGGAGTGCCTGGCGTGTCAGCCGTGGCTCCTTGCTGGGAGGCCGTGGCTGGCAGACCCGTGAGCACATCAACTGGTGACGTGTTTGCGGGGGGTGTCTTCATCGGAGGTAGATTGGTCAGATGCTCTGGCGTGGCTAGCCAGGGTTGACCCGTCTGTGGTTTCGGCCACGGCCGATGAAGATGCGCCCCGTCCGTCGGTTGCGTCGATCAGGACGGGGATTTTGCCCGCGGCCCGGATCCAGTCAGTGGGACTGGATCCACGGTTCATAGAATGGTTGGATGCTATTTATAGCAAACAACTGATGACCACGGGTCAGCTCCCTGCGGCCTCCAGGGAGGTGCGGGCAAGATGTCGTATTCCGCGGGGGGAATACGACAGGTATGGTGTAGTCCCGTCGGTCACGGAGGATGACCGATGGGTACTGGGCGTCCAGAGTGCCGTGCCGGGTCACCCCGGTCCGGCACTTGTGGACAAGTCTCAGGTACACCAGGAAGAAGTCCTGTCCCTATGCGATGAGGGTGTGAGGGCAGCGATGAGCGCTGTCAACCACTCTTATCGTCTCCTTCAGTCGGTGTGGGCTGAAGCGGGGCAGGCCACCCTGTGCCACCTGTGGCGCTTTCATGTGTCAATGACGGCCTGGTGCTGTCGATGGACGCATTGGCAAGGGTGCAAGCGCGTGTGACGAAATCCAGGAGGCAAATGGTCATTGACCATATGCGTCCGGCTACGGCAGTCAGGGAGCGTCTCCTTGGGACACCCCTGACAGGGCCTAGCATCTTCGGTGGCCAAGCGTGGGCCATCTTAGAGGATACCGCCAGTATCGCGCAGAATCGGTTAGCGGTAAACCTACAGCTAGAGCTAGTGCGACAACCGCATGCACTAGGGCCTGTGGGGAAACCGCTAACGGGACAACCTTCAAAGGAGCAGAAGAAGCATAAGGGCAAGGCGAAAGCTAGGCCTGTTGCGACTTCTGCTTCAGCTGGGGTTTCAGAGCCGCCGCCGGCGAAGAAGCCCAGGAAGGTTGGAGAGGCGCCTACCCTCCCCAATGTTGCTCCTGACCGCCCTAGAGGTGGGAAGGGCAAGGGGAAGGGTAAGGGTAAGGCCTCAAAGGGCGGACAGAAGGGGCCGAAGCGTACCTGAGGGTACGAAAGCTCCCTTCATATCCGCCTGGACCGCGCCTGTGTGACAGGAACAGCGGTGCCAGTTATACCCGTCGTGCCTAGAACGAAATGGTTCTCTCTCTCTCGTTAAGAAAGAGTGGGGGGGCGGACTGCGAGCCGGACAACCCCGTTAGACGTCGAGGCGTCTATGGTGGGTGGAAGGCTCATGCGTTTCGTCGAGGCCTGGCAAGGTGTGACGTCAGACAGTCTGGTCCTGGGATGGTTATCCCAGGGTTACATGCCGGAGTGGTGGGACTTTCCACCACAAAATCTGTCTTTGGCACCTGTCTGGACACCCGTACCAAGGGAGCCAGACAAGTTAGAAGCCGTTCAAAAGGAAGTGTCGGGTTTGCTTCTGAAGGGAGCAATAAAACCAGCAAATCGAAACACTCCAGGCTTCTATTCAAACATGTTCCTTGTCCCCAAGAGCACAGGGGGATGGAGACCCATACTCAATCTCAGGCCATTAAATTGGTTTATCCATACGCCTCGGTTCCAGATGGAAACGCCGAGGTCGGTAATGCGGGATTGAGGAAAGGAATGTGGTGTGTATCGATCGATCTGAAAAATGCATATTTCCACATTCCTATGAATCGGAGTTGGCACAGGTTTCTGAGATTTGCGTTTCAGAATCAAGTATGGGAGTTTACAGTCTCCCGTTTGGCCTGTCGACAGCTCCGAGGGTTTTCACAAGAGTGGTCCTTGCGGTGACAGCGTTTCTCAGAAAAGAGAACGTGGCGCTACACACCTACATAGACGACTGGCTGCTTAAGGCAGACTCGGCAGCCAGGTTGAACGTGGATACTGCTCTGACTCTGAAGTTACTTTCAGATCTACGCTGCATAGTCAACGAGGAGAAATCCGAGTTGACGCCCACTCAACGTTTCGTTTATTTGGGGATGCGATTCGACCTTGAGGAGGGCAGGGTTTACCCATCAGAGCCCAGAGTGGTGTCTCTGTTAGCCATCCTCAAGAGTTTTCGAGTGGGAAACCACATTCAAGGCGAGGCGGTTCCTTCAGATGATGGTCTCCATGGAGCAGGTTATCCCGTACGATGCTCTAATGCGAAGGCCTATCCAGTTGTATCTGATGTCTCTGTGGAAACAGAGAACAGAACCCCTGTCAAAACTGTTGCCAGTTTTGGAGCCGATAATATCGCATCTTCTATGGTGGAAACAGCGTCAGAATCTCCTATTAGGGGTTTTCGCTGCACCTACCCCGCCCCCAGCTGTCCGTCTACACGGATGCATCGCTGGAAGGGTGGGGTGCCTGCCTGGGAGAACCAGGTCTCGTGCACATGGACTCTCCCGGAGAGTCAGCTGCATATCAATCTGTTGGAAATGATGGCAGTGGAACTGGCGTTGGAAGAGTTCCTTCCGATGATCAGGGGCAGGGTGATATTGATACGGTCGGTCGATTCGACAGTAGTATCATATATAAATCGCCAAGGCGGGACCAGGTCGCCCACTCTGTGTATCAGGGTGTGGCACTTGATTCAATGGTGCAGGAATTACTCGGTTGTTTTGAAAGCAGCTCGTATTCCTGGCCGATTGAACATTCTGGCGGATGCTTTGTCTCGCAGACAGAGAATCCTGCCAACAGAATGGTCCCTCAACCCTCCAGTTCTGCGACGGATCTTCGAGCATTGGGGCAAACCCAACGTGGACTTGTTCGCCACAAAGGAAAATGCTCAAATCATGACATATGTCTCGCCGATTACAGATCCAAATGCCGTCGATACAGACGCTCTGGCGATAAGCTGGAGAGGGATGCACGCTTACGCGTACCCACCCACCATTCTTCTACCGAAGGTTTTTGGTGAAGGTCAGGGAGGAACCGTGTCTGGTCCTGCTAATAGCGCCGTATTGGCCGAGCAGGGCGTGGTTCACGGATCTTCTAGATCTGCTGGTGGAAAATCCTGTGCAGTTGCCCAAGATTCCGAACATAATCTCCCAGGCCAAGGGACGCTTCCTACACGAGTGTCCCGAAATGTTCAATGACTGCGTGGATGTTATCAAACAACGTTCCACGTCGGAAGGCTTTTCTCGACAGGCTGCTGATTTCATCGCGGCTGCGAGGAGGAGGTCAACCTTCAAGTCATATAACAACAAGGTTAACAGATTTGCAGACTGGTGTGAAGAAAAGGGTATTGATACCTTTCAATCCACTATCAGCAAATAGCAGACTTTCTCTGTGAGCTGTTCTTTTGAGGACTAGCTCCCGTCACAGTTGCTGGATACAAGTCAGCTTTGGCATCAGTTATCCCTTGTCTAGCCAACAGGGATAGTCCAGAGGTGGCCCAGTTAAATGTGATGTTGAGGGAATGAGCAATCTCCGACCGAGACAACCGGTAGTCATTCCAGCCTGGAGTCTATCTTTAGTGCTTAATGTACTGGCCAAGCACCCTTTCGAACCGTTGCGTTCGGCTAGTCTAAAGCATTTGACTCTAAAGGCGGTCTTTCTATTGGCAGCTTCCTCAGCTAGAAGGCGCAGTGAGATCCATGCGCTTTCGGCAGAGAGGAACCGATTTATTGTTTCTGGAGAAGGTCTGCGTCTTCTGCCAAGAGCAGAGGTTATGTCAAAGAACCAATCTTTGAGATATCCCGGCAAACCGATCATTATACCGAAGTTAACTAGGTTTGATCGTGATGCCAGTGTCTGGTGCCCGGTCCGTGCTTTGACTAAGTACAAGAAACGGACTGACTCGTTACGGTCGAACGATAGACATCTGTGGATCTGCCATAAAAAGTCTTATGGCGCCGCATCCATGGATACTATCTCTCGTTGGGTGGTCGAATGCATTCAGACTACTCACGAGATGGCGACTGGGCACCAGGTGCAAGGCGTAAGGGCAGACAATGTCAGAGGAATAGCCGCCTCGACCGCCCTTTACAATGGTGTTCCGTTATAGGACATCATGGCCGTTGCACAATGGCACTGTGAGTCCTCATTCACGGATTACTATATGAGGGATGTGTCAGACTCAGCCAATCCACTCGCTTTAGCTGTTTTGAAACGATAGTTAGTGACCACACTGCTTTTCACCCTTTTCTCACTTCGGTAAGAAAAGAACCTAAAGCAGGCATGGTCAGGCGAGAGGATGTCAACCAGATTGTGTCACTGATGGCCGAACCGGTGAATGGTTGGAGGCGGTACGTCTGAAGTCCAATTATCATAAGGTAATTCAATAGTGAGAGTTTTTTGTATTATGGATATGTATCATGTTCATTCATCTTATATATTCATGCTCATTCCCAGGCTAATACATGGAGTATGCAGGGAGCAGTTAACCCTCTTGGCATATTTGTGTTTTCAGGCGAGATACATGTTCGTTAGTTCGCTCCCTTTTCTTAGGAGGAAAAAGGGGGGAGGACTGTGACGCGAATGTGATTCGGTTCCGTGAACTTGACGGTCCTTTTAGGTCTCCGTTAGTCAAGTTTGAAGTCTAAAATCTTTCTCCAAGGGGCAAAATTAGCATTTATGGCTTGCCCCTTCCCACCAGGTTACTGATCAAATCTGGTGTATATCAGAAGTAACAGAATGGTGAGTATTGATCGAAGGAGAATGCAGGAAATGTCAATTTCCCTTTCTCCGAGATCTAACAATACTCACCATTCTGTTACGGACCCAGCCTCCCAGCCCCACGGAGGCAAGCCATAGTTTTCTCTTGTTTGGTGGCTATGCAAACAATATGAGCTCTATGGTAAACGGGTACTCGGCAGTTGGGAGCCGAGTACCCGGTTCCCAGGAGTCGGTAAAGCTTTCTAAGTCTATAATCCTAGAGCCGCTGTCAGGGCCAGCTGTATATCAGAAGTAACAGAATGGTGAGTATTGTTAGATCTCGGAGAAAGGGAAATTGACATTTCCTGCAATCTACGGGTTTAGCAAGTAGTGATGAATGGTAATGGATGTTTTTGTGGTGTAATAACAACCCCCCCACAGACCCCCCTTGTGGGTTGGTCTGTTGTTTTATTAACCACTATAAAAACATACTTACCGTTCAATCACTACGACCCGGCCTCAACCACCCCGCGTGGTAAGATTTGAGAATTGGACTTTAATATTTAGCACTTATATTTAGAAAAGTGAATCTGTTTCCTATTTGGGCTCCAGTGAGCATGCGCAAGCGCGCTTAGTGACAGGCGTCACTATGAGGGATTATAGACTGGTGCCAGTCTATATGTGTCATTATGCTGGAGATGGACTTAACCATTAGCCTGGTTATGGGTCCATATTAATAGGAATAGGCATGGGGAGGTGTGTATGCAGGCATACAAATTTTATTCTTATAGCTAAATGCAGATAATTGATTTAGCAAGTAGTGATTGAACGGTAAGTATGTTTTTATAGTGGTTAATAAAACAACAGACCAACCCACAAGGGGGGGGGGGGTGTCTGTGGGGGGATTTATAAAATACACTAGTCCACAGATAAGCGTGCTAGTCCTGCAAAAGAGTGGGGTCCGGGCGCCCTCCCTCAGAAAAAAAAGTATATTGAATGTCCATTTATAGGCCAAGAGACTGCATTGTTTTAATTTAACACTAAAATGACTGGCTCGCTTTTCGAGCCAATAATTGCTGTGGTAAATCTTCAAAAATAGTATTCTCTTAGTCTGCAAATGCACATTTCCCGAGACCACTGCAGAAGCCATTTTGGCCGGCTTTAGTGTTAAAAGGGTTAAAGTAGTCACGGCCCCACCCCCTTTCATGTTATTTCCTATGGCCAGCAAACTGTCAAATTTAGCCATTACAGTTAAATGTCATGGTGGGGTGTGGTGTTTGTGACTCATTGCTATTAATCAACTAACTAGTCAGTTATGCGAACCAAATTTTAATTCTGAATGAAAATATATTTTTATATCAAATTTTTTTAAATTTTATATAAAGCTGTGTTATGACGCATATACAGTTAGCCTATAGAGATACACATCATACACTAGCATTCTAAAGAATATGGCATATTGGAAAATGAATACATATTATTGGTATAATAATACTTGTTATTCTGAATTCTGAGATTTGTTTTAAATGAGGCAAATTTAGAAGCTAGTTTGACTGAAAAGAAATTGCAGACAAATTAATCACTTACAAGTGATTGTTTTCAAAATAATTATCAGAGCTTCAACTATAACATAATGTATCATTTACATATTCATATAACACAGAAAGAAGTGTTAACACTCCACATTTTCACTGAGTATTTCTTTATTTAGAAGGGGAATTCGAGTTTTTGCTCCCTATTTGATTAAGATGCGACTACGGTATAGAAGTGCTGACAAGATAAGTTAGTGCAATTAGAATTAGCTATATAATCCCAGGTTAGAAGGGTCAGATCAAAAATGTGTCAACCTCGGGGTTAAAAACCAATGTTTGATTTTGATCAATTTCCTTTATTTCATACCCAAGGGTAATAATCGAATTTTTCTTGTGAAAACATTTTTATGCCAGGACTCTTCAAAATTGTGTGTGCAAAAATTAATTAATTTATTACTAATTAAGTCGTCATGCATTTGAATAATTAGAATTCATCCCTATCGCTATAAGTTGTAATTAGTTATTCTGTGATTTTAATAGACACTTCATGAAAACAAGTTTCTGTAGACCTCTAATGTTTAGTATTACTATCTCCCATGTAGTGAAATAATATGATTTGGGCTGTAAGGTTCCACTGCATAAAGGTCAAACATAATTGTTAGGGACGGAATTGTGTATTGCGTTACGGACAGAAATTCCATTCCACCAAATTATTTTGAGTGAAACAACCTTGCCAAAGAATAATTATAGCTTGAAATTTTCATTTAAATGTTACAAGGTAACATAAAAGTCAAATAACTGAGGTAATGAATGGTGTTACAATGTAACATAACAATGAGCAACAGTAAAACTAAAATTATTTAATTTCAAGTAGGGTACTATATGATTAAGTTATTGTCAATTGTTCTATTAAATATAAATTATGCTTAAAATTATTAAATCCTATTTGATAACAAATTTAGGTCATCCTTAAAAGATTTTTTGGTTGTCCCCTCTCGACCCTGGTGGTTGGAGTAGGGTACGTAGCGTAGGTAGGGAAATTCTTTTTTTATGAGCTGAAATATAACATTACAAAATTTAATTTAACGAACAAAACTTGAAGGCTTTTATTTGAACTTGAAACGGAAACTATAAAACAAACAGTTTCTTAAATGTTATCTGAGCCCATTTTTATAAAAGGAGTCAATTCAATCTTCCAATGAATTTGCATCTGAAAATAAAAATAATTCTTCACATGAAACTACAAAAAAAGATTTTGAGTCAGCAGGTTTTTTAGGTCGGTCGGGAGAGGACAATCAAACTTATTTAAGAATGGCCTTATATCATAATATGCATAGTATAAATTGTGTTTTAAGACATTTCTTAATTTTCAGGAAATTATTTCATCTTGGTAAATTAATTATAATGTCATCGTGACCATTGCTGAGGTACAAATGTATTGCACCTTTCACATGGGCCCTGGTGACATGGTGTCTCTATTGGTTTTGTAACCCATTGTAGACAGGCAAAGTAAATACATTTATATGTAGCAGCCAAAGGGTTTTGATTCAAAGTCTTGCTATGTATGGCCATTTCTAATGTATGAACATAGTAAGGATAGCACAGGGAATGGATTGTTGGCCCTGAATGTGCTCTGTCATGTCTGTAGTCACTTAGAAACATGATATTCAACGGCAATGCAACATTAATTTAAACATTTTCCTCCTACATTGTCCTACATGATAGCCTGACTAATGTCGAAGTGCATGTCACTATAGACATCATTTAATTGTGACAGCATTAGATGAGTCATGACAATAGTGCAACGCAGACTGTTAGCCAGAGTCCAATCCACCCATCTTTTGGACGGGTAAATTCCTCATCTGGTACGACAGTAGAAGCCATTATTGAGGCCAAACTCTCCTAAATGACTGGCCAAGATCTTAAGCGTTTATATGTCAGATATTTACTTCACAGCTCAATCAAAAAAATGTTAATATTGCTGAGGGAAGCGAGTCATTAATCCAATCATTAGGACTACACATATACAATGCCATTAATTAGTAAACTAAAACTGGCATTGATATAGACTTGACAGTGTTAATAGTTGTTATTACACCACAAAAACATCCATTACCGTTCAATCACTACTTGCTAAATCAATTATCTGCATTTAGCTATCAGAATAAGATTTTTATGCTTGCATACACACCACCTCCCCATGCCTATTCCTATTAATATGGACCCTTAACCAGGCTACTGGTTAAGTCCATCTCCAGCATACTGACTGATATAGACTGGCACCAGTCTATACTCACTCCATAGTGACGCCTGTCACTAAGCGCGCTTGCGCATGCGCACTGGAGCCCAAATAGGAAACAGATTCACTTTCAATTATTCTGCTTGCAGAACAACTGCTACAAATATTCTCTAAGAGTTTTTAGTGCTTTGCGCTGTGTCAGCTACACTTATTGTGCTTCATATTATTAAACAATATGCCTACTATGAAGTCAATCCTCCCTAAGTTACGTTTAGGAAGTATATCCGTGGTTATATTGTATTCTATAACTATGTATATATTGTTACCGGTTTTCGTGAAAGGTCGTTCTCGTTGTAACTTATTTACAATGCCTATATCATCATCATCATATTAATTCTCTAGTGTTCTCCAAGAGCCCATATCACTTTTCACCTAGTGCATTATAAGGAATTTCATTTATCCCTATGCAAGGTTGTTTTCTTGTCGTTAGGGAATTTGTTTTCTAATTTGAACTTTCCCGCCTTTTTAGAAGTGCGTTTTATGTTTCTAGACTCTCTTTAACGATTCTCTAAGCGGTATGCTTCATTGTTACTATTTTTTCGTTTTTAGGAGTCCGTTAAATCATCAGATAAGACGAAATGCATGTCTGCCAAATGTAATCATCTTCACTCAGCTGATTTTGGTGGTCATGTGTGTGTGAACTGCACTTCTTGCACCCCCACAACGATGTGTGGGATTTGCAAAGGGTGGCCAGTCTCGGTTTCTAAGGCCTTCTTTAAGGAATTGCCTGCTAAACAACCACTGCCCTCTGGTCGTCCTTACCCTACCTCCGGTGCTAGTAAGACAAAAGCTGTGTCTTGTGAAATCTAATGTATCTATTCCGGTAGCAATGGAGGGGTGGGGGTGGGCGGTCCTCTTCGCTGAATTCGGATGCCGTTTTAGCGTTATTTGCGAGATTTGAATCATTCGCTTCTGTACTGACTAAATCTTTAGGCGAAAGGATATCTTCTGCCATCATGGAGGCCAAGAAACAGGAAGTTTTTTCTGGTTCCGACGATAGCCCGAGGGCTAGCGGGCGTTCCCGCAAATGGGGGAAACCGATCCCTCTAACGTCTATGCAGGTTACCAGGTCTCCTAAACAAAGGTCTAGAGCGATTAAGCTCTCGAAGGTGAGCTCGTGCAGGTCACCTGGTCAAACCCACAGACTTGAGGGTGATAGGCATAACCCTCAAGCAGTGGTGGCGGAGGCGAAAGCTAACGTCCAAAAGCCTTATGCTAATGCCAATATTTCAGTCATACCGGTCATCAAGAGTCTCCGTAGGTCGCCTATAGCTAAGAGTTAGCATTCTAGTCTTGCTAATTCTTCCGGTTCCGTTGTGGTGGACTCGGGTTTACTTCTGTTTTCCGGTGCTTCCGTTCCGTGCTTCTCTGGTATGTCTTCCGGTTTTGTAGGCCATCCGGGTCTTCTTTATCCGGTTCTTCCGTTCCGTCTGTTTCCGGTTTAACTTCCGGTTTGGCAAGACATCCGGGTCTTCAGGATCTGGTTCTTTCTTCAGTTTCGTCCGTTTCTGGTATGACTTCCGGTTGTGTAGGAAATCCAGCTCTTCAAGATCTGGTTATTACTTCCGTTCCGACCATTTCCGGTATGACTTCCGTTTTTGTAGGACATCCGGGTCTTCAAGATCCGGTTTTAGCAGTGCTTCCGGTCATACCGGATATCCGGGGTCTGTGGACTCCTATTATTTTTCGTCTTCCGGTAGAAGCGCTTCCGGTTTGGATTCCTGTCTGTGCACTTCCGTTTCTGGTTCTAGAGGTGTACTTCCGGGTTGTTCAGATCCGGATAGACTTCCGCTTCCGGTTGGGATGTAACTTCCGGGATAGCGAGAGATCATAATCGCTTAACGTCGTCCAAGATTTTATCCGAGCATCATCTTACGCTGCCGGTTTCAGTCTCCTTGTTAGATTCAGAGAAATTTTCCGAGGATAAGCGTAAGGATTGTGATGATAGGAGTTTGTAAGTGCTGGTTCTGAAATATCTCAACGGGTGTTTTCTCAAGATTCTGTAGTTTCCAATTATGATTCTTTTCTCCCTTCTCAGGTAGTTGATGTTGATTTATCTTCCCCGTCTTCTTCCTTTTGTGACGCTGTTTTGAATTCATCTTCTAGGCCTCCGTCTTTCTCCTCCTCTTCTCATCCTCCAAGTTTTAAACCTCTTCTCTTTCTGCTAAGGATTTCTCCTCCACTCATGTGTCTAACTCGTCTGCTCTTTTTCAATCTTCTATTCCTCCTCCTCCAGGTTTCTCCCGTCTTCCTCTTTCCTCTCAGGGTCCGTTAGATCATTCTTCTTCTCCATCTTCTCATCCCATCTCTTCTCTTCCTCCTTGTTCCTCCCCTTCTTTTGATCATCTTGATCCGATTGGTTCCGTTGTCCTTTCTCCTGAGCTAGAATTTCAAATTATTGATTCAGGTTTAGATTTTTCTTTGTTTTCTGTGGTTAGGGATCCTTCCCTAGATCGTTCGTTTGTTTCTGCTCGCTTTTCTATTTTATCGAGGTTTTCTGCCAGTTCTCTGGTTCTTCCTTTCTTGTCCTCTAGTCAGGATCAGGGTAGGGATTCTTTTTCTTCTCAAGTTTCTTCCTTTCCTGAGTCTGCCAGAAGTCTGCTAGAAGGCCCTCTTCTCCTGTTTCCTCTAGGGCAGGTGAATCTTTAGTTTCAGGTGACTTCTTTTCTCATCTCTTCTTCGCCTCCTCTTCATCCTTCTCTTCCATCAGCTCCCAAGTCGGTCAGGGCCAGGGATCTGAAGAGGCTTTGTCCGGTCAGAGCCTCTTTGGAAGACTGGTCCATGGCTCACAGGTGGATCGCATCTACTCTTTCTCTTCCTCTTAAGGAGGAATTTGCTATTGATCCTCCTTCTTTCGGGTCCGCTCTCTCTCTACGTCTGATTCTTCCTCTTCTTGCTCTCCTCAGGTTCTGCCTATGATAACTTAGTCGTTGATATGCTTGATTTCTTTGTTAATGATGCTATCACTAAGGATTTTTCTCTTGTTTCTAAATATGCTCCTGTTCAAGTTCCCAAGGAGGATTATTTGAAGGTTGCCTCCACTCAGTCTCTTTTTGGTTCTGCTTGGAATGTTCTTTCTTCTCAGTTAAAAGAGTTTTCCAATGATCTTTCTAGATGGGAGTCTGTTTGCAGGTCTCAGCTTAAGTCGTCTAATTTCCTTGCTCTGTTATCTGAGGCTGTTCTTAGGGCTGAAGTACGTGGTGATCAAGTTCCTTTATCAGTCTTTCGTTCTTTGACAGATTTGTGTCGTGGCTCCCTCAATTCAGTCTCTAAGTCCTAGGGTTTTATTACTTCAAAGCGTAGATCCAGGAAACTCTCTGAGGTTCAGATTTCTAGTTCTTTGAAGAATAGTCTTGTTGTAGCACCTCAGTTTGGTCAAGATATTTTCGGACAGTCGGCTCCTAGTCTAATTCGTGCAGAATCTGAGCGCCTGAAGGCCTCTAGGGAGCTTCAGGCTCAGATTTCCTTCGCTAATCCTTCCTTGAAAAGAGATGTTTCTTCAGTGAAGAGTCCAAATTCTTCTAGAAGAAAGAGCCTCAAACCTGACCAGTTTGGTGCTTATCCCTCTAGGATTATTAATAATCTGAATCCACTTTTACAATTTTTTATCTCAAAGGCCAGAATGCAGCAGCCTCCTTCTTTCGTAACATTACTATTTTAACCAAAAAAAACGAAGACAATTTACCAAGGACTTCCCACCATTTTCATTAGGACTGTGCGTCTGTGAGAAATGGTGAGAGTCTTCTTTTGGGTTTTATTTATTTCTTTAAGTTCAAGTTTTCCTTATTTGTTAATCACGGTGTGATTGAGTTAAATGCACTATTATGTTTTGTTATTAACATTTGGATAAGATTGATTTGATTTTTATCCTTGTTTCTTGATTCTCAAACCTAATGTTTAAGTGGGGCACTGACCAAATCTACGGGTTTAGCAAGTAGTGATTGAACGGTAATGGATGTTTTTGTGGTGTAATAACAACCCCCCACAGACCCCCTTGTGGGTTGGTCTGTTGTTTTATTAACCACTATAAAAACATACTTACCGTTCAATCACTACGACCCGGCCTCAGCTACCCCGCGTGGTAAGATTTGAGAATTGGCCATTAATATTTGGCACTTAAATTTAGAAAAGTGAATCTGTTTCCTATTTGGGCTCCAGTGCGCATGCGCAAGCGCGCTTAGTGACAGGCATCACTATGGGGTGAGTACAGACTGGTGCCAGTCTATATCAGTCAGTATGCTGGAGATGGACTTAACCAGTAGCCTGGTTAAGGGTCCATTTTAATAGGAATAGGCATGCAGAGGTGTGTATGCAAGCTTAAAAATCTTATTCTGATAGCTAAATGCAGATAATTGATTTAGCAAGTAGTGATTGAACGGTAAGTATGTTTTATAGTGGTTAATAAAACAACAGACCAACCCACAAGGGGGCGTCTGTGGGGAGTTTACAAACTTGTCATACCTCTGACACATCTGGGTATTAATTATTCTGCTTTAAGTCATTTATACTTTTACATGTCTTCATGATAAGAAATAAATATTGATGTTACCTGCTCCTATGAATTCATATATGATGTTGCTTTGTCAAGAAAGGGCTGACCATTTTGCTTTGTTCAGGTTTTAATTTATTCAATTTTCGTATTCCAAAAGCCATGTCAGTGTTGCACCGAGGCTGAGCCCGGGGAACATTTGCGCACCTGAGAATGCATATTGTACCCTTAAATATAACAGGTCCGTACATTACTTGTAATTCAATTTGATATTTCAAACTATGTAGTGTCTGGTTCTATGTACAGGCCTGTCCAAAGTGGCGCAACACATTTTTCATCCGTGGTAAAATTACGCAAATATTTCTGCCACAACCTGTTTTGCATTCCCGCAAGTCCGTGCATGCTGTACATACATGAAAAATGTTACACAAAACAGAATGGGTTACCTAAAACAAATGTGCTTAAACTAAAAATGGGTTATGCAAATTTTCAATTTGGACTGGCCTGGTGAATTACGTTCCTTACACTGCATAGCAATGTTAGTTATTGGGTTGCTGAGACACCAAACCTGTAAGCACTTCCAAATTCAATTCAGAACCATTTCAATCTCATGCTTGTCATGGGAAAAGGTGATAAATTCAGTTGACATGTACACCTTTAAGCTTAGCATAGGTGTGCCTGTCACGTCAGACTTCAGCAGGTACAATCAATTTTTTAGAACTTTGTGGTGAGCACTAGTTCTGGTAATCCACAAGTTTAGACTAGTGGAATTCATACAAAATTATATAAAGCGAAAGATGTTTGTTAACTTCACACAATAATAAAATTACTATAACCATTGAAAAAAATGAAATGAATCAAAATAATATTTTAAAAGGAATGTTTAGACCTAACCTGCCCATGATTCATTTATATGACTCTAATGGGTAAAGCCATTTTGCCTAAGCTAAAAGTAGTTAGTGACATCATCCAGGCCTTTGAAATCCATTCTTCCTAGATGCAGACATAAATAATATTTTCTATAATATTGCACTGATACACATGTATGTTTTAATTCATGCTGATTACACCTGTAGCTGCGTGCTACAGGATGCACAGGTAAAGCACTGCTTATTTCGCTGAGTTGTCAACAGCAACTACTGTCAATCAAATTGATTTCAAAATGTTCAAGAGGTATCACAACACGTCCCTGGTATGCCTGGAACACAGCATTGCCAGAAGCAGTTTTTATGGACATATTGACTGAAAATCGTTTCTTCCTGCCAGACATTTGACTTTCAATCTAAGGGATTTTAAAGTACATGTAATCAGCAGTAATTACAAGTAGCCCGCTAATCTATAGAAAATATTGTTAGCACGGTCCAATAAACTATATTCAGTTCAGCATAGACCTCCACACACAGTTGACAGCAACGGCCTGGCTGGCCCCTCTGACCCAGAAGCGCTAATATATTGTTTACTGTTACAAGAGAGCAGGTCTTTTAATGTGTTGGTAAACTAAATCATGTGAAGAGTACTTGCTGTTGTTATTGAGCAAAGTAATGCTTTGGCCTACCGAAATTGTTGTAAATTTCATATTAAAAGTTATAGCTATTTTAATGAAATATTCACAGTTGAAAAATCTTCATCTCCACTCATAGGTTATCCTCAATTACAAAATGCAATTTAAGATATGGCTTTGTGGAGATTCAGAGTGTCTGAAAGACAAACTCAAAATTGTTGCAGCCTGCTCTGTGATATAATGAATGAAACTCGGGAAACATTTATCATTCATGTCTTGCGGGATCGCCATTGATACGAACTCGATCACCAAACCACGCCTCTATTTTTAGTTTGCATATTCATTTGTCATGTTCGTTCATCTCGTAAGAATTTATCGGTCAGTTATTTCTTTCCAAAATGAAATTGTGGGAAAAAGTCCGAGGGCAACGAAAATCAGCAATTGTGGTAACCAATTTTAGGTCGCTAAAAGTAAATTTGGCGAGTTCACTCAGCTGTTCGCCATAACAGCACATGCCTACTTCTGATCTCGAACATTCTTTTAGTGTAATATGATGCCCGACCACCACGGTACATAAGATGTGCCAAATTTATACTGCGAAGTGTCGTAAAAAACGAACTTCTTATCTCGAACATTCTTTTCGAAAAATATTCTGAACAATGACTGCGCAACATAAGATGCGTAAAATTTCTATTGTGAAGTATCTAAAAAACGAACCTCTTATTATCTCAACCGTTCGGTTTAGGTGGTTAGAATAATATGAAGCGACAGCTTTAGATAACAGATTAGCAATTTTAAAAATGTCATTATATACGGAAATTGGATAATTGGCTTATGTGCATGTTTCCCATAATTTTAAGCATTCGGTCTATCAACGTCATGGAATATTTCATTTTGGCGAGTAATAGATAATTTTGAGAAGAATTTTGCACTAGTCCACCGGACATGTGACTAATAGACTATGAGTAGTCCGTGTATGAATCAGGTAATCTCGGACTAGCGGACATGACTTAAGATCGAACCCTGCATTGTTAAAAAATTTACTTTTTCATGATTGAGGGGAGTTAAAGAAACTGGTACAACCTGCAATAGTCGTCAGATATCTAAAATGATTTTCTTTTCAAACTTAAAATATGAGTGGAAAAATCTAGGTAACCACCTGGGCTAGTGAATTTGAAATTTTGGTATGCCAGCTTAAAAATTTTGGGCTACTGGGGCCCCTGAATTAGCCCCCCTCACACTAAGTGACATTACGCACCCTATTCAATAATAGCGGGGATCCATTTCTAGCTAAAACTCTGTCCTCTGATCTGTCTAGGAATCGCTTTGAAAACCGAATTGCACTAGTGTTGTTCCGATTAATCGATTTGATCGATGATTGATTGGTTTGCATATTCAACCAACCAATGGATCATGATTTCAGAAATCGGTTTTCGTTGTTTATAAATTAACTTAATATATTTTAACTGGTCAAGCTAGAAAACAAACACGTTTTGGAAAAGAATTTAAATTTAATTGTTGCAACTATATAGTATTACTCCGTAGTCTAAGACATTAATTCTTTCAGCACTGAAATAGTATGTTAATTTCAAAGCAACCATACCAGTAACATGTTGAATATTTTGAAACTAATTTGACTGGAAGCTGTTGCTGCCTAAGGCAGCAACAGCTTCCAGTCAAATTAGTTTCAAAATATTCAACAGATTATTTCTTAAATTATTAAGAATCTGTTATAGCTGCGTCTTGGTGTGAAAGAGGTAATTATGCTTGAACATGCTATAATTACTGCATTCAAAATGGGTAAAAAATGAGAACCTGGTATGTATGATCAATCATTAATTGATCATCGGTTAGTATATAAAACCAATCATCGATCACAAAAATAGTACCAATTCCCAACACCAAATTTCACATATTTGAACTTCAGGTATTCTTATCTGTCTGGGAATCGCTTTGAAACCCGAATTGCACGAATTTGAACTTGAAATATGTATTTTTATACCGCCAGGTAAGCTGTTTGATACTTTGACACTAATTTGACTGGATGATATTGCTGGCAGCAATAGCTCCATTAGAATTAGTTTCAAAGTATTCAACCGCATGGTTATTAAATTGAAAATTCATCCAAGACATACTATTCATACATTATGATTATTGATTAGTCACAGATTTATATTTTCATGACAGCTATATCATGTTTATCGTGACCGTCTAACTAGTGACGTAATGGATTATGACATCAGATACTTGAGTGACAAATCTGATCCCTCAACTCGGAGGCAGAGCTATGATGACCTCATACTGAGTTATTGATCTCCTGATTATCATTCCTCGTTCTGAGTTCTGCCTGACTGTCTTAGAATATCATTCCAAACTAGTCAACACACACGCACATATACACCAGGGTTAGAAATAAGTGAAAAGATGTAGTTGCTGTGCGAGCAACATATGATGCCATTTCATGCATTTTCAGATTGACCCCTGTAGATTAAGATTGTCCATATATGTTAAGCTAAATGACAAAGAAAATTAGTATCACTATTTGTCAAGTAAATTCTGAAGAATGGACACAATTATTGACAAATGGCATTATGCATACTGGTTACGCTTTCTAATAATTAAATAAATAAATGCTTTAAAACAAAGTTAGTCTGTAGGTATCAAAAACGCAGTATAATACTATTAGTATGAGTGTACCATTAACAGCCAAAGTTTAGTTGCCCTTTTGAAAATCTGGTTTCCACGCCAACAGGGCAAATGGACATTTCGATCCATGTACACACACACATGCAGAACTATGATGACCTCATACCGGTTTATTGATCTCCTGATTATCATTCCTCGTTCTGAGTTCTGCCAAAGTTCTAATACCATTTCGAAGGACAGTCGACATGCGTGCATGCACACAAACATACACAAGCGGGGCAGGATAATGCAGTCTTTTCTTGGACAAATAGGGTGATAAATGTGAACCAGATGCTCATACGTGTCTGTTGATCTCGTGATTGTTATTCTTCGTTTTGCATTTTACTGAATCACTTGGGAGCTAATCATGTATGATTAACCTTTGCTGGTCAAGCTGGCGAAAAATAACCTCTGCTGTGGTCTTGAGGAATGTCCATTTGCAGGCCAAGAGAGAGCTATTTTTATACCCCGCGTGGGGTATTATATAATGCCGCCGTCCGCCCGGGCGGGCAGGCGGCAGAGTGGTTTCTGGATGATAACTCTGTTACCTTTTGTCGGATCGCATTGATACTTCATAGTGTGGTTGGACTTGGTCTTGGGAAGAAACCTATCGAAATCGACGATGATCCGAAATCAAAGATGGCCGGCGACCATCTTGAAAATCGGTTTCCGGATGATAACTCTGTTACTGATCGGCGGATCGCATTGAAACTTCATAGGTTGGTTGGACTAGGTCTGGGGAAGAAACCTATCGAAATCGACGATGATCTGAAATCCAAGATGGCCGCCAGCCACCGGCATCCATCTTGAAAATTGGTTTCCGGATGATAGCTCCGTTACCGTTTATCGGATCGCTTTGAAACTTCATGGAGTGGTTAGATTAGGTCTGGGGAAGAAACCTATTGAAATCGACAATGATCCGATATCCAAGTTGGCCGCAAGCCACCGGCGTCCATCTTGAAAATTGGTTTCCGGATGATAACTCTGTTACCGTTTATCGGATCGCTTTGAAACTTCATGGAGTGGTTAGCCTAGGTCTGCGGAAGAAACCTATCGAAATTAACAATGATCCGATATCCAAGTTGGCCGCAAGCCACCGGCGTCCATCTTGAAAATTGGTTTCCAGATGATAACTCTGTTATCTTTTATCGGATCGCTTTTAAACTTCATCGGGTGGTTCGACTACCTCTGGTGGAGAAACCTATCTAGATTGACAATGATTCGAAATCCAAGATGGCTTCCAGCCACTGGTGGTCATCTTGAAAATTAGTTTCCGGATGATAACTCTTTTACCGTTTATCGGATCGCTCTGAAACTTCATAGAGTGGTTGGACTAGGTCTGAGGAAGAAACTTATCAAAATCGACACTGATCCAAAATCCAAGATGGCTGCCAGCCACGGGCTGCCATCTTGAAAGTTGGTTTCTGGATGATATCTCCATTACCATTTATCGGATCACTTCCTAGGGTCGTTGGAATATGTCTGGTGAAGAAACCTATCGAAATTTATGATAATCCGAAATCCAATATGGCCACCAGTCAGCGGCAGCCATCTTGAAAATTGGTTTCCGAACGATACCTCCTTGACTGTTTAGCGGATCGCTTTGACACTTAATAAGGATTACTGGTCTGAGGAAGAAATAAATAGTTTCTAATAGCTGTCATTTATTAGTTCGTCATCATGGTGGGGGTATTATGCACCATTTGCGGAGCTCTTGTTTAAAATAGCCGCGCCAGTCATTCCAGTGTTAAATTTTCAAAAATAATCCTTGACATTGGATAAGCAAATATTGTGATTTTCTTGACAAAATTTGACCATTAACCCTCAAACTTGTTCAAAAAAATTTCTCCACTGGAATGACTGGCTCAGTTATTGAGCCAGTCATTCCAGTGATAAATTTTCAAAAATATTCTCTTGGTCAGCAAATGGATATTTCTCAAGACCGCAGCAGATGCCGTTTTTGGCTCCTATGAGGGTTATGTTTTCAGTACTTTTCATTGACTACGTCCATCAATTCTGTTTTTAGTGCAAATCTATGTGATGATTGGTTTATATTCATGCTGACTATCAGATAAATAAATATAGTGTGTGGTTGGCGTGAAATAAGAGGGGTCCATTTATACCTATGTGCTGCCCTTCTCCGGTTTAGCTCTGCCCACTTTGTAGGCAGCTCAAAGGATGAATCCAGTTTTAGCTATACCCCGCCGATCTCAATCTGGGTTTTGCCCATGTTGGGATCGATCGAGCGATCCCTGCACTCTGATTCTCAATTTCCAAAAAAATATACTGAAGTTACTGAATATTTTGAAACTAATTTTACCGGATGCTGTTAACGTCCAGTCGGATTAGCTTCAAAATATTCAACAGAATGTTTATTAACCCTTAGCACACTGATGTCAATATTCTATCTTCTGCGGTGTCAATAGCAAAGAAAGTAATGTACATTTTTCAACAATTTTGTTGGAAGATGTTGCTGTCTACGACAACACCATCTTCCACCAAATTTGTTGAATAATAAACACCAGTTCATCTTTTACTTTAATTTGAAAATTTTAAATCTTAACAGAGTGATAATGGTTAAATAGTAGACATAAAATTCGTACTACAACACAAGTTTGATGTCATATGCAGGCTGATGGCGAGGTTCATGAAAGTCTGTCATCAATTACGAGTTTGTGACAAACTTTTCTATGCCATTCATGACATAATTGATTATTACATCAGCATACACATCAACAGATTAAGCTGCTGGACAGTACATTCACTAGCCGTACTGATGTTTTGCAGGGCTGAAGATTCTGCCGTAACCAGGCACTAGTTCACGTTTTATATAATAAGCGCACCAGTAACTAATGATATCCTATCATTCTATGGTCTCTCTAAAGTCGTCTCGCTGCAGAGGCAGACTGGTTTCAGGCGGGTCTCCCTAGTGTGGTGTAACAGTCTATCATTCTATAAGTATAGATCCACCATTGCTTATTCCTCGTCGATTGAAACTGGACATTTAACTCCGAACATGACTGCTTATGAGCTGCATATGTAATATATAAAAAGGCTTTTTGTATCATCTAGCTCGGAAAACACATGGGAGCCTGATGAAAATTTAGATTGCCCCGATCTCATCGCTGAATTTGAAGATAATAGGAGAAAGAAGAAAGACGTTGAGAAAAAACGAAAACAGAATGGCGAAGATGAATCGGCCAAAAAGAAGGTCAAGAAAGATTCCACCAAGTCATCAGCTACCAGTAAAAAGGTAAGCGGGTTTTTTTTATCGTTAAGTGTGTTAAATCCATTTGCGTGTAATGTTTTAGTTGACCAGTCCTGGTGGTCATTAACCCTTTAACTCATATCAGCTAAGAAGGCTTCTGCAGTGGCCTTGAGAATTGTCATTTGCAGACGAATTCAAGATTATTTTTTAAAACTTACTGCGGGAATGACCGACTCGATAACCAAGCCAGTCATTTCTGTGGTAAATTTTCAAAAATAGTCTCCTCTTGGTCTGCAAATGGACATTTTCTATGAGAAAATTTAGATTTTCCATACCGAATTTGTGGGTTAAGGAGATTAAAATAAATTGTATCATCTTGGAGCCAGAGTATGTGGGATCATTTTAATTGCTGTGCAGACGAAGTTGAGAATGAACCTAGTTATCCGATCTCAGAATAGATTGATCTGATGTATCACTCAAGTCTATGATGTCATAATCGATTGTGTCACGTGCGGGCTGATGTCACAATCATGATGACACTTTCATGAACCTCGAAAAGTCTCAATTGTACGAATTGTATGCCTATGGTGGATTTTCATGTTAACTCTTTAATACTTGTATCAGCCAAATTGGCTTGTGTAGCAAGGGTAATTCACCTTTCCAGAGTACCCACCCATCATATGACGTCATAATGAACTGTGCGATGTGTACAATGACATCATAATGAATGACGTCGTCGATAAGTACGTCACGAACGCATATTTGATGACGGTCTATGGGCTGTTGTACAAATTGTTTGCTTATACTATTTAACAAATATTCTGTTCTATGGCAGCAACAGCACCCAGTCTAATTAGTTACAAAATATTCAACAGCTTCCCTGTATAGTTTTCAGGAAATTGATAGCTAGGGCATTCAGGGATCGATCAATCCAAACACGGAGAGGTGTTGGTGGAGCTTAGCTATTGATGGGCGGGGCATAGCTAAAAAAATGGAAAGGTCCATTAGAATCTATAGTAATTACCTGTGTGAATATTAATTGTTACCTGTCAGGTAATATAGACATTATGATGTAATAATTGTGTATGGTGTTCCATGTCTTTAACCCTGGAGCTGGGCCAAACATGTCTTAGTAGAGGTTGAGGGAAATGTCCATTTACAGACTAAGAGAAAATCTACAAAGAAAAATTACAACGTATTGACCCTTTAACACGCATATCAGCCAAAAATGGCTCCAACAATGGTTTTGAGAAATGTCCATTTGCGGACCAAGAGAAGACTATTTTTGAAAATGTACCACTGGAATTATTGACTCGATAACCGAGCCAGTCATTCCAGTGATAAATTTACAAAAATAGTCTCTTGGTCTGCAAATGGACATCTTCTAGTAGAAAATTGAACTTTTTAAAACATTCGAAGGTTAAAGCTGAAGACATATTTCATTTGTTTGTAAATTCTAGGAAGATGAAAACAAACCGCGTGGATTTGATCGAGGATTACAACCGGAAAGAATAATTGGAGCGACGGATAGCAGTGGAGAGCTCATGTTCTTAATGAAATGGTAACAATGTTATGGCATCAAATCAATAAATACACCATTATTTGACCCAAAAAACACTTTTTAACTGTCGGACTGCTGAGTTTTTCAGACATGTTCCAGGGGCCTATACCTCTGGGCCAGCTAAATATTTTGAAAACAATTTGACTGAAAGTTGTTGGTGGCTCAGCCACCAACAACTTTCAGTCAAATTGTTTTCAAAGTATTCAGCGAGTCATAGTTTGCTCATTGAAATTACTGTCTGGTGACTTGCAGAAGCGAGACAGATAGACAATGAGTTGTAATATCACTAACAGTTAATCTGACCAAAGCCAATCTCTGCATTCATTCAAGCTAACCGAGCCAGTCATTCTAACTGTAATATTTCAAATATAGTCTTCTTGGCTTGCAAATGTACACGTATCACTAAGCAGAATCTTTAACCTTTGTATGACCATTAACCAGTTAAGGATAAAATTTAGCAAGAAAATTAAATTTGCTTACGGAATGCCTGTTTGCAGGTCAAGAGCGACTACTTTTGAAAATTATCACTGGAATGACTGGTTCGATTATCGAGCTGGTTCGATTATCGAGCCAGTCATTCCAGTGGTAAAATTTCAAAAATACTCTTCTTGGCCTGCGGATGGACATTCCTCAAGACCACTGCAGAGGGCTGTTTTGTCCGGCTTTATGAGGAAAGGGTTAAAGTAGTAAGCTTAACCTGACCACGTTTTGGGGGTGCTTTCATACTATGTCCATTGTGAAAGTGTGTTCTACAGTGTTCAAATTCTGGTCTCGATATTCATTCTATGAGAGTGAAAAAAGTGAACTGACCCACACTTTGGCCAGTAATGCTCCTATGATTATGTCTCCATATTCTTGATAGTTATTTAAAATCTGCAATGAGGATGACCCGATTGTATCATGTATCAGATTTGAAAGTCACTTATGTTCCAACATTTTGTGCAGATAATATCCTTGGTGTCACAGTTATGCAGATCCTAATAATGGACATTTCCACTTTATCCATCCATCATGTGACTCACCGTATCTAAATGACGTCATAATCAGTATAAATAGCATCAATCACTTGATTTAGTCTAATAGTCTGACACTATTTTACTATTTAATGAACATGCTGTTGAATATTTTGAAACTAATGTTACTGGGTGCACCCAGTCAAATTAGTTTCAAAATATGTAACAGCTTACCTGTATTGTGTTCTGAAAATTGAGTCATGGAGTTCAGGTATCGATCCATTCCAAAACGAGCGAGGTGTGAGTGGAGATTACCTAGAGATGGGCGTCGCGTAGTTAAAACGGGAAAGGTCCGTTGTAGGGCTGTGCGGTTTTGGTAAAGCTATTCGACTATTGACTAGCATACAGCTTACGTGAAAAAGGAAATCAGATATATATATATATATCAATCATAAGCGCGAGTTGGAAGGACTTGTTTTAAAACTGTACAAGTTGTAAGCTGTAAAAGTTATTTTCCAGCGCTAATAATGTATATCGACCCGCGTTGACTGTTACTTATATCGTCCAACATAGGTTGAGCCAGCTCCTGAACATTCATGAGAAATTACTCTTGATAGCAACATTCTCGCGATATACAAATGAAAAGGAATCTTCTTCCCCGGTTTATTTAGTGGATTCTGCGCCGAGTGTAGGTCAGTGTTAGCGAGATCAAAGGTCGGTCACCAGCTCGATATGTTTTGGATGTTATTTCACAAAGATAAAGTTAATGCAAATTTATACAATCAATCTTACATATTTGTATATATTGATCATTAAAAAATAATTACACAACTGGATTTCTTAAAATATGTGACTGTATGGTTGTCAAATTATGTCACCGGTTTTCGAACCGTCAGGCCTTAAAATCTGGTGACGGGTCAAAATCTGGATAACCGCACAGCCATTGGTCCATTGTCAGAAATCTACATATCATAGCATGTTATCTGAAAGCGCTTGGTTGATGGATTTGTAGCACAAGAAAAGTCAGAGAACTTAATTGTTTGATTTGTCTCGCAGCCATCTTGGAGTATTAGTCCAGTAAAACTACAAATTAACCTAGAACAAATTGCAACAGAATTTATTTCTTTTCTGCGGCATTCATGGGACTGCCAGGTGTCACATATTAAAAGTCCTCCAAAATCCCTCGATGGGAAAGTGGGTAAATTCGCATATTTAGCTACCGCCATTATCCGAATAATGAAACTTCCCTTACCTGCTTCATTCCGCCAATAAATGAAGTAGAAATGTTGTCTAAGCTCTGAATTTCATGGTCACGGAAGACAGTAAGCAATTGGCAATATTGCCTTGAACCACTTGTACAAATTCTCCAAACCACAGATTAAATATGGTTGTATGCACAGGGCCGGGGTAATTTAAAAAAATTATATTTAAAGTAAGTTTAATTTTGTTTTTCGCTTTTAAAATTTTATCTAAAATAAATTGCATTTTAATTTTCACTTTTATCTCACAATTTGAATAAATTTCTATACAATTCAATCAGAATATGGACATGGATTTAGATACATGCGTTATTTGTAAGCAGAGCCTAGAAAATGGCTCACAAACTGTTAAGCTTCGAGTTAAAGGCTGTGATGGTATTAACAATGCTAGCAGAGCCCGTGAAAGCGATGTCATAGCTGAAGTAGGACAGAGGGTTCATGTAAAATGTCGACGGGAATTCATTGATCCCAAGCGGATTGCCCGTGACGCAGAGAAAATTGAACAATCTCCGCCACCCATGCGAACACTCCGTTCAGAAAGTCCAACATTCAATTTTAGTGAACATTGTTTGCTATGCGGATACCCTGCAAAAATTCAAGATGGAAAGAAACGTGGCTATGATATTTATCCAGTAAGTACTCATGACTTTCAATGTAGTATCGCCGTGCCTGTGAGCAGAGAAAAGACGAATGGGGCAAACTTGTAGCTGGGCGGCTTGCCTTCACGCCGGATTTATGCGGTCTCAATGCAGTATACCATCAAAGCTGCAGCGTAAATTTTCGAACCATGAAAAATATCCCTCAGCTGCACTCATCTTGCTCATCCCAAAAACATGGAAGGCCAGAAGACTTGGACAGAGTAAGAGCATTTAGTGCGACAATGGCATTTCTTGAAAATCTGCACGACCTCGTTAATAAAATGCAAGAGTATCTCGATGATAAAGAGAATAAAGCATACAGTACAAAATACATGCAGGATAAAATAAAAGATAATTATGGCGATGAAATATTTATTAGCACTGTGAATGGTAAGCCAAACGTTGTTACCTTTCGTTCTAAATCATCTACTATTTTGACTGACTTCTATAAGGAACAGAAGAGAAAGGATTCCAAATCAGAGAGCATGCTAATCATCCAGACAGCTGCCAAACTGCTTAGACACGATATTAAGTTAATTGATTCATGCACATCATCTGAAAGCTATCCATCAAGGGAGCAAACGAGCGACCCAGTAAAGGCATTGAATTATTTACCACAGACACTGCGGGAATTATTGCGGATTTTGTTTACTGGAAAAGACACAGAAATGAAACAGGCATCAGTTGGACAGGCTATTATGCAAGGAACTCGTCCTAGAGTTATTTTGGCACCTTTGCAGTTCGGGCTGTCATGTGAGATGCACCATAAATTTGGATCTAGATTTATTGTTGACACCTTGTACAAGCACAGATTTGGATGTTCATACGCGGAGATACAGAGGTTTGAGCGCAGTGCATCACTTCATGGTGGAGATCTACCACAGCCATTATCAGGCGAGTTCATTCAGTTTGTTGCCGACAATGTGGATCACAATATTTGCCCAATAGATGGGCATAATACATTTCATGGAATGGGAATCATTGCATCTGTTACACCAGGAAACCTTTCGTGCAAACTTATTCCAAGGATAAATGTAACATCTGAAGATATCAAGCAAGTTGGCAAGATCTGTATCGGGAACTTTGAGTCTCAGCATACCAGGAACTTCCCATTGACCTTTAAGGAGTTAACTGCGATGGAACAAACAGACCCAACAGCTGACATTGACATCCTCTGGGATTTCTCTTTGTTTCTGCGTTCAAGGAGACAGTCATGGTCTGGCATGATGCAAACTGTTCACCAAGGAGTTTATCCAGGTAAATCGTCTGTTATTTTCCTTCTGATGATAGATCTAGAGCCAAGTAACATGACCTGCATCTATGCAAATATGGAAAGGCTACAGTAGTTTTTGATGGTTATGACCAAGGCCCAGACATAAAAGATGTAACACATAAGAGGCGAACTCGTGGATCAGGTGCAACTGTTGTACTGACTCCGCAAACAGTTGTAACTCTGAGTAAGCCTGATTTTCTTAGTAACAAGCAGAACAAACATCGGTTCATATCAATCATAAGTTCATCTCTCGAACAGGCTGGATGCTTAACGATAAAGGCAAGCGGTGATGCTGATGTCTTAATTACGCAAACGGCTATCTTGGCTTCAAAGTCAACAAATACTGCTCTTGTTGGAGACGATACCGACCTACTGGTGTTGCTTCTATACCATACTGATATGAATGGCTGTCAGCTATTTGTCAGACCAGAGCCAAAGCAAAATGCAAAGAAACCCCGACTGGAATATCAAAATGGCAAAGGAAAAACTCGGGTTCTGTTTGTGCTCACAGCTGTTATTTATCCATGCTATCCTTGGCTGTGACTCAACATCTAGGCTTTATGGAATTGGAAAATCTGCATCCCTTAGCAAAATCCAGTGCTGCAAAGAACTCTCTCAAATTGGTGAAGTGTTTACAATGAGTAATGCGAATAAAGATGACGTGATAAAAGCAGGTGAGAAGGCAATGCTTATTCTATACAATGGCACTTCAATGGATAGTCTAGTTGCTTTGCGGTACAAGCGATTCAGGGAGAAGGTTGCAAAAAGTTTCAAGTATGTTGAAGCACAAGATTTACCACCCGCATCCGCAAAGTTTCACAGTCTTCGCGTGTACTACCAAATTCAAGTTTGGAGAGGAGATGCTGGAGATATGGATCCAACAGAATGGGGCTGGAAAGTTCTCAACCACCAAATGCTGCCTGTTAAGACTGACATGCTGGCACCACCTGACGATTTACTGTATTCATTTAGATGCAGCTGCAAAACTGGCTGTGAATCAAAGAGATGCACCTGTAGAAAACATGGGCTCAGCTGCACATCCGCCTGCGAAGAACGCTCATTGAGGAAGATGACTTGGCTAATTGATGCAAGATGAAATTAGTAGAAACCCGGTACCTATGCCATACTATTTCATCTTAGCTTAGCTTAGAAACACACAATACCGTGACATAATAAAATATAATATGTATTGTATCAATATCAATGATGGTATTAGGTAAATTCATGCAAGTGGCATAACACAATACATTTAATTTGTGGAGAATATGTCAATCGTATTCATTTATTACTAAAAAAAAGTCCAAAAATACCCAGTCACACATATATTACATACTGGTTTTAAAGAAATAAAGAAAAATTGATTTTCCAGGTGAAATGGCCCAAATCTGGTAATAATTATGCAAATTTTACCCTTTCCCCTATTGGAATTTTGGAGGACTTGATATGTTGTACATGATGGCCCCCTATACACTGGGCGAGGTAAAAAAATTCTGTTGCAATTTGTTCCGGGTTAAAATATTTTTGGCCTAGATTGACTGGACTAGATCTGGTTTTCACCAAAATGTCTGCAATGGAACAGGTGAATGTATCTGGTCGTAATTTGGGAAATATGATCAGGGATTACGGACCATTAAAGATAGTTAATATGTAAAAAAAGTGCTCTTGTTCCCTAGCAAATGTTTCACATTTGGAACATAGATTTCCATGTAAAAATTGTTTCTTGGATATCATTTCCACATTAAAAATTTGTGTAATTCCAACCAATATATGTTCCTGGGTCTGACATTATAAGTGAATGATGCATGGAGATTAAAATAATCCTTGATCTTGTTTACTGTACGGGTAAAATCTGCGCCTACATAAATTGGCGTAACCGGTTTTTAGTTCACCTGGCCTGAAAGACCAAGTGAGCTTATGCCATGGCGACCATACATCGTCTGTCCATCCGTCCGTCAACTTTTGCTTTAAAACACTACTCCTCCTTAACCAATAGCCGAATCTTAACTAAATTTTGGTCAAAGGATGCTATTGTGCTCGGATCCTGAACTTCCATTTGGAATTTTGATTCATAAATTTTTTGGATCAAAATCTTAGATTTTATTACAAATTTATCGGAAATTGTTAAATTGCTTCTCCTTACCCTTTTGACCGATTTAATCAAATTTGGCTGAAATGATCCTATGGTCATAAGTTATAGAACATCCATTCAGAATTTTGATTCGTAAATATTTTGGGTGAAAATCCTAGATTTTATTAAAAATTTGCCGGAAATTGTCAAATTGCTTCTTAGAATTTTGACCGATTTCAACCAAATTGGGCTGAAATAATCCTATGGTCATAGGCTCTAGAACTTCCATTCAGAATTTTGTTGCATAAATATTTTGAGTGAAAATCTTAGATTTTATTAAAGATTTACCGGGTATTGTCAAATTGCTTCTTCTCCTTACCCATTTGACCGATGTCAATCAAATTTGGCTGAAAGTATCCTGTGGTCATAGTTTATAGAATTTGCATTCAGAATTTTGATTCGTAAATATTTTGGGTGAAAAACTTTCTTATATAAATTTACCAGAAATTGTCAAATTGCTTCTTACCATTTTAACCAATTTCAACCAAATTGGGCTGAAAGAATCCTATGGTCATAGGCTCTAGAACATCCATTCAGAATTTTGTTGCATAAATATTTTGAGTGAAAATCCTAGATTTTATTAAAAATTTACCGGAAATTGTCAAATTGCTTCTCCTTACCCGTCTGACCGATGTCAATCAAATTTGGCTGAAAGGATCCTATGGTCATAAGTTATAGAACATCCATTCAGAATTTTGACTCGTATATATTTTAGGTGAAATTGTCAAATTGCTTCTCCTTACCATTTTGAGCAAATTGGGCTGAAAGAATCCTATGGTCATAGGCTGAGAACTTCCATTCAGAATTTTGGGTGACTAGTACTTCTATTCAGAATTTTGATTCATGAATTTTTTGCGTGAAACTTAGATTTTATGAAAGATTTACCAGAAATTGTCAAAACACTGCTTCTCTTTAGTTGCTTGACATATTTCAAACAAATTTGGCTAGAGTGATCCTGTCACGGTAGACTAGAATTTCTATTCAGAATTTTGATTGGTAAATTTTTTGGATGGCCATCTTGGATTCTCCGAAAATTATCCATCATATCTATTTAAATGCAAATGGTTCAAATGCTAATGGTCCAGGTGAGCGCCACTTGTTCACTCAGGTATGCGTTTAATCCGTTATTAGCCCGCATAATGTACTAGTGGTTACCCAAATATTGCTGACGCAACCTCTTCGGATTAGATTTTTTGCTATTTTGTTCATAAATGCGAGTCAAAAGGCTAGGCAAAACCAAAGGGGTGACCGAAACTATTACATTTTCAATTTCTACGCGTCTGAAATCCCAATGTTAACCCTTCATTCAACCCTTTAACCCTCGAATTTGTTCACGGAAATTTAAATATTCTCATAGAAAATGTCCATTTGCAGACGAAGAGAAGACTATTTTAGAAAATTTACCACTCGAATGACTGGCTCAGTTAGCGAGCCAGTCATCGGTTATCGAGCCAGTCATTCCAGTGGTAAATTTTCTAAAATAGTCTTCGCTTGGCCAGCAAATGGACATTCTCCAAGACCAGTGCAGAGGCTGGTTTTATCCGGCTTCGTCGTGCAAGGGTTAAATAGGCGGTATGTACTCCAGATTAGAATAGAATATATACGTCGTGTTCTGGCAAAGATATTTCTCAATGCTCTATATAACCGTGGTATTGCTTGATAATGTCATCGAGTTCTGTTTCATATTTTTACAGGAAAGACAGTGATGAGGCCGATCTTGTACCAGCACGACAGGCCAATGTAAAATGTCCAGCAGTCGTTATTGCGTTTTACGAGGAGCGTCTAACGTGGCATACACACAATGATAATGAAGACGAGGAAAAGGATGATGCGGCTGCTAAATCCTGAATTTCCTTTTTTAAGACTAAAACATTTAGTGTTTAGGGCAACACGGGTGGGGAATGAATGCTTAGTGTTTGGGCTCATGGGGAAAAAAGACCTGATTTAAACGCGGATGATCTCGACATCAGTGCTGTCGCCAAAGTATTCTGAAAAATGACAATTGTTTTTTACATGTTAATTCAATCGTATATGTCTTTTCATGTTCCTTAATATCTAGAATTATGTTGAAAATATTCCCGTGCTCCTATGTTGTACACATTTGATTGTAGACATTATTGTGATACAAGGAATTCGTTAGTGAACATCACTGCTTACGGTTAGCAGTAGATACTTTGTGGCTTAACACCAGCACCAGCAGCAACCTACATTATACCCTCTTCGTACATAAATACAGTGCTTTAAATCAATCAACAACTGGTGCATTGTTCACCACGTGTTTATGTTTATTATTGAATGTGTATGAATATTGCATTTTAATCCAAGGCTAGCCCTCCGTCTATGTCCACACAGACAGTGTATTATCTAACCAGCACAGGTCATATAGTAGCCTTCCATGACCATTGTCAGCCAGTTTAACCACACCATTAAGAGTTACGGCAATGTATCGATCAGTTTGAACGTAATTGTAGTTTATTCGTTAAAGCCAGGATGTAGCATATATTTTGCGCACATATCCAAAACAACTTAAACTATACAAGTGTTTCCAGTATCTGAAATGTTGTTAGTTTAGGTTATGCAGTCTGCTTAGTTAAATAAAGCCTCTGATATATGTAAAGGGTGCACATATATGACTAATCCAGTAAAATTCCTGCCCAGAATATCGCTGGAATATCCTGGTTACACGTAATCTAATTTGTATTGCTCTATAGAGTAATTAAAATTATCACACAGTAGATGGTATCCATTTATTTGTGGCCAAGAAGGGGATTTTGGATCGGTTACAACAATGTGGCTGGTGCCTGTGGTCTGTTGTCACAAATACACTTTCCAGGCCTATAAATGAGCTGATATATTCTGTCTTGTATAATATAATAACCACTGCTGCTTTCTGTATGTAGAGTTTTTTCATCTGATTAATTGTCTCTATTCGAGATTCATCTTCAGAAAATTGTGTGCAGCGCATTGTGTGTTCACGGCAGGTATTAGTGCTGGTGTGACAGATGTATTACCGCAGATCTGTTTAATGATAGGACGTGTCAGTGACCCATATAAAATGCCCGTTATTTCGATGGTCAAATGGACACTTCCCCAAGATGACTGTCGAAGCGGGTTTTGGTCAGCTTGGCCATTATAGTGTTAATGAGTCAATTTGAATCACATTGCCTGTATGTCTGTCACCAAATCATGGAACCTGTCAGCTTCGACAGTCATCTTGGAGAAATGTCCATTTGCAGACTTATTCTCAAAACACTGTTCAGTAGAATAATTCACTCGGTCAGGACTTTACAGTAGAGTTCAGATATAAGTTAACATGTTTCCAAAATAATGTAGAACACGGTGTAAGAAGTGCTCAGGTAAATATGTTGAACATAATCGGATGAACAGACATTGATACCTATACGGCAAAAATGTCTTCCAATCCGGTAATGTTAAACATATTGAAGAGTAGGTTGTTATTTTGATTGGGAAACATGTTATTTCTGTGCTGTATAAGGGTTGTCTATTTATGGAAGTGTCCTGTAAGACAGTTTTGGCTGTAGCACATTTAATGTAATCAGTTGGTTTGTAGTGATGATCATATCATAGAGATATACTCTGTCAGTTCTTGTATATATTAACAATAATAATAATGATGATTCTGAAAAATATTGCGAAAATCCATTCATTAATGTATCATATCATCATTGTCATTTATTCACTTTTCAGTCCATCAGTCATATTGTGTAGAGTACACATCATCATCGTCATCGTTAGTGTGAGCGTTTAAAGCAGTACCATCTCACCTCATTTGTACATAGAGAGTAGATTCCAAGTCACGCAGCTGTTGTAACAACTGTTGTTAGAGAATATCCATCTTGACCAGTCACAAAAATGCTCTATGAAGAATGTTCATTTGCGCACCAAGAAAGAACCCAAAGTTTTATCACAGGACTGCCTGGCTCGAAAAACAAGTCATTCTGTTGATAAATTTTTTAACATGTTCTTGACCTACAAGTGACCATTCACCAAGCAATTTCTTGACTTATCCCGTTGCTGAAAAAATTTGTCAAAAAAAACCAAAACATTTGCTCATTGAATATCCATTTGCAGGCCAAGAGATTATTTTTCTTAATTCATCACTGGCATTCCTTTGGTACGGTGTCAAATATCGTCTTTTAGACCTGCTTAAAGGCATTTCTCAAGACCACTGCAGAGGCCAGTTTCATAGACTCGCTTAGGGTGTACATTTTGGAAACAATATTGTATGCTTACAGCAACGTTGTTTATCCAAATTATCATACAAAACAGAATAATTGATGAATAAGATTTTACTGGTGTAGTGCTTAAGATTGTGATGAGCCTTGCGCGAGAAGGTAACTCATGGTGATAGAAAATAGCAGGTAAACAAAGTATAAATGTATTTATGATAACTTCCATGTAATATTCAGGCGTGAGTCTAGACCCTAGCATTGGGAACTAGCATATAAACGCCTTAAATATTACAACACACACACTTCCATGTAATATGGCTACAGGTAGATTTTGGCACTCGTCACAGAAGCAGTTGTTAACCCTTTAATGGTCAAGATTGTCAAGAAAATTAAAAAAATTGATGCTTAAATGCCCATTTGCAGGCCAAGATAAGGCAATTTTTGAAAATTTACTACTGGAATGACTGGCTCGATTATCAAGCCAGTCATTCCAGTGGTAAATTTTCAAAAATTGCCTTATCTTGGCCTGCAAATGGGCATTTATGCCCATTTCTCTAGACCAATCCAGAGGCTGGTTTTGACCGGCTTGACCATTAAGGGTTAAAACCCTAACTGCTTTGTGTATAATAACAAGTGTGCGACATGGGATGCTTTCAAGATAGAGACAGCATGTCAGAAATGTAACAGATTTGACAGACAGATCTTGAAATGTATACTTAACTCATTAGCACTCATATCAGCCAAACAAGGCTTCTGCAGTGGTCTTGAGAAATGTCGATTTGCAAACCAAGAAGACTTTTTTAATTTTACCACCGGAATGACTTGCTCGATAGCAAAGCCAGTGTAAGTTTCAAAAATAGTCTTATCTTCGTTTGCAAATGAATATTTTGTATTAGAAATTTGAGATTTTGTTGAACAAGTTCAAGGGTCAATTGGTTAACTAGTTGCGAGTTGCTCTTTCTTGGCACATTTGGGATTCACAATTTGTGGCTGTGTATCTAACAATAGAGGGATCCATTTGCAGGCATTCTAGCTATGTCCCACCCATCTATGGGTAAGCTCTGTCTACGCTTTTGGCTTCTTATTGTTAATTTATATACTTTGATCCCCGACTTCCTCAAATCCCATTTTCAATGTGCAGCAACAGCGCCTAATCAAATTAGTTTCAACAGAATATTTTCACTTTACGGACTATTCCAGCTTCATGACAGAATATTCTCTGTCATATGATTGTGACATCAGCCTACATGTAGTGTAATTGATTGTGACATCAGCCTACATGTAGTGTAATTGATTGTGACATCAGCCTACATGTAGTGTAATTGATTGTGACATCAGCCTACATGTAGTGTAATTGATTGTGACATCAGCCTACATGTAGTGTAATTGATTATAACATCATATATTTGAGTGACGGATCAGATTCATCCATTCCCTTTGTTTCCGCAGTACATGTTCTCGCACATGCATATACATACCATCTGTCTCACGCACATTTACAAACACCTGTATTTTAACAAATCAATCAATGCCTGCTGTAATTATGCATTGATCAACATTGTTTTGTTATAATTTATCTGCCTCTACATAAAGTGTTTTATTATAATCTTTTCCTCCTGAGTTGCTTCCAGTTATACCATACACAGATTTTGTTATTATTTTGTGTGATCAACAACACGGTGTTCATACTAGTTACTATAGTGATTTGAGTTTAATTGCCCGGTTAATTTTTTTTAAAAACCTGTGTGTACACCAGACATGCTTGAAAATAAAATGATTAAAATTGTATGTTTTTAGAAGGGTTAAATTTAAAATTGGTGTTTTTAGAATGGTTATATTGTGTACCCCAAATGTAATGAAACAAAATAAACCTACATGTGATGATTTCCTTCTATATAAAATAATACCATTTTTATACGCCACCAAAAAGATTGGCGGGTTATGTGATGGCAGCAGAGTGCTTTCCAGATGAACTCCAGTAACGTTATTGCATTTCTTTGAAACTTGATATGGTCTGGGGAAGAAACCTAGCGAAATTGACGATAATCCGAAATCAAAGATGGCCATCTTATGAATTAGTTTCCGGATCATAACGCTGAACAACCATCCATCCCGATCGAGTCGCGATCTCCAGTAGAACCAGTTAATTTGAGAAAGTGTCTTTGAGACAGTTTTCAAAATATTTGTTTTTAATGTGGTCATTGTGGCTTTGACCTTTTGATCCCAAATTTATGACATCCTCCGGACCCCCATGGGCAAACTTTCCCCCAAGTTTAGGTACTGTGTACTAAAAACTCATGAAACTACAGCCGTGATTAAACATTTGTGATCGACTGACTCACTTCCTGTCTAAGGGACATGACGGTTTATTAAGCTGCTGCCTGCAGCTAGAAATTACCAAATGAAATCATATGTTAAGATTTATTTCGTTTCATTACATGGGGACAATTTAAAGGTGCATTTTCACACGAGAATGATTGAAAATAAAATTGTTATAATTGCATACTTTTATACGCTTAAATTATGTGCCTATGTGTAATGAAGCGAAATAAATCTTAACATATGATTCCATTCCATATAAATTAATATAATTTTTTAAGTTGCGAAATTGAAATAGAGGACCCTCTATTTCAATTTCGCAACTTAACAAATTATATTAGTTTATATGGAATGGAATCATCATATGTTAAGATTTATTTCGTTTCATTACATATAGGCTCACAGTTTAAGCCTCCACACGTGTATAATTAAAACAATTTTATTTTCTGAAATTGCGCTGTGAATATGCACATTTACGCTTCTGAAAAATAGAATTTTATTCTTGTATTATTGTGGACTAGTTAGTTATATTACTTGTTATTAAATACTAAAGGTATTTGTTAATTTGATGTCAGTTTTGTGAGATACGTGTACGTACTGTGTAACCGTAATCCATCCATCCCAACGAAATATTCTCTTGAAAATTAAGAAACTAATGCGATTGGAAAATGGTGCGGCCGCCGGCCAGTCAGTCAAAATGCATTCAGTTTATACAGCAGCTTCAACACCGTGTTTGATTTAACTCTTCTCACACCTATGGTAAAAATTTTAACTCTTGGGCGATCCAAGCCAGGCAAAACTGGCTGCCACAGTGCTCTAGATAATTATCCATTTGCATACCAAGTGGAGTGTTTTAGTCATTCCAGTGGTACGTTTTCAAAAATGCTCTTCTCTTACCCAGCTTGGGCAGCTTTAACTCTCACTGACCAGAAATGTATTCGTTCTCCAATGATCTTCAAAAATGTCCATTTGCATCTAATCGGAAAACTATTTTTGAAAATTTACTACTGTAATGACTGGGTCGATAACCGAGCCAGTCATTCCAGTAGTAAATTTTCAATACGTTCTCTTGGTCTGCAAATTGACATTTTCTTTTGAGAAAATTTAATTGTAAATGGTTAATAAAGTAGTGTTAATAAAAAACAATGCATATTTTGCATCAATGATAAATTTTGGTTAATATGAAATTAGAATGTACAAATTTAATGTACTCTAGTCGTCTACAGTATTAGACAAATTGACTAAGTACAATGTAATTCTCCACCAAAAAAATGTATGTGTTGTATCTTGAAGCTATAAATAATGGCATGATCATATATCCAGTTTTATAGTGCTGAACAGATTGTTGATGTTTTACGTTGTGCGTCATTGGAATCGCAGCCAAATACAGACTGCCCGCAAGTGCACGCGCTTGCCGAATTTACTGGTGATTACTCGCCTCCATGTAAATCATGTGACCTTGTGTCAACTGATCAAGTTACAACAATAGACAAAGCTATATGGCGATCGCTAGCGAATTGATCAGGCATGCGTGTCGCTCGCCAAAGTCGCCAGAGTAGACACGGCGTGGTAGGCGTAAGAAATTGCTCGTCTATTCAGCTCTATTGAATTAGATTACAGGTATTTGTTTTGTATTGAATTGTTAGTTGTTCCGCTTTAATACGTCCATTCATATATCTCAGTTATAATGTATATATTTGAAAAACGCATCATGACTTCAAATCATTTCATCGTGACGTATAGTAGCATCATTCTACTCTTACTTTCAATGGTTAACATAGAATGATTATTTTTAACCCTAGTACTCTAATCATTTCACTTAATATTGTATATATATATACTAGATTCATTGAGGTAGCCGTGAGTGTTGGTAAAAATCGTAACACGATTCAACGATAGTTCCTTTCGACTACTTAATTGTGGAGCTGTACAGTTCCTGCCTGCAATGTCCGTTTGCATGTCAAAAGAAGATTATTGTTTTGAAAATTTATCACTTGAATGACAGGCTTGTTATCGAGCCAATCATTCCAGTGATAAATTTTCAAAAAATAATATTCTATTGGCTTATTCAAATTGGCATTTCCATAAATTTTTAACTTCTAGATCACTAAATGGTTATTGTTGAGTGGTTTTAATCCTGCCTCTACCAAGTGAGTCCCGGAAACCAGTCGTGCAGTAGATGCGTCGTAATGTGTGAATAAGTCATATCATGATATGACAAACAGATGAAATTTATAAATCCGAAGATTTTTCTGTTCTATTGGTCATCTAATCAATATTAGCCCTTTCATGGTAAAACCAGTCTCCAGTGGTCATAAGTAACAGCCATAGGCAGATCAAGAAACAAACCTTATTTTAACCTTTTAATGACCAAACTGACCTCTGTTAGTGTCTTCTGGAATGTCCATTTACAGGTCAAGAGAACACAATTTTTTAACATTTACCACTGAAGGAATGACTGGCTCAGTAACTGAGCCGGTCATTCCAGTGATAAATTTTTTAAACTTGTTCGCTTGACCTGTAAGTGGACCTTCAATAGGCAGATATTTAAATTTCATTGACCAAATTTGACCGTTAAAAGGTTAATTTACCACGGGAATGACCTGCTCATTAAAGGAGCCAGTGATTGTAGTGGTAAATTTTCAAAAATAGTCCTCTTAGCCTGCAAATTGACATTGAATATGAAAGTATTTTGGTATTCTTGACAAAATTTAACCGTTAAAAGGTTAACACACGCCCTTGTCTATACAGCACCTTCATATCGTTGCCATAAGCAGTTTTATCCCAGAGTACTTCCTATATCATCCTCATCATTACAGTACTTGGTTGTAAATAGTTCATCGTTTTCATTATCCCATTACATTCTACATCATCAGATTATAATATTAAGTACAGTAACAGTCCTGGTGTGAAGATTTTGAAAACTAATTGATTGAGGATTTAATTGTTGCTTGTGGTTCGTCGGGCAGCAAGTAACTGATTGTTTGCATAATGGTCAACTTGTTTTTTATTTTAACTCGTGTTGTCATATTGCTAGCGACTGAGGCCATGCATTTTTTGAATTTGTAGAATGAGAGAAAAGTGGATGAATTATTGTTTACAAAATATAACTCCTCTTTAAAGTTTCATATTTATATCCCATGACGGTGATTTGTTGAGAATTTTTAGATTGAAAGCAACCCTGATTAACACTTAGAACAATAGTCCATGATTCCTATAGACGAGCTCATTTTGTAATCGGAGGGCTGACAGAATAATTAATGTTATCTCAAGTAAATATGTTATCTCAAGTAAATAATAATTGTAATATTCAATTGACTGATTCATAAATGATCCTATTTTCAGGCACCAGAAAAGTGCTCTAACTCTTTCGCCGACAAATCCCTGAAAAAATCTACGATATAAACCTTATTCTGTTGAATATTTTGAAATTAATTTGACTGGAAACTGTTGCTGCTTTAGGCAGTAATGTCTTCCAAGTCAAATTAATTTCAACGTGTTCAACAGTTTTCTTGTATGGTTGCCTTGAAAATGTGCTTTTGGGGAATTCATCTGTGTCAGGTACTGATCAATGGACTGTGAGACAGTGGTTCTGTAATGCATGTGGCTGTCTTTGAGAACCACTTAGAACATGGGAGTGACTGAAAGATGGCTGGTCTCGGTAATGCTTAGCGGTACAGTTACACCTCTCTATAATGGATGACTTGTCTATAATGGACGGCATTTGGTCCATCACAAAGTGGTCATTGGCCCTGACAGTCCTGTTACTCTGTTAAGACAGCTAGACCTGTAAGCAGTTTAATATTTTGAAACTAATTTTACTGGAACGTGTTGCTGTCTACAGATCCAAGTTTTAGAATATTGAGTATTCCTTAAGTCAAAATGAATTTGTCCTTTGTGTCTTACAGCTTAACCATTTCAGTAGCAGAATCTGTTGAATATTTTGAAATTAATATTACTGGAAGCCATTGCTGCTTCCAGTCATATTAATTTTGAAATATTCAACAGCCTTTCTATTTGATTGCCCTGAAATTGACATACAGCGAATTTATCAGTTAAAGTGGTAAAGATGGATAGTCGCTTTGTGCAAATTATTTGCTCTGCCAAATAAGTCTTGTGGTCTTTATGGCCACTTGTCTAATCAACACCATTGTGTCGCCCCCAGTCAGGTGGGTCCACTATAGACAGGTTTTAAGTGTGTCTGTATATTAGATGAATGTCTCTTGTATATATCTTCATCATGTTTTGTCCATCATCGTCTTGTGTACTCTTCAGTATATAATAAACACATGTCAGTATATAATAAACACATGTCATTTATTATGATACGTAATAAATAATAATAATGCGAAACTGTGTTGATGCGTTTATAAATACCCGTATTGCAACACCCCTGCTTGTCAAACTTGGGTAAACTATTGGTCAGGTGTGGCAAAGCCTGCCTCTGCAGTGATCTTGAGAACTATGCATTTGCAGGCCAACAGATGTTTTTTAGCTCACCTGGCATGAAAGGCCAAGTGATCTTATGCCATGGGTTCCGGCCATCCGTAAACTTTCTTTTAAGCGAACTAAAGAACCGCTAGGCCGATTTCAGTTATATTTGGCAGGAAGCATCGTTAGGCCATAGAGATCCAAGTTTGTTAAAAGGAAGCCGTGGCTATCTTGGATTTTGGCCGATTTTTAGAAACAGCTTTAAACATCTGAGAAAACCTGGCGGATTAAAGCAAAACCTGTTCAAGAGAACTGGATTGGCCAGATTCTTCGGGTAGCATCTTGCATGACCTAGTTTTTGTGAAAATGACCTGCAGAGCCGGTGAACGGATCGGGCCGAAATTTGGAAGATATCATTAGGCACTAACGGCCATACAAGGCTGTTCAAAGAAAGTTTATACGTAAAAAAACATGGCTTCCGTGAACCAATCAAAATGTAGTGTTTGACTGCCATATTCAGTTTTTTTATTTGATGGATTTTGAAGCCGAAATTGGTTTTTGTCTCGCCTGCGAAGCAGGATCGAGACATAGGTATGTATCACTTTTCTGGCGACGGCGGCAGTGTAAACTTAAGTTAAGTTTATATCTGAGCAATGCCTGATCCAATTGGAACCAAACTTGGGTGCATGGTAATATACATCAAAAGGAAGCAGCCCACCGATAAAAAGGCCATGAGGTCAAGATTACAGGGGTCAACGGTTACAGTATAATCTTTGTTAATATTTTACGTTAGGTTTTTGCATTAAACAAAACTATTGCCTTATATCTCGGCAATGCCTGATCCAATTGGAACCAAACTTGGGTACATGGTAATATACATCAAAAGGAAACGGCATGCTGATGCAGACATCATGCATTACATCTCAGCAATGCCTAATCCACTTGGAACCAAACTTTGGTACATGGTGATATACATCGAAAGGAAGCAGCACGCTGATGCAGACATCATGCATTACATCTCAGCAATGCCTAATCCACTTGGAACCAAACTTTGGTACATGGTGATATACATCAAAAGGAAACGGCATGCTGATGCAGACATCATGCATTACATCTCAGCAATGCCTAATCCACTTGGAACCAAACTTTGGTACATGGTGATATACATCGAAAGGAAGCAGCACGCTGATGCAGACGTCATGAGGTCAAGATTATGGGTCAAAGGTCATTCCATAATGTTTGTTAATATTTTATGTTCAGTTTTTGCGTTGTATATCAGCAATGACTAATCCAATTGAAACAAAACTTATCTGTTTCAGCATTAATTTGTTTGCATTAAGCAAATATTATTGTTTAATATTTCATGACTGCTTAGCCATACTTGCACCATATTGCAGAATGCTGTTCCTCATGACACATTGCTGGTGATCCTGACATTACTCTGTCAAAGGTCAGGATTATTGGGACATGGTTATAAAGCAGTGTCTTTCCATTATGTTTTTGCGTTAAGCAAATGTGGTTGGATTATATTTCAGGATCGATTAGCCCTACTTGCAGCAAACCTAAAATGATTTTATTTCAGTGGACAACTTAAGTAACATCACAGTTATGATTCCTACTACTCGTTAATTACACTAATGCTAACTACATTCTTCCTTTCATGTTTGAAAACCACCTTTTACCCAAACACCCACACATTATAATTTCATGCAAAATGATGATTATTCCAATCAATCACAATTATCCCAAGCAGAGATTGCACAAGTCTAAGATGCATATTTATTGTCTCGCCTGCGAAGCATAAAAAGCGAGCCATAGGTATCACTTTTCCAACGGCGATGGCGTAACAATTAAGCTTTTGAGTTTAGCTAAACTAATCAGGTTATATTTCAGGATTGATTAAGCCTATTACAACTAAACTTGGTAAAGTGGGTGCCTATGTAGTTAAGAACCATCATGATGATAATGACGTCACACGGTCAAGGTCACTGTGACCTTTGTACAAAACTATTTTTTTCAAAGCTCGGCTTATATTTCAGGATTGGTTAAGCCTATTGCAACTAAACTGGATACATGGTTAAATATATTGTTAGGAAGCAGCATGGTGACATTGCGGTTGCATGGTCAAGGTCACTGTGACCTTGATATAGAACTCTGTTCTTTCAACATTAAGCTTTTGTGTTTAGCAAAACATCTTGGCTTATATTTCAGGATTGCTTACGCCTATTGCAACTAATCTTGGATACATGATTACATTTGATCTTCGATTTTTCAACATTAAGTTTTTGCGTTTAGCAAATCATAGACATTTATATTTCAGAATTGCTTCGTACTGCCAGAACTAATTTGGACACATTGAGCCCACAAGGTCAAAGGTTACGGTCACTGTGACAAATATGCGACAGGCGAGACATTTAATTCTGCAGAATTCTTGTATTAAGAAGGGTTCGTACAAACTTGAAAATCCCTTGAATTTTGGCATCTGCCTTGAAAAGCTTTGAATTTGAAATTTGTCTTGAACAGTGGGAATTTCACCCATCCGCCTTGAAAATCAACATTTCCTCCCATGTGATTTTTACTGTCTGCAAAACTCACGTACTGATGTAAAGAAAGATTTTTAGAAAATTTGATTGGCAAAATCCATCGGGAACCAAGTAAGTTAAAAAATTCAAACTGTAATTTGAAAGATTCTAAAGGTAAGCTGTATGAAATTTTGCGCCAGTGTCATATCCTCACTTGGTCCGGGAAACTGGTTCTGAGCCCTTGAAAAATCAACTTTAGTCTTGAAAACCCTTGAATAAGAAAACCTATCGGCTGTATGAACAGTGTTAAGTTAGCTGATTTGTCAGTCAGTTGTATAATGATGACCCCCATCTGCCCGTTATAAACAATGGCGCCACGTTTTGTTATTTCTTGATGGATTGACATCAAACTTTGTCACAATGTTAATGTTGACATCCAATATCTGTGTTGTGAAAATTAAACTGATATGTCATCAAACACCAGTTTTATTGGCCCTTAACTGTTTGCAGTCTCACTTTCATAGGGAGTAATAATATTAGACAGGTCTTTTCCATTGTCAATCAATTTATCATCCAGACAGCTTTTATCGACAAAGTTGATAATAACTTCAATTAACAGATTAACCTTTTTCCTCTGCTGCCTAAATATTTGAGATAAGATATGTATGTGCTCTGACATCTATACTGTTAAAATATTTTGAAATGTATTTGATTGAAAGTTGCTGCGCAGCAATGAGTCAATCATAATTTTCTAAATAAACTCCAGCTCACCCTACCCATGCTTCTAACCTGGCCATTCAGCCAGGTGTGCATGTGTTAAATGGATTGTTGGTAAAACCTGCTATAAAGACCACCTGCCTTTAGAGACCATTTTATTCATTTGCTAAATCCAATTAAGCAATGTATTTGAAAATCTATTAACCGTCTGACTACCTAGTTTTTGCAGATGACATCCAGAGGGTAGATCTCTGAACCAGCTAAATATTTTGACAATTTGACTGAAAGGTGTTTGTGGCAAAATCACAAAACTCAGTCAAATTGTTTTCAAAATATTCAACAGGTCAAGCGTATTTGCGCATTTAAATTATTGCTTGGACTGACTAGCAGCAGCAGCGAGAGTTAAGAAACCAACTGTTGTTAGCACTGAGGTCATCTATTTTCACTTAAACAGGGGTTCATACAAACTTGAAAAGTACTTGAATTTTGACATGTCTCTTGAAAAGTACTTGAATTTGAGAATTCTCTTGAAAAGTACTTTAGTGCATTGAAAAGCCCTTGAATTTAACATTTCAGCCCAGATTGTTTTCATTGAGTACAAAATTGTTTTCGTTAATCATCAGTCAAAAGAAAGGAATTGCCTTCTCAGAGCATCTAATATTAAGAGTTGCATTAGCAATCTCTTGGTGAACTTGTAAGTTGTATTGTCGGGATTCCACATCCCAGCCCTCCTTCATTTCCCACCCAATGTCCAGCCTGGTATCGAGCCTAAACTATTTGACCGAGTCATTGGAAGTGGCACCGATCGATCTAAAACTCAATAAACATTAGGTGAAATTCCAGTGTTCCAGTTGAGTGATACGGACCCCTTGAGCCTCTTGTTTGAAATTTTATCTCTGGAATGACTGGCTCTATAACCAAGCCAGCCATTGCAGCGATAAGATTTCAAAAAGTATTCTCTTGGCCTGAAAATGGGACGTTCATTAATCAGAAAAAGTATTGAAGCCTATGATTTATCAATGGATTAAAACCCAATAAAAGTGGCCAAATAATGTTCCTGTAGGCAATATCTATTGGGGCGATGAAGATGCAGAGTTATGGCCCTTGCTATATTTTCAAAGTATTGAAGCCTATGGGGAAAATGTGTGACGTTTCGTCATTTATTGATGGATTACAACTAAATTTGCTCGATATGTTACTTTAGGCAACATCTATTGGAGCTACGAATATGAATTGATCACACCCTTAATCAAGGGCCATAACTCGGGTTGATTCAGGTGTTTTTAAGCATTGAGGCATATGGGAAAAATGTTTTCGCCTATTGTTGATAGATTAAAATCAAATTTAGCAGATATGTTCCTTCAGTCAAATATCTATTTGAACTATGACATCAGTATAAAGAGTATGCATCTTTAAACAGGTCCATATCTCTGTTCCTCACACCAGTCTCCAAAACTTGGAGCTGGTTTCTCAGATACATCAGAGCAGTAGTCATAGTATGCTCATCAGTTTGTCCAGACTGCATGCTGTGATCTGGTGTTCTTGTCGTGTCCTAGTGACACAGGATGCTGCCAGGAAAGACTTGGTCGGATCAGATGAGGCCACTCCTGCTTCGACAACAGAGGCTACCCAGCCACTGTCAAGTAGTTGTGTTCCTATTGACCTCAATGCAGCCTTCTCGATATGGAGTCCTCCAAACTTGATCACGAACTTGTCTTCTCCATACTCAGGCCATTTTAATTGGATTATCATACTAAGGGCATAGAGTGGCTGGTCAACAGCTACAATTGGTATGTTTCTTTGGTTCAGGAAAGTGATTGTGTCTCGGATCTTTGACATGACATGTTTGATTATTACAACAGAGTGAGCTTGATCTCGAATCAGTGGAAGTAATGGCAGAATGCTCACTTCAAATGAATGACTACTCCTCTGCGTTGCGTGATGGGCTGCATATACTGATACCGGTAGTATCAGCCACATCTTCAGTGTGGTGAACTTCCTCTAGCCATGCATACTCATCTGTCAGGTGTGATATTTGATTGATTCAGGTGCTGGTAATGACTGACTTAGCAATTGGTGGGGGATTGGGACTCTAGGTGGGTTTTTATTTCAGTCTATTATTGGTAACTTCCCCAGCTTTTACACTGGTACCCATTTATACTCCAGGGTGGAGAGAGGCAAGGAGCGAAGGAGATTTCCCATGTTTCCAACGACGGTGAGATAGTTCTCCGGTTAAATAGTCCTGAGTGCTAGCCACTACACCAAGCCGCCTCCTGAATATCTGCGCTGAGTTAACGAAACGTCCTAAATATAAATGAACTGTGGATCACAGCCGATGAAATTGCTCAATAAGAAATAAATGATGACCTGATTGGCTACCCTCCAGCCCACCAGCGTAACGTTACCTCATATAGCAAGAGATCAAAGGTGTGCAAGTACAGCCACATACAGCAGAGTGATGTGAGTGGACATATGTTAGTCTGATGGGATACATGTTGACTGTACCGCTGCTGCAAGCCACCAAATAACAAGAGGCCCAAGGGGCCCTGTGTCGCCCACCTGGAGCACCAACGATTTTTTGTCAAAATTGTTGGTGGGTGGTTTAGCAGTCTTTTAAATGAGTTTGTGGGAATTTTTGCCCCACAGCGCCCATGTTTTTTTGATGGATCAACTTCCCTTGAACAAATTTTAATGGTCCAAATTTTGGCCTGATCCCTTCAGTGGGTCTGGAGGAGTCATTTTCGTGAAAACTAGGTCATCCAAGATGGTCGCTGAACCGTTTGGTCAATCAAGTCCTCTTAAACACACTTGGCTTACCTCTTGGCCTAGATGAAGATTCCCAAAGTGGTTTTGGAGAAGATTTTTGAAGACATTTCCTGAAATTGGCCGAAATCCAAAATGGGCAAATTGGCCATTTGAACAAACTTGGATCCTTATGCCCTAAGGATGCTTCCTGCCAAATATAACTGAAATCGGCCAGGCAGTTCTCGAGAAGACATTTTAGATTTCCCATTGCATTAGCATGAGAGATTTTGATGAGAAAATTACCCAAAATGGCCGCCAAACCGTTTATCCGACAGTTTCGAAAATTGCAAATTTGGGCGCAGAATACCCAAAGACATCAAATAGAACCAATTTTGGCCTCAAAATCCATCAAATAAAAAAATCCATTATGTCCGCCAAACATGCTACATTTTGATTGGCCCACGGCAGCCATGTTTATTGACAGAGCAACTTCCCTTGAACAAACTTTAATGGCCCTTACATAGTCCCTAATCATATCGCCCAAATTTTGGCCTGATCCATTCAGCGGTTCTGGAGAAGTCGTTTTCGGGAAAACTAGGTCATCCAAGATGGCTGCCGAACCATTTGATCAATCAAGTCGTCTTGAACAAACTTGGCTTACCTCTTTGCCTAGATGAGGTTTCATAAGTTTTGAATCGATTCCCCAAGCCGTTTCGGAGAACAAGATTTTTAGACATTTCTAAAAATCGGCCGAAATCCAAGATGGCCACCGGCCAAATTGGTCGATCGGCTTCGTTTGAACAAAATTAAATCTCTATGCCATAAGGATGCTTCATGCCAAATATAATTGAAATCGGCCCAGAAGTTCTCGAGAAGATATTTTTAATTTCCCATTGCTTTAGTATGGGAGCTTTTGGCGGGAAAATGATCCAAGATGACCGCCAAACCGTTTATCCGACAGTTTCGAAAATTGCAAATTTGAGATCAGAATAGCCAAAAACCTATATAAAACTAATTTCAGCCCCAAAATCCATCAAATAAAAAAATCCAATATGGCCACCAAACATGCCATATTTTGATTGGCCCACGGTGGCCATGTTTTTTGACGGATCTGCTCTTGAACAAACTTTACTGGTCCTTAGTCCCTAATCATATCGGCCAAATTTCGGCCTGATCACTTCAGCGGTTCTGGAGAAGTTATTTTCGCTAAAACTAGGTCAACCAAGATGGCCACCAAACTATTTGACCAATTAAGATCCCTTGAACAAACTTGGTTGAGCTCTTGCCATAGAGCATATTTCATGAGGTTTCCTTCAATCCCTCAAGCGATTTCGGAGATTTTTAAAGACGTTTCTAAAAATCTGCCAAAATCCAAGATGGCCGCCAGCCTAATTTGCCGATCGGCTTTATTTGAACAAACTTGGACCCCTATGCCCTAAGGATGCTTCCTGCTAAATATAATTGAAATTGGCCCAGCGGTTCTTGAGAAGAAGTCGTTTAAAGGAAAAGTTGACGGATGGTCGCCACGACATAAGCTCACTTGGCCTTTCAGGCCAGGTTAGCTAATAATTTCAATGAGCCGAAACGCTTGACTTTTTAAAATAATTTGACTGACAGTTGTTGGTGGCTTTGCCACCAACAACTTTCAGTCAAATTGTTTTCAAAATATTTAGCCACTCCAGAGATATAACCTTTGGAATATGTTGTCTGCAAAAACTCAGCAGTCAGACATTAAACTTATTTCTGTGCTGTATTGTAAACAACAGCAACACTATTCATCTGCTCATCAATGGCTCTAAGTAAATTGAATAGCATGTGAAAAATGGATTCTTTCCAGTTTTAGATATGTCCGGCCCATCTCTATCTAAGTTCCACTCGCATCTCGCTCATGTTGGGATCAATCGATCTCGGAACTCCCTCACTATCAATTTTCAGAAAACTATACAAGCTAGCTGTTGAATATTTTGAAACTAATTTGACTGGGTGCTGTTGCTGCCTATGGCCCAGTCAAATTAGTTTCAAAATATTCAACAGCAGGTTTCTTAAATAGAAAAACATACAATTCGTACAACATGTAGGACTATTAAGCATTAAAGACGGGCTTGATCGAATCATTCATGACGTCAGCATACACGTCTCGTGGTTGATTATGACGTTATATGATTGAGTGAGGCAATGTATTCAGGAATTAGTACCACTACTGTGCCAACAGACGGATCTAATCTGTCACTCATGTTACCTGACATCACAATCAAAATAATGTAGTTCATTCAGTAAGTGTCTGAATTCTATATTTGATGACATTACAATTTAACCCTTTAACTCCTTAACCCTTGAATTTAGCCAAGAAAATTTAAATTTTCTCATAGAAAATGTCAATTTGCAGACCAAGAGAAAATTATTTTTGAAGATTTATCACTGGAATGACTGGCTTGGTTATCGAGCCAGTCATTCCAGTGGTAAATTTTCATAAATAGAATTTTTTTGGTCTACAAATGGACATTTCTCAAGACCACTGGAGAAGCTGTTTTTGCTGATATGCGTGTTAAAGGGTTAATGACTAAATTTTATCCACAAAAAAAATCACAATATTTGCTTATTAAATGTCCATTTGCAGGCCAAGAGACTATTTTTGAAAATTAACTACTGTTATGGCTGGCTCGCTTATCTAGTGGTAAATTTGCGAAAATTGGATTCTCTTGGCTTACAAGTGGACATTCCTCAAAACCACTGCAGAGGCCAGTGCCAGCTTGAAAGGGTTAATAACCATCAGGGTCCGTATTCACGAAGCATACTTAAGTACGGTAGCATACCTAACTATAGCGTAACTATGGCGGCATTACTAGGGAATGCTGCATTCTGATTGGTCGATTGCCAAATTTATGATAGTCATAAGTTACACACTTTCGTGAATACGGCCCCTGTTGAATATGTTGAAATAATTTGACTGGGAGCTGTTGCTGCCTTAGGCACAACAGCCCCCCAGTCAAATTAGCTTCAAGATCTTAGCTTACCATATCATTAATTACCTTGAAATTGAAATTAGAATTCTGAGAAATTCAGGGTTAAAATTGTGGAAACCGAATCAAACATACATAGAAAGTGGAAGCTTAGCGAGAAATGTGTAGTACAAAGCTAGACTTGGACCGTGCTATGCTCTGGCTGAGCCAACAGCAATGGACCTTTCTAGTTTTAGCTATGAGCTAAATTAATGGGCCCGCCCATCTAGCTAAGCTCCAATCCCACCTCACTCGTGTTGGGATTGATCAATCCCTGAACTCCCAGACTATTAATCTCCGGTATGCTGTTTAATATTTTGAAACTAATTTGACTGGACAGTGTTGCTTCCAATGGCAGTCAGTTAGTTTCAAAACATTCAACAATGTTTATTAAATGGTAAAGACATACATTTCATACGTGTCAGACTATTATGCATTAAAGTTGAGTATGACGTCATATGATGGATGGATAAACTTGGACTATTGCCGAATCCATCCTCTCAGTCAATCATATGACATTATAATCACCTACGTCACATGTAGGCCGATATCATAATCAATTAAGTCATAAATGACGAGATTTAGTCCATCATAAATGCTTAATAGTCTATCAAGTTGTCAGAATTGTGTTTTTACTATTTAATAAACATTCTTTATAGGCAGCAACAGCACCCAGTCAAATTAGTTTCAAACTATTCAACAGTTTACCTGTATAGTTTTCAGAAATTGAGATTCAGTGCTGGGACCGCTCCATCACAACACGGGCAAAGCCTGCGTGGAGATTGGCGGGCAACAGCTAAAGGTGGATTCATCCATTCTATTGCCTGGCTATACTGTGGCCAGTTCCGAAAAATTATGGTATGTTTCTGGCCAAAATAACTCGTACGATGGGCAACACAATTTCTGATGGACTCATGATACTTCATACTTTTGTTATATGAATGTTCTATCCATTGAGTATAGATTAAAGTTCAGAGCTCATACACCTTCCACAGATTGAAATTTCCAGAGCTAAGATAATATAAATTTCCATACCTATTTTATGACGTCTTCAATGAGTGTCCATTTCAGGTGTCAATTTTTGACAGAAGACTGTTGGAGCAAGAAACCAAGACCGTCAATATTTTGAAAATTATCTTATTTTGCACATGCAAATCACATCTAGTAATATTTGACTTTTCCATAGTTATTCCAAAACTTTAGCAGAAAATGTTGCATTTTCCATACGTTTCAAGGGCTGGAAATGGTTTTCTTTATTTCTTATTATTCCATACTTGTCCAGACTTTCCATACCTCTGTGAGAATCCTGAGTGTTACAAAAAGACATATTTAGTGCTGTGCTTCGCTGAAATTGAAAGTACATAACTCATAGATGATGGTGGGAAGTTTTTAATTTGACCTTTTGACCTATTTCTTTCTGTTCACAGTCAAAATCCAGTGGTATCCAACCACATCTGAAAGATTGCGATATCTTCAGGCATAGATACCGACCTGTAACAAAAATGGCATCAACAAATCGTCTAGAGATATTTAACAGTGACTGCTACCAGACAATAATTTCAATGGGCAATAATTCTGGACCTGCTGAATATTTTGAAAACAATTTGACTGAAAGTTGTTGGTGGCTTAGCCACCAACAACTTTCAGTCAAATTGTTTTCAAAATTTTCAGCATATCCAGAGTTAAACCCCATGGAACATGTAGTCTGCAGAAATTCAGCAGGGAGACAATTACCAGCTTATTCATTTTCAAATACTAATATACTGATGTCAATACATTTAATTCACCGGGATGTGCATTCAAAATGCATGAATACAAAAAAAGATAAATAAATTCATCTTCATTTAATTTCAATAATTCAATATATATATATATATATATATATATGTATAATTAGAAAATTTCACTGGAATAATATTATGCACCAGAAATATGTCAACCAAACACTCCGGGTCTGGGACTTTTCAGGCAAGTAAGTAAATATATATTTATATCTATGTCAACATAGACATTACAATTAGAATATAGCATTAATTAATACAAAAGAAATCTTCACACTGAGAAATCTCACATTCACATTGTGTGCACGTGCGTGCGTGTGTGCATGCGATCACATGCATGCATCACTGTGAGTGCCATCTTACTATAGTACATACACTGTAAACAGATCAACAAATGAAAGATGTGACATAAATATGCATGCAGAAGAATTCTTTCAGAGATCTATACAGAACCTAACAGATCAGTAATAATCATACATAGATAAATATTTAAATTTAATAACATGATTTAACAACAAAAGCCTACAACCAACACACGACTGTCCAAGATTATCTTTAACCCTTTAACACTTATATCAGCCAAAAACGCCTTCTGCAGAGGCCTTGTGAAATGTCCATTTGCAGACCAAGAGAAGACTATTTTTGAAAATGTACTACTGCAATGACTGGCTCGATATCCGAGCCAGTCATTCCAGTGGTAAATTTTCAGAAATAGTCTTCTCTTGGTCTGCAAATGGACATTTTCTATGAGAAAATTTAAATTGAACAAATTTGATGGTTAAAGGGTTAATATCAAAAATACAAATTAACAGATAATGATCATGATTGATTTGTTCAGTGAATGTCCATTTGCAGGCCAAGTCAAGACTATTTTTAAAAATTAACCACTTGAATGACTGGTTTAGTAGCCAGTTACTCCAGCAGTAAAATTTCAAAAATAATCTCTGGGCAGGCAAATGGTTATGTGTCACCCTTTACTGACTAGGCCGACCAGCACCGACCTTTGCATCTGGCCAAGCCAACCAACACTGTCCTCTGCAGCGGTCTTGAGGAATGTTCATTTGCAGACAAAGAGGTTATTTTGAAAGTTTACCACAGGAATGACTGCCTAGATAACCGAGCCAGCCGTTCCAGAGGTAGATTTTTAAAAATAGACTTCTTGGCCTGCAAATGGACATCCACCAAGCAAAAATTTCCATTTTTTGATTGCTAAGACGATAAAGTTAAATAAAAATACGGTAGACACTAATCCATCAAAACCACTTACCTTTAATCAACGTACAATTATATAAATATTATAAATTATTCAACAGTATGTATACATACATTTTATAACAAAGTAATAAATAACAATTAACAAGAGACTTGATTTGGCCTAGATTTAAGCTGTGATGTGTTGCTGACACATGATCAGTAAATATACAATTTGATTGGCAAGAATATATAATTACACCCAGAAATGTGGTTGCAATGCAACCATGAAGCTCGACCTTACAACAGCAATGAAGTATGAAGCAGGACTTCAAACATAAAATGAATATAGGCCTTATCAACACGAGGCACAAGTGCCTCCAAGTTCCAAGGGCCTGTAACACTAACCTGGACTATTAGCATTTGAAACATTTGCATTTAAATACCGGTAGACATGATGAATAATTTTCGAAAAAATCCAAGATGGCCACCAAAGAAATTGACCAATCAAAATTCTCGTTTCATATATTGAAGCCTACCGCCACAGGATCCACCCAAGTTTCATTGAAACTGGCCCATTTTAAATGGTTCTGGAGTTTTCAAAAAATCCAAACAGCCACCAAAAAATCGACCAACCAAAATTCTGAATAGAAGTTCTAGAGCCTACCACTATAGAATCCTGACAGCCAAATTTGGATAAAATCCACCGAGAGAAGATGCATTTTGACAATTTCGGGTAAATTTTTCATAAAATTTATAATTTTCAGCAAAAAGATTGATCCGTTAAAATTATGAATAGATGTTTTGGAGCCTACTGTAATAAGGTCTGTCTAGCCAATTAGGGTTGAAATCTTTCAAGCGGTTAATGATGAGTAGTGTTTAGACAGGTAAATTTGTCATAAAATCTAAGGTTTTCACCAAAAAACTTGACCAATCAAAATTCTGTATATAGGTTCAGAAGCCCCTATACAGTCCTTCTGGCCAAAGTAAGTTGAAATCTGCTGAGTGGTTAATGATGAGTAGCGTTTTGACAATTTCTGACAAATCTTTCATCAAATCTAAGGTTTTCACCAAAAAATGTGGCCAGTCAAAATTCTGTATATAAGTTCTGAAGCATATCCCCAGCAAGGTCCTTCCACCCAAAGTAAGTTGAAATCTGCCAAGCGGTTAACCCTTTAACATTCATATCAGCCAAAAAACAGCTTCTGCAGAGGTCTTGAGAAATGTCCATTTGCAGACCAAGAGAAGACAATTTCTTTAATTTACCACTGGAATGACTGGCTCGATAACTGTCTTCTCTTGGTTAGTAAAGGGATATTTCCTACGAGAAATTTGAATTTTTAAAAACAATTTCAATGGTTAAAGGGTTAATGATGAGATGCATTTTGACAATTTCCGGAAAATCGTTCATAAAATCTAAGGTTTTCACCCAAAAAAATTGACCAATCAAAGTTCTGTACACAAGTTTTGAAATCTGCCAAGCGGTTAATGAGTAGCATTTTGACAATTTGACCCTGTTAATGTATGACACAAGTGTGATGCACTATATTTGTTAGAAATTTGACAGACACGATGACGTATACTCAGTGAGTCGCAACTAAAAGGTTTCTGAAATAATGGATACTGACTTATAAACAAACGTATAAAGATCTTTGACGCTGTCAGACACCAAATTTTACACGCATTGATAGAATGTAGCAAATACAGCCATATTTAGGGCAATGATCAGATGTATACACCAAGGAAGAGATTCTCGCATAATTGTAAATTATTACCTGCCCATGCTAAAGTTACGATATGTTAGAGAGGTATCCCACTTACCCCGATTACAATGCCTAAGAGCATGTTTGCATAACGGCATCAGTTCAGTTCTAATAGCATTAACCAATCCTGAAAGATAAGCCGAGAAAATTTGCTAAACACAAAAAAATAACATTTAAAAAAAACAGTTTTGTATCAAGGTCACAGTTACCTTAAGCTTTGACCTTGTGACCTCAGTATCACCATGCCACTTCCTAACAGTATAGGTAACTACATAGCCAAGTTTAGGTGCAATAGGATTAAATGATCCTGAAATATAAGACGAAAGGCAAAAACTTTACATTGTTGACGCTATCGTCGTCGCCATAAAAAAGTGACATATTTCTCACTTTCTGCTTCGCAAGCGAGACAAAACCCCTTTACTAAGTGAATGTCCATTTACAGACCAAGAGAATGCTAGACTATTTTTGAAAAATTATCACTGGACTCACTGCCTCGATAACAGACCCACGAAATGGTCATTCTAGTAGTACATAAAAAAATGCATCTCTTAAGTACTGTAAATGAACATTTTTTATGAGAAGTTAAATTTTCCTGACCAAATTTGACCATTAATGGCATACTATACAGCTCATAAATAAGTTAACATTTCCAGATCAAAGACAGAAACATGTTCTGTAAGAAATGTTCCGTTGAATATTTTAAACATAAATAGATTAAAAGACATTGCTGCCACAATCTAATTATTTTCAAAATATTCAATTATTTTGTTTAGGAAACATGCTGCCTGTCTCGCTGCTGCAAGCCACCAGATAATAACATCAATGAGCCGAAACTCTTGACTTGCGAAATATTTTGAAAACAATTTGACTGAAAGTTGTTGGTGGCTTAGCCACCAACAACTTTCAGTCAAATTGTTTTCAAAATATTTAGCAAGTCTAGAGATATAACCCGCTGTACTGTAAAGAACAACAATCTGTTATACATCTCCAGTGTCATGTTGGCTTTCAGAGTAGAGGGCCTTTCTTCTCTAATCGGAGATAATTGGATCTGATTCATCGTCAGAATCTTTAGAAACAATTGTATAAATGTCTGTGTATTTCCGACGATATGACCGCGAGAAATAAAATAATGCAAATCCCCATTTCCACGTCATCAAGTTCCACACAGTCGTTATGTAGTAGCCATATGCATAGGCTGTTAAACCTGTAAGTAATTAAAAAATTTTATTATTATTATTATTATTATTATTATTATTATTATTATTATTATTATTAGTTGACGGAGGGTCTCTTGTTTAACCCTTTAATACTCATATCAGCCAAAAATGGCTTCTGCAGTAGTCTTCAGAAATCTCCATTTGCAGACCACATGAAAACATTTTTTGAAAATTTACAACTGAAATGACTGGCTCGATAACCGAGCCAGTCATTCCAGTGGTAAATTTTCAAAAATTGTCTTCTCTTGGTCTGCAAATTGACATTTTCTTGACCGAATTTAAGGCGTAAAGGTGTAACATTAGTTTATTGCTCAGGCTAGATAAGGAGAAATAAAAATAATGCACGATTTGAAGCTCAGGTCCGGCTTACCTGGCGTAAAGTAGAAACAGACCAATCAAAATGCTGCATCTATCCGGCGCAAATTAGAAACAGACCAATCAAAATGCTGCATTTACCCGGCGTAAAGTAGAAGCAGCCCAATCAAAATGCTGCATTTACCCGGCACAAAGTAGAAACAGCCCAATCAAAATGCTGTATTTATGCCACTTGGGAGATGTAAGCCTTAGTTACATCTATTCTAGGGTGTTATAAGCCATTTTCATGAACATCTTACACTATTAACCCTTTAATGGTCAAGATCTGAATGCCCATTTGCCCGCCAAGCGAAGACAATCTTTAACCGTTTAATGGTCAAATTTGGTTCAAAATTTTTTTAATATTTTTTATTGAGTGTCCATTTAGAGGCAAGAGAATAAAAATTGTGAAAATTTATATCACTGGCTCGGTTATCAAGTCAGTCATTCCAGTGGTAAATTTTCAAAAATTGTATTCTCTTGGCCTGTAAATGGACATTCCACAGGACCATAGAGAGGCCGGTTTGGCCGGTATGACCATTAAAGGGTTAAAAAAAATGACTGTTCTGCAAGTAGATGTGTTTCATTTCCCACGACTACTACAGACTGGTTTTGGTTCCATACAGTGAAGCCTGTCTATAGTCTTAATCTGCCGTCTTATAGATCTCATTCGCCGCCATCATTTAGCACAAAAGGCAATGAGTTATACATTAACCAGTGCGGCAGAAGAATTAACATTGTGAATGCGAATGTCTATTTGCAGGTCAAGAGAAAACTATTTCAGAAAACAGAGTGTACCTTATGAATCTAGACTATTTCTAAATATTTATCACTGGAATGGCTGGCTCAAGAATCGAGCCAGGCATTCCAGTGATAGATGTTCAGAAATAGTCTTCTCTTGACCTGAAAATGAACATTCCTCCAGATCATTCCAGGGGTTGGTTTTGAGCGGATTAACCAATAAATGGATTAAGTAAACACCTGAGTATTGTGACAACTTTTTGATGTCCCATTTGATGAGTGTTCTAGACAAGTCTGATTGTATGTAATTATATAAATATTAATTAGTTTTGACCGGTTTGTCAATCTATATGTTTAACACAGCAATGATCAAACAGGCCAAAACTGGCCTCAACAATGGAATGTCCATGATTTGATTGGAATAAGGAGCTCGATAACGGAGCCAGTCATTTTAGTGGTACATTTTCAAAGATATTCTTCTCTTGGCCTGACTACAGATGGACATCTATAAGGCAATGGACATCTAGAATAACATCATAATCAATAACGTCACGAATGATGTAGATAAGTACGTCACGAACGCATATTTGAAGATGGACTATGCATTGTTGTATGAATTCTATGTATTTACTATTTAATAAATATTCTGTTGAATATTTTGAAACTAGTTTGACTGGGCACTGTTGCTGTCATCTAGGCACCCAGTCAAATTAGTTACAAAATATTACCAGCTTACATATATATGATAGGATATTCGGGGATCGATCAATCCCAACACGGCGAAGTGTGGGTGGAGCTTAGCTAGTGGTGGGCGTGGCATAGCTAAAACTTGAAAGGTGTATTATATGAGATTTCTTGAGAAATCTAATCAAGTGCTATAAACTGTACCTTGATGATTCATAATAGCCAGAGTTAAGTAGACAATAAATGAGCTGGTTCCGGCTAGCTGTACAACACACCCAAGGAGCATGAGATATTGCAGTCGATAAGGATAGATACGCCAAACACCACGCTCATACAGAATATGGACGAGCATGGTCACAAAGGCAAAAACACCTGCAAAACATGTTTACAAATCATACATTAAATACAAACAAGCCCAAAATCATTCATTGTTAGCTCACTGGCCAAGTGAGCTTATGCCATGACGATATTTGTCGTCCGTCCATCTGTCATCCGTCAACCTTTTGGCTATAAAACGCTAGTACTCCTCATCAACTGCTAGGCAGATTTTAAAATAATTTGGCTATAAGGACCCTATGGGGGTAGCATTCAGAACTTGTATACAGCATTTTGATTGGTAAATTTTTTGTTGTGAAAAATGTTACTCCTCATTAACAACTTGGCGGATTTCAAACTAATTTAGCAGAAAGGACCCTATGGGGGTAGCATTCAGAACTTGTATACAAAATTTTGAATTAATTATTTTTTGGGTGAAAGATTTACTGGAAATTGGATCATATTGGGGTAGGTAGGCTTCAGAACTTGTATACAGAATTTTGATTGGTCAATATTTTGGGTGAAAATAGCCCGAGTCTAAGGCCATCCATGAAAAATATTTGTTTCCCGCAAACCGGATGGGGAAAAGAGATTTCAGTAGGGAGGGAGGAAATTCTTTTTTTTTTCAATTATTAATTTATTTTAGAAAGGTCATAAATATGTTTTCTGGATATTTAACGATTAAATATGGTTGTAATTGCTAAATTTGTCATGTTTTTCATGTCACAATTAGCAAAAGGGATTCACATGGCATACAAATGGCCTTAAAAACATTGTAATTTGCATAGTTTGACAAATGTGTGGATGTTTTAACATTTCTGCTGGGTAGAAAACAAGAGGCCCCTGAATCATAGGCATTTCAACTAGAATGTTCGTTAACAATAAGCAGAACTCTAATGAGTTGAGCAGATTTGTTTCTTTATGTATCAACTTCTCTTGAAAAACTTTAATGGCCCCTTAGTTATCAATTTCATTTCCCAAATTTAGGCCCGATCATTTAAGCAGTTCTGAAGTCATTTTCTCGAAAACTAGGTTATCCAAGATGGCCGCCGATTGATTCGGCCAATCAAGTTCACAAGTGAACAAATTTGGTTCAGTGCTTGCCCTAGATGATATTTCATGAGTTCTGAACCGATCCCTCTAATGGTTTCATAGATTTTTAAAGAAATTTCTAAAACTCGGCAAAAAAGCCAAGATGGCTGCCGGACCAATTGACCGATCGGCTTCGTTTGAACAAACTTGAATCTCTATGGGGGGGTGGGGGTTTCAACTTCCCTTGAACAAACTTTAATGTCCCTTATAGTCTCTAATCATATCCGCCAAATTTCGACCCGCTCCGTTCAGAGGTTCTGGAGAAGTCACTTTCGCTAAAACTAGGCCAACTAAGATGGCCGCCAAACCATTTGATCAATCAAATTCCCTTGAACAAACTTGGTTCAGCTCTTGGCCTAGATCATATTTCATGGGGTTTGCATTAATCCCACAAGCGGTTTCGGAGAAGATTTTTAGACGTTTCTAAAAAATGGCCGAAATCCAATAGGGCCACTGGCCCAATTGGCTTCATTTGACCAAAATTGAATTTCTATGCCGTAAGGATGCTTCCTGCCACATATAAATGCAATTGTCCCAGTAGTTATCGAGAAGACATTTTAAATTTCCCATGGGAGCTTATGGCGGGAAAGTGATCCAAGATGACCACCAAACCATTTATCAGACCCTTTTAAAAATTACAAATTTGAGATTAGAATACCCAAAAACACATATAAAACCAATTTCTGCCTCAAAATTCCTCAAATAAAAAATCCAATATGGCCACCAAACACGCTATATTTTGATTGGCTTACAGCGGCCATGTTTTTTGATGGTTCAACTTCCCTTGAAGAAATTTTAATGGACCTTAGGCCCTAATCATATCTGCCAAATTTCGACCCGATCCGTTCAGCAATTCTAGAGAAGTTGTTTTCGCTAAAACTAGGTCAACCAAGATGGCCGCCGAATCATTTGACCAATCAAGTTCCCTTGAACAAAGTTGGTTCCGCTCTTGCCCTAGATCATATTTTAATGAGTTTTGCATCAATCTGCCTACCGATTTCGGTGAAGATTCTTAGACGTTTCCTAAAATTGGTCGAAATCCAAGATGGCTGCCGGCCAAATTGGCTGATCGGCTTCATTTGAACAAACTTGGATCACTATGCCCTAAGGATGCTTCCTGCCAAATAAATTGAAATCTGCCCAGTGGTTCTTGAGAAGTCATTTAAAGGAAAAGTTGACAACGGGCAGACACACGACGGATGGTCACCATGGCATAAGCTGTAAAAATGTTCTTATTCCTGGCCGACTGAAAACCCACAAAATTTCATCCGGAAGGTTTGCAGGAAACGAAACTATTTTATATTTTGGCCTAATGTAAACATTGCCTCACAATCCACAATCATATGGGTACCTAACATACCAAATATGGCTGAATTCCACCAACATTAGACTTAGATTTCTAGGTGGGGTCCCTGGGACCTCCAAAATGTAAATGCCATGAGAAACACTGCGTCCCACTAATGGTACGAATCAACCCATCTAGAACCTGGGATGAAAAGTCACGGACGAAACGTCGCCGGCACAAAACATCTCGGGGACGAATCGTCCCAGGTACAAAATGTCCCGATACCACTACTAACAGGCTAGGTCAAGTTCGACTCGCTAACTATAGTCAGTTTGCTGGTTTACTGAACATGCGCAGTTGCTATGCCCAGTCGGACGCTAAATAGTTAGCTATAGTTCGTTGGTACCCGGTTCCCCATTGAATTATTATTGCAGAAAATTTGGTGCCGTGTACGAGTCTATATTAACACTTTCTGTCGTCTGTTTTGATGGCCTATGAAAATGGGTTACTTTTTTCCTCTAAGATGTCAAAAAGCATTCAAATACTATAAAACTGGAAGGAAATGGGCCTCCGGAACATTGATTTATCATACGTAGGCCATCATAAGTGCATCAAACTGATATAGATTAGGGAAATATTAACATGTTTATGTGCATTTTACTGTAGCAAGCGAACCATATTCCCCATTTTGAATTTTACGGCAATTTTGTTTTATCGTGGCGCATTGGTATTATCGTGGCGCATTGGCTCCGTTAGCAAAACCGCTGTACTGCACATGCTTGGAATTCCAATCCAAAAGAGCCGGGTTCAATCCTGCTTTCAGGCATGTGATCAAGTTGTAAAAACCTGCGCCATTCCATACGTCATTCAAATGACACGTCTTTCGGAGGGGATGTAAAGCTGTCAGTCCCGTCTCGTGTGGTGTCTGTGTCATGGGGGGACGTAAAAGAAGTCACACTGAGTGTCAGGCTCCATATCATGAGCTGTCATGAATACGCTCTGATAGTGTAAATAGATCTCAGCCCTGCCGTCAGTATCTCCAAGATGCCATAACTGAAGCCGGTAAGACGCTTATCTAAAAAGGAGGATGGTACAGATGTGAGCAGACTGGACTTCACTGTGCGGCATAGTTGGCAGCCTGCTCTAACCAGGGTTGGGGTCAATTCCGATGGAAATTGGAATTGATGCGTCAAATTCAATTCTGGATTTGGAATTGGAATTTGAATTGATAAATCATAGGACTCCGGAATTGGAATTGAAAAATTTTAAGACACAGGAATTGGAATTGATTATTTGAATTGACCGGAATTGATAAATTCCACTTCAATTCCAGTCATAATTATCATAGATTTACTGTTGGCTATGTGAATGTAGATGCAATACGTCACTTTATCTGTCTAATACACTGATCTTTAGATGCACTGATCTCTGCCTTTAAAGCACAGATACAGATAATTCATTGATGAGAAATTATATGTAACCCTTAACACCCAAAAACAACTTCTGCAGTGGTCTTGAGAAATGTCTATTTACACATCAAGAGAAGACTATTTGTGTTTCATTTAGCACTGGAATGATTGGCTAGATAACCGCCGGATTGACTACATATTATACTCCTGTCTCATATTCTTGCGGATCCCATATTCTCGCGGCAATATGACATTTTGCTATAAATAAAAACCAATGCGGTAGGGGACGGCTGTTTCCCATGACAACACTTTAACCAGGAAGTTAAAGATGATCACAAATAACTTTTTTTTTTAAATGACCCGCTTATTAATGAGTATAATTGGAAGGTGTAATGTAGAAGAGAAACGTCGACATTATAATATACGTGCATGCACCCTACTTCCAAAACACATCACTAACTCACAAAAATCTAATATATAAAACCTCTAGCAGGTTGAAACACATCGTCTGCTAATTTATTTACATCAAAGTGATCATCAAGTCCTGTGATCAGCGACTCTGCTTCGCTGTTGGACGATTAAAGCGTATGGAAAAAATAAGGGTCTCCGTATGTAACCGTCTGTTGATACTGAACAAAAGGTTAAGTCCTATGAGTCCAGATCTTCTTCCTCTTCATCTTTCATTAAATTAACTGATCTCTAGGCCTGCATCAAACCGATATTTTATCTTTCGTCTCCATTTATAAAAAGTTCAGAATGTCGCTACGTCATTACGTTATCGTGAAATAATTTTAGGCGTTTCCCAATCACGGGTCTTACAAACAAACGTTGGCATGACCTCCTGCATATGATATGAACGAATCAGGATTTAGACCGATTTTCAAATAAATAATAGCGGTTTTTTTAGAAGTTTAGAAGACAGTTAACCTGGAAAGCATTCCTGATATTTTCTTTGTGCTTTGACTACTCTTGTCCGCCATAGATAATATTCTAAGTTTACTGCGAGAATATGGTTAGCCTCTTTGAAATGCGACCACCCATGCTGGTGTTTTCCCGAGGTGATATAAAAACCTTCCTATGCACAAAATTGGATTCTATTTTGTGAACTATTGAGAAATAGGACTGACATAAATCCCAACTACAATACAATCAGGGAAGATTAATTTATATTGTGATATCAATTGTTGTAACTACCGCGAGAATATGGATCACCATGATGGTAACGGGTCGTTTCACCCCTGGGTCGGTTCTTCCCAGGTCTTTTCGCACTGGGTCAATTCGCCCCGTAGTGGGTCGTTTCGTGCCCAGAGATTTTTTGCTATAAGGGGTGTGGTGGGGAGGCTATAGTTAATGTGCGGCAGTTTGTTGAATTGCGTATATTGATTAATTGTAGCCGTGCAGGCCGTTATAATTATATACAAAGGATTGGATTGTAATCCTTTAATATTCCGCTGAGGCTGGTGGTGATGAACTCAACTGATCGGGAAGAAAGGGAGTCAAAATTTTTTGAGGGAGCTAGAATATCGCCATAACCACTGGGCTGATTATCAACAGATTCGCTGTGCAAATATGACAATGACGCCTAAATATAATGCCCTGAAAATGTTTTAATATGCCCAAATGTAATATATTTCCAAAACTTGATGCGCGCCAGTGATAAAATTTGCTGTGCAAATGTGAGGTCCATTTTTAGTTCGACCATGTGAAAATTATTACGTTAAGCCCACCCACGTCTGAAAATTGCTTGCTGACCATGACCACCCTTCTAATGATTGCCGGTTTTAAAAGCCTTGACGCACTTTTGAAGAATGATAAATAAATAATGGTTCCATGGTCGCGAGTAACAGAATTTGCAGCAAAATTAATTATCTAACTGAAAGTTGCGTAACTCAGTGAGTCATTGCTGTGAGAACCTTACCATAAAGATTTGTGTTTGTATATCCTTACAAGAAACGCTATGGCATGGTCGCAACAGCACCAATACACTCCCTAAAAAACAATGGTTTATTAACCCTTTTCTCACGGAATCGTAAAAAAAACGGGCCTTGATAACGGGCTTGATCAATGTCCATTTGCAGCCCAAGGGGAGATTTTTTATATTTTGGTAAGCCAGTCAGTCATTCCAGTGGTAAATTTTCAAAAATAGACTTCTCAATCTCCAAATGGACATTCAATAAACAAAATATTTTTACTTTCTTGAATAAATATAGTCATTAAAAGGTTAATATTATTTATGATATATCATATAGCAACCACTTAGCTTATGACTAAACTTCAATCATCTCTTGACCCAACTGTTAAGGCAACACTGTGCATGATACGCACAGCAGCAATTTTCAGTCTGATAATTTTAAAATCCATTGATTGAAAAAACATGAAACAGAGACAAGTGAAGCAGAGACAAATGCTATTTATGATATTTTATAACTCGCATATGGCTTTCCTCCACTAATCCCCTCACCCCACCTCCTGTCCCATATCTATATGTGCGAAACGACCCAGGACGAACGGGAATATGGTCGAAACAGCCAAGGCCGAACAGGCAAAGGCGCGAAATGACTCAGGATGTGAACGGGAGTCGGGGCGAAATGACTCGGATTCACCATGATATACTCCCATTCCATATTCTCGCGGCAATCTGCTTTTTTTGCTATAAATAGAAACCAAGGAGCGGAGGTGCCGGACTGCACATACACTATCCAAACGGACAACATGAGTCAGCTGCAATACCGACAGGCAAACACAGCACAAACTACAGAGCTGAAGTCGAAGCACTGGTCCATGCAGCTAATACCATCAGCAGAACAGCAGACCATATTGCACAGATTGTCTTTTAATCTGATGCCCGCTCCGTCCTTGAGGCTATCTATCACTAAAGGTAAGCTGCCACAACTTGAAGAAGCACTACAAACCACCAAATGCTTTCGGATAGCATTGCAGTGGATCCCCTCACACTGTGGAGTCCAAGGAAATGAGGAAGCAGACAGGATGGCAAAGGTGGGTGCAGAAGAGAATCAGACAGAAAACATGGTTACACATACAGAGATGAAGGCTATCATCAAGTCACTCTATAGAACACCTTAATCAGAAGATGCCTACCATCATATCTCAACGCCAGAGCAAGTGACCATTTTTCGTCTCAGAACTGGACATAACAAACTAAACCAACACATGTACAGGCGGTTCCACCTTACGACATCGCCCGCTTGTCCTTGTGGAGAAGCAGAACAGACCACAGAGCACATACTTCAATGTTGCAGTACGTATCAGCTGCTGAGAGAAGAGATCTGGCCTTTGTCAACCTCTGTTCTTGAAAAGCTGTATGGGCCTGTGGAAGAACTGCAGAAAACCACAGATTTCATCTTGAGAACGGCTCTCCAAGTGTGATACCAGCGATCGAAAAGAAGAAGAAACCAACGGCCCCTACCGTCTGTTTCCCATGGCAACACTGTAACCAGGAAATCAAGGATGCTCGCAAACAACTTTTTTTCCCAGAAATTCCCCTCATATTACTGAGTAAAATAGAAAGCTACAATGTACAAAAACCTGTCGTTATTGTAAGATACGCGCGTATACACTACTTCCAAAAAACATCACTAACTCGCAAAAATCTAATATATAAAACTTCTAGCTGACTGAAACACGTCGTCCGCTAATTTGTTTACGTCAGCGACATCATCAAGTTGCGCGATCGGCAATTCCGCCTCGCTGCTGGATGATTAGTGCATGGAAAAAATAAGGGTCAACATTTATAATAAGCTAGGAAAGTCGCTACCTCATGACACATTATAATTTCAGGGGTTTCCCCAATCACACATCTTACAAATAAACCATGGCAGGGTCTAATGCATACAGCATGATAGAATCAAGATTTTGATTGATTTTCTAGTAAATAATAGCGTTTTGTAGACTGTTAACCTCGAAAGCAATCCTGATATTTTATCTGTGTTTTTACTATGCTGGCCCACCGTAGATAATGTTCTTTGTTTATCGCGAGAATACACTCAGCCTCTCTGAAATACGACCACCTACCCTGGTGTTTTCCCGAAGTGATATAAAAACTTTCCTGTGCACAAAATTGGATTATATTTTATGAGCAATTTGGGAAATAGGACAGACATTCAAGTCCCAGCAACATTTCAAAAAGGGAAGATTAATTTCTTTTATTGTGATGCCTAGGCAGCAGGCTATTGTAACTACCGCGAGAATATGGATTGGACCACGATTATCATTATGATTATCATTATTATGCCATACGCCACGGGCATACACACGAAACCGACTCCGTTACATCACCTGATGTTAAACCCCATAACGCGGCATTCCAATTTCTAAATTTGTATGCAAAAATAGCAAAAACAATTATTCCGACAAATGTTCCAATAATACTTAAACTTAAAGCAACTTTGAACGAACAACTTGTGTTTCTAGCCATGTTCGTTAAAAATTGACATTTGTCACGTGACGTTTGATGGAGCAGTAGAATAGCAGTATGCTGTGTGGGTTACCTCAGGCCTATTGTGCTCTCGTGATTAGGATTTTGAATACCTGGCGCATTGGCTCGGTTGGCAAAAACTGTTCATCATCAAAGAGCGTTTTCGATTGGGCTAGTCTAGTGTTATCCACACTAGTGTCGTGTTCAAGATTCAAGATTCAAGATTATTTATTCAGTAGGAAAATATATATAAATTATGGATTCAACTAAGTTGTCCGCCGAAGGCAATGCCTATTGTATTGGCGGACACCTTACATATATATACATACATCTAGACAAATAAATTAAACAGGACAGTAGCATACAAACACAGACGTAGACAAGTTAAATAAAATTAATACATGTCTAAGTAGTAGTAGTTGTAGTTGTAGTGATGATTTTACATTACAACACAACATTTATATTTTTGGTTGACTTTGGTTATACAGTACATCTCGGAAATAATTAGTCCATCTCAATAGTAAAATAAAAACGTTCTGTTGAATGTGTTGAATATAATTGAATTGGAGGCCACTGTTGCCATAGGCAGCAATGTACTCCAATCCACCCACATTCAAAACATACAAGAGAACATTTCTCACACTGATTTTTAAATTATTCTAACAAAAAGGTACTGTTTTTGTTTAGAAGTATGTGAGGTCATCCCCGAGCTGTGCTGTATGTGTGCAGTTGATAAGATGTGTACAGGATGCTGGCTAGTGGGGAGCATCCTTGGGCAAGGATGGGGAGGGAGGGGAGGGGCACAGTGCTCATTCTTCTGCTCATCCAGTAGCTTGGTTTTATGGTTACTGAATATGAAAATTTGACAGTTGTTAGCAGTTGAAAACATCCAGTCGTAGTGGGTGGATTGGAGTGGGAAGGTAGTAGTAGTAGTAGTAGTAGTAGTAGTAGTAGTAGTAGTAGTAGTAGCAGTAGTAGCAGTAGTAGTAGTAGTAGTAGTAGTAGTAGTAGTAGTAGTAGTAGTAGTAGTAGTAGTAGTAGGAGTAGTAGTAGCACTAATACGTGTTAATTAAGTAATCCTTTATTATTTTCTTGAATGATTTTGTTGTCAGTATTTTGTCTCGGGTTTCCTGTTTAGTGCTATTCCATAATTGAGTGGCTGTAATTGATATTCTATGTTTTCCATGGCCGTGCGTGTGTATTTATCATATAGTTTGTGTCTGCTTCTAGTGTTATGTTGGTGGATGTTAATATTGTTCACAAAGAAGGGGGCTATGGATTTGGGTATGGTGATGTGATGGAAATTTTTCACAATAGTTAACATTTGCGATTTACCTATGTCAATAAGTTTGAGTAGTTTTTCTTCTTTAAACATATCTTGGCCTTCTGCTGGTCGAGAAAATAATTTAACACTCTTTTTTTTTGGAGGCTTTGAATTTTAGATATTTTGTTTTTATAGGTGTTAGTCCAAACGTCATTGCAGTATGTGAGGTGTGGAAGGATTAAGGTGCTGTACAGTGTTTTAACAGTGTCATGTGTCATATATGGTTTTAATTTTTGGATGACAACTATTCCTCTTGCTACTTTCGCAGTAACTGTCTCAATTTGTTTGACCCATGTCAAATTTTTATCTAAATATACTCCTAGAAACTTTGCATATGGGGGCCTCTTCAATTTCTTTTCTGTTGATATAAATTTTCGAAATATCCTTATTTATATGTTCTCTAGATTTTGAAAATAACATATAGTTTGCTTTATACACATTTAATGACAGCTTATTCAACGAAAACCAGTTAGTAATTTCTTCCATTTCCTCATTTACGTTTTTGTATAAAGTAATTATATCATCGTCAGAGCAAAAGGCATTGGTGTCATCAGCGAACAGTATTAGTGACATGTGTTTGCATGCATTGGGCAGATCATTCATATACAAGAGGAACAGCAAAGGGCCAAGGATGTATCCCTGAGGAACACCGCAAGTTAGTCTCCTATTTTCAGAGCAGGTTGCATTAAATTGCACGCATTGTATTCTCTCATTTAGGTAGCTTTGAAACCAGTTGAGTGTACTTCCTCGGATTCCATAGTAGGCAAGTTTTTCTAGTAAAATAGAGTGGTTGATCGTGTCAAAAGCTTTCGAAAGGTCCAAGAAAATGCTATTATGTGGTTTTTCTTTTCAATTGAATCAATAATTTTTTTCTGTCATTTCAATTACTGCTAGCATTGTTGAGTGTTTTTCACGAAACCCGTATTGTGATGTATACAGGATTGACTTTTTGTCTAAATAGCTAATAGGCCGATTATACATAAGTCGTTCCATTAATTTGGAGAAGAGTGGAAGTATTGAGACAGGTCTATAGTTTGTGAAGTTAGATGAATCCTTTGCTTTGTAAATAGGTGTTACTCGTGCAGCATTTAGTTTTGATGCAAAGATGCCTTGCGTGATAGATAGATTACAAATGTGGTTGAGGGATATTAGTAGGTCTACGGTGCAGTGTTTGAAAATACTCCACTTAAATCCACCGAGGCCAGCACTTTTTGCAGGGTTTAGTTTGTTAAGAATGTTACAAATTTCTTCATTGCTGACTGGATTAGAGGAAAAAAGAAGATTGCTAGTTGCCTGTGAGGTAATCACTATATTTGCTGCAGGATGATGATTTGATTTTATCTGAAAGTGTTGGACCTATATTAACAAAATAATCATTGAATCCTGTTGCAATTTCAAAGTCATCGGTTATTAATTTGTTGTTATAAAGAAACTGTGTTTGTTGTGCTTTACCATTGTTTTTATTCAAAAGTGATTTAATTATTTTCCATGTTTCATTTATATCATTCTTACATTGTTCAAATTTGTTGTGGTAATAGGTTTTTTTGGCTGTTCTTATTATTTGATTCAACTTGTTTCTATATTTCTTAAATTTCAGTTCTTTATGCGTTGTTTGACATTTGATAAATGTCAAATAAAGTTTATGTTTTTATGACAGGCAGCTATTAGTCCAGTTGTTAGCCATGTTTTAGTCGGGTTGTGTTTGAATTTTTTCTTTTCCTTCATGGGAAAGCTGTCTTAGAAAACTCTGGTGCAAATGTCGTGGAACTTAGTGTAGGCATTCTCACAGCACTGTATGTCTGTAACTGTATGCCAATCTACTTCAGACATGTTTCTTTTAAATTTTTCAATAGTGACCTGATTTATTTCTCTGCGCTTAATTTTTTCATATTTAAATAGTTTCGTGCAGATCTGCTGTCTTTCAAGAAGAAAAATTGGTAGGTGATCTGATGTGTCTGTTACGAGAATTCCTACTTCTGTTTTATTACTGAAATTAATGTTATTGCTGAATGTATTATCAATAATTATTATAACTATTCTAGTCGGTTTAGTTATGGTTGGATAGAATGAATGAGCATTAAGTAAGTTTGTAAAATTTTGCGCGTTAAAGCAAGCTTGTCTCATCAGGTCAATATTGTAGTCACCCATGAGGTAGACTGTTTTGTTTTCCTTCTGAATAGTTTCCAAAGTTTTTCCTAGTATTTCAATTAGACGTTCCTTATTGCCTTTGGGTGATTTATAAATTGTACCTATAATTCTATTTTTGACTTTCGGTTTTTGGATTTTGATAAACATTATTTGAACATATTCTTCTATATGAGAAAGATCATCACGCTCAATAAATTGGATATTTTCTTTAATATACATGCCTACACCACCTCCTCTGCCTGTGCTTTTGTGCTTTTCAACAAATGTACAATTCTTTATATTTATGAGATTAGTAGGTGAATTTGCATCTATAAATGTCTCAGTGATTCCAATAATTCCAAATTCATGTGCACTTATATCTAGGAGATGCTGTAGCTTGTCGATGTTCTTCGTGAGAGATTGCATATTAATGAATAGAAGTGAAAATGATGTGTTCTTTGTTCTCTGTTAAGTTGTCATTAAATGTCTTTGGAAGGATATAGTCGCAAGTCGGTGCAGATATATTTAAGTCATTTCTAGTGTCATCATGGCTAAGTTTAGGTAGATTTAATTCGAAAAGGTTCAGAACGGGGGATGGGTCATCGACAACCTCAGCGGTATTAGGGTCATAATATGGATTTAATATAGCAAGCGTGAAATCTGTATTGTCATTGTAATGATTGTAGGGAAGAATGACTTATTGCAGTTGGTGCACCACCAGCAGGTGTCATCAGCTTCGAGGTTGCGATAATCAGATGTTGTTAATTTGGAGCAACTTAGATGAATCCACTTGCTACATAGGTCACATAACAGTGCTCTTTGGTTGTTCTTGACAGGCTTTTTACTGGATGAGCAAGGCAACTTAGCAGGCATGGGTCGGGCTAGTGGGAATAGGAACAGGGAAGGAACAAAGGAATGGAAGTGTTGGATTCGTTTGTGCGCGTTTAGCAGAGTTGAATAACAATCGTGATAATGGAGGCTCGGGGGCCATCCGGTATTACCACAGTGAAGGCCCATACGTCACAACACACAACAAGAGTGGTGCAGAACTCGCGCAAACGAATTTACTCTAAAACGTATAAGCATGGAATAATTTACCGGATACTGTCGTTGAAGCACCAACATTAGAGACATTTAAATCTAGGCTTGATAGACACTAGAACAATAGGGAACTCCTATACGACAACTACAAGGTGACCATAACCGGAAACCATAAATAATACAGTGCAGAAGATATCGCAGAACCGACCATAGAGGCATGAATCCTGCAGTCGGAAGACATCCTAAGTATACCTAAGTGTATTCGTTTGCGTGAGTTCTGCAAAACTGTTGTTCAGACATCACATAGATTGAATTATGACGCCATATTCATGCCATGATAATGCAGGTTATGGGCCTTCACTGTGTTAATACCAGGCAGCCCAGAACCTGCATTATCATGCTTGTTATTTAACTATGCTAAACTCGCACAAACGAATTCAATCCGACACTAGTGTTGACAACACTAGCCCAATCGAAAATGCTCAAAGACTTGAGGCTTCAAGATTACATTACTATCAAACACAATCAGAATCGAAAACCCAACACTGAACATAATAATGGAATGGCAATAATTAATATGGCCTGTTAATTCTCATAGTTGGTTCATATATATCCAAGGTATCCTGCAGCAGTACAGGCTTCCACAACTTAGGCACCGAAAAAGTCACATCCTCATCAAAAACAAGTGGAAAGAAACAGTCAAGACAGCAGTAGATATGTACTGAACACACAAACCAACTGAACAATGCCGTATGAAAACTACACTAACATACTGTCACTTCCCAAGGCTATTGGTTGACAGAATGCATCAAACCATAACCACTTTTCATTCAGATGCTAAGAATGTCTGGTGGCATAATATTAAAGTCAGACTACTAACAGGGACATATCTGGTTCAGGATAATGTCACCAGATTTCAGCTAAATCAAGTAGATCCAACATGTCCACTCTGTCAATTAGAGACTGATAATTACTATCATATGAATGCCCTTTTTAATCACAGAGTCAATTATTTCCTGGAGCTCAAGTCATTTAGTACACAGTACCTAGGAGACTCTACCTGGTGATCCTTAAGCAGTGATTCCAAATTACTTACACAGCGCATTATTGACTGTACAGCCCTAACAGAATGTTGCTTGATACCAGGCGAGAAAAATATCTGTCAAAATATAGAAAGCATAGGACGAAAACTCTGCTACAGTATTCACTGCGGTAGAACTTACATACTCAACAGCATAAAACACAGGAATCAGTCATCATAGCAAAACAGAGACCATATTTATTAACTCCCATAACTGATGTTCAGCAACTAACTGTGTACAGTTAATTTACTTCTCATGAATTTTCATGAACTTTTCCTGGTGATGGAATATTTGCATGTGTGATAATGAGACATGAAAATTTAAAATTATCTCCCACTTCTACGTGTGTGCTCCTATCTAGTGGAGGAATACACGGAAACAGAACAGGACTGAACAGATCATCATCATCGTCATCATCATCTGTTGTGATGTTGGAGACCCGTACATGGCCTATTGTTGATCTCAAACCTTTTTCACTATATCGTTGGTTGCGCAGTGCGCGAATAGTGGCTGTAGTTCTAGGTTGCTTTGTTGGGGTTTTTTGTATTCTTTACTTTTTTACCCTTTTTTGCTTTTTCCTTTTTGTGCGATATGGTGTATAGTTTATTGACATATGTACAATTTACAATGTAGATATATGTACATATTTACATCATATGTCAGCTAATGGAAAGATTTAAAGCCTTAAATCCAATGTCACTGAAAAATAGATGGTTTCAAGGGATTTAATCATGCCCTGTAGGTGGGGCTTAGAATACACCTTCTGTATCCTCTGCATGTCATAAGAGGCGACTAAAGGAGGTAAGGGTGAGGTAACCCTGACAGAAACCTCACGTACTGAAGACGGAGGTTCCAGGCCGCATGGCGCACTCTAATAAACCATGGATCCACGCACTTAACGCTTATGATCATGTCGATAGTCACTTACAGGACTGGCGGTATGATCAGCGAACGACAAGAAGAAGAAGAAGAAGGGATTTAATTGAAACATTCAAGCTCATCAGGGATAATCGCAAGCACTTTTTCGCTAATAGAGTGCTACCACATTGGAATTCACTACCATCTACAAACGTCGAAGCAACAACAGTTGAATTATTCAAGAGCAAACTAGATATCTACTTCAAAGAAAGAACATTTGAATTCGACTGAACAGGCATATGTATATCAGCCCATCACAAAGTCATGCTGCAACTCTTCCAAATATAGTGGACTTGTATCGGCAAGAGAATGCTCTGTAGTGATTTCAATTTATCGGTAGATAGGTCTATGCTTTTATGCCAGCATTTTGTAGTAGCATGAAGAGACACTAGCATAGAGAAGGCGACTCGGATAGCGATAAACACAGAAAATAAAAACAACAGCAAGAAGACAAACTACGGCCTCCACAAGTCAACAAGTAATCAAATGCTAGGCGCAGCAGGATGTAACCCTGAGTGTAGGCGGCACACCACAGCTTACATTTCAAATTAAATTAAAAGATGATCTGGTTTCATTTGGTGGAGGCTGCTGCTATCATAGACAGCAACATCATCAACCAAATTGTTGGAAAATGTAAACCGCCTTGCCTTCTTTGTTATTGACACAGCAAAATATAGAAAATTGACATCAGAGTGGTAGGGGTCAAATTCTTAACTCTAATGGTTTCGAGGAGACTTAATTAAGCAACAACAGTCAAATTACTCAAGAACAAACTAGAAATCGACTTCAAGGAAAGAACTGTTGAATTAGACTGAACAAGTCATACTACAACAAAAAAACCACTGAGGCAATAACAAAGCAATGGCTCATGCCTCGCAAAATGATGATGGTGTTGAAGAGGTTCGTGACAACGAGAATGCTCTGGAATGTGATATATACACCTGTGCAAAAGTTAAGCACCAGCAAAAACAATAGAACGTAGAAACATGATGGTACAACAAGGCTGCCATACTTTTTGTCCCCGCGTTAGCTGACATAATTCCAAGTACGAAATGCACATGCATGCATGACTTCACGCCGCTTGATGTCCGTGCGTGGCGGGAAACAGCACACGTGGTCAGTTATGTAAAAGTCCAGTTTGAGGTGTAGAACATTACATACAGATTTAGGCGACAAGATTAGGAATTTTGTGTTCATGACCGTGGTTTATTTGTACAGAGAGAATTAGCTCTTGATTGTGAACCGCTATGGCAAGACGAAGGTTAAGTGATCGTGTGAAATGGCAAATCATAGGCATGCATACCACTGGTATGTCATGCAGAGAGATTGGCAGACAGCTGAACATTAACCATACTGTAATCAGTCGTTTGATTGCAAGACATGGGCAAACTAACGAGGTGAAGGACAGGCCTAGATCTGGAAGACCGAAGAAGACTACTGTCCGTGATGATCGAGCCCTAGTACGCCTTGTTAGGAGATCTCCATTCACCAACAGCAGAGTGCTCAGCCAGCAATGGGAAACGCGCAATAGAGTGTCAATGTCTACCGTCAAAAGGAGACTGTATGCTGCTGGCATGAAAGCTAGGAGACCTGTCAGACGTCCTCTCCTCACTGCACACCACAAAGAGGAGCGTCTGAGGTGGTGCAACGAAAGAAGACACTGGAACATGAGATCCTGGAGACGGGTACACTGGTCCGATGAAAGTCGGTTCCTGCTTCATGCCACAGATGGTCGAACTCGTGTATGGAGGTCCAGACGCACGGCGTACGACCAACGTAACATCATGGAAGAAGTTCCATTTGGTGGAGGTTCCGTTATGATATGGGGGTGCATCTCATTTGATTGTAAGCTGGATCTGTTGACTGTACCTGGAACACTAAATGGACAAAGATATCAAGATTCCATACTGGATAGAGTTGTGGTCCCTCATTTTGTAAATCATGCACCTGGAACCCACCCTATATTCATGGATGACAACGCCCGACCACATCGTGCTAGAGCTGTGCATGACTACCTCCGCCAGAATGCCATCGAAACCCTACCATGGCCAGCAAGGAGCCCTGACATGAACCCTATTGAGCATATCTGGGACATTCTGGGAAACATGGTGAGAAGGAGGGATCCTCCTGTGCAGAACCTACAGGAATTAACAAACGCACTCCATCTTGAATGGCAACGAATACCACAATGGCGTATCAGTCGGTTGGTGACCAGCATGAGACGTCGTGTCCAGGCCGTCATCCAGGCACAAGGTGGATATACCCGGTATTAATAATGACAGTCTCAAACTCGTGCACAGATGTTAAACTTCGTTTTCAGACACCATTAATGACAATCTAGCCACGTGTGTCAACTGTAGGGCAATAGTTGTCAGTTGTGTCAACGTAACCATATTCAGGCCTCGTTTTCAAGTTCAAACAAAAACATACAGTGTTTCCCCACCATCATAATCAGCATTCCTCTAGTTGCATTATTACCTCTTGCACTAAGATGGATGGGTACATAAATGTTTATGCTATTGCTTTCTTCATAGCACATACCCTCGCATGTGCGTAAAAATAGGGTGGTGCTTAACTTTTGCACAGGTGTATATGTGTGATCCAGTTCCACATAGAACCAAAATGTCAAATCGAACAACCAGATCTTGTCACAGCCTGTGAACATGAATGGGTCCAAATTATTACAGAAAAAGTGGTCATAATGATCAGTGACTTCTACATCATCATCATTATCATCATTTTATGAGGCATAAGCTTATGGCTTGTTATTGCCTCAGGAAATTTAGTTGGTTTTGTATTAGTAGTGCGTGTACGTTGTTTAGTTATAATTGTTTATTTGCTTGGTTGACATTTTTCAGAACCCTTGTTGACTTGGGGAAGTGCTGTGGTCCTGCTGTGATGGGTCTGCACCTGGCATTTTGGGTATATTTCCAAATTTGTCTTATTAATATATATATTACTTGGTTAAGTCATGTATTATCCCATTGGTGTATGACAGTACAGACTGCCAGTAAAACACGCTGCAACTGTGTCAAAAAGGCTGTCGATGTGTATTTTGCTTTAAAGGCTGCCTATATCATATTATATATTAGTCTAATATGGATCTATACCTATCTATGTCTAGCTCGAATCTATGTATACCTATATGTCTATTTATACCTATCTGACGATCTATACGATTGTCTAATTTCTACTCCCTATTTTTTCTGTTCAGATGAGGCGAACACAGAGGCGAAATATCAAACTATCTGATGACGTCTGTTGCTAAGCACAGAAAAAATGTTTAAATATTATACTATTATGTAATTGTTTGGTGTATAAAATAACACCATTTTGAAACAAACGTGAATAAATTTGTTGAATAACTTCAGTTTGTTTTGTCAGTTATTTCACTATAATGTGAGCACTTAGGCCTACTCAAACACTCGAAAAGTGTACAGAAAGAAATAAAAAAATACTTTGGATCATGCTCGCGGTACTTCTATAAGAATTTAGATTTAAATAATCTTGATTCGCTAATGATTCTCTTAGAAATTTAAATTAATTTCTGACTGCAGATTGGCTGTAGCAATATCCATTGTATATACTACAGATAATATGGTGATTGTCTGGTGGGTTCTTGAAATTAATCCACTAACTAACACCTGCATTAACAATGGAATGGATTGCTGTTATTCTAACGCCAACAAATTACATAGATATGCCACTAATTGTATGAAATGAGAATAAGAGCTAATGCCCATTTAAAGGTGCCTCTTGACGCATATATCAATATTGACCACCTAAGATGATCTTTTTAAAAGGCAAACGTTGCGTGATGAAAGCAGGGCACCACTTAGGCTATATGATGTTTGTTCTTACAAAAAAGATAGACTGATGGTTCTTTATGACTGGTCTTTCGGGGCAACATAACTTTCGCTGATGGTGCATGGTTCTTGATGGCAGTTGCTGAGCCGTCACCATGATATGCCTACAATGAACCACTTCAACACATTGGCATACATCAAATGAGGGATACAGCAACAACTTCTGGTTATTCTGTAGGAGAAACTTTGTCACACGGAGACCCGTACACATCACCGAACACACGCATGCATGCATGCACGCACGCACGCACGCACGCACGCACGCACGCACGCACGCACTCTTTCTCCTCCCCACCCACCCCCTCTCTTTCTCTCTCCCTCATTATCCCCTAAATTTAATTTTTCCACTCGGTTATCGAGCCAGTCATTCCACTGGTAAAACTTAGAAAAATAATCTTATGCAATGCAATAGACATTTCCCTTATTAGCGTATTTTGAGAAAATACTTCCCAGAATGCATCGTGCATACCACTTTTGGCTGATAAACACGATAGCTGATGCGCAAACAGCATTGCTTTACCATTGGAATCACATACAATAGTAGATACATACAATTCGTACAACATGTCAGACTATTAAGCGTTAAAGACAGACCATATAGAATCATTTATGATGTAATGATTATAACGTCATCCTACACGTTGCTTAGCTGATTATGACATCATATGACATCACACAATAGATGGATAGTCTGGAAATGTCCATTTTCTATACATTTCTGTATTCGTTTTTTATAGTTTTGTAAAATTCAATATAGTTGATTGTAATTTTATAATAGCCCCTATTGTCCACTTGATTTAATGCATCTAGGTAGAATGGTGCATTTTATATACCAAATAATCGAGTGAAAATTTGACAAAAATATAAAAAATAATACATTAATCTTTAGACGTTTGAATACGCTTTCCAATGATGTATGACGTAAATAATATAGTGATTTTAGTTCATCATATGAACCGTTTAAATTGCAGTGGATTCTAGTGCAATAGTAACTCAATGTGGATCGGCTGCTTATTAGCAGCGTTACCAGCCAGCAGTTCTGCTCTGAGCGTTGATTTAGGGGAATCCCAGTGTACTGACGTCAATGTGAGAAAGGTGTGTTAAACATTTCTCAAGACAAGCACAGGCAGATTTGGGTGGTCGAGGACAAAAGAACAATCTATTTAAAAAAATAGCTTTCTGTTTGCCTCCAAATGGATGTTTCTCAAGACCACTGCCTTATGCCATCTTGGCCAGCTTGACCATTAAAGGGTCAATGCCTTAATCGCTGACCATTTGTATGCCAAAAGAAGACTTGTTCTTGTTCTTAAGTCAGAAAAGCTATTAAAACTAACGGACATAGGCAAACTACAGATGTAGACCATTGTAAAGGAGTTTCTCATCACCATCATCATATCCACAGAACATAAGCCTATGGCTTGTTATTGTTCTGAATTTATGTAGATTCTAGTCGTAGTTATGGATTATTTCTCTATAGTAATTGTCTACTTTTATTTTAAATACTTCAAGAGTATGTGCCCATACAGCCTCAGCTGTTAGTGAGTTCCAGTATGGTGCTACTTGGTTGGAAAAGAAACATTTACGAACATCCTTAATGCTACGCTGTGTGTATAGCTTAAGTTTGTGTCCCCATGTCTGAGTATTGGTGGAGGGTGTGAAGAAGGTATTTTTGTCAATGTTGTATTGATTGTGTATGATTTTATATGTTTCAATTAGGTCCCCACGGATAGGCCTGTATTTTAATGACATTAAGTTTAGCATGGTAAGTCGTTCTGGATAGCTGTAATTTCTCATTTCTGGTATAATTTTTGTAGCTCTACACTGGACCTGTTCTATTAGTTGGGATTGTCTTTTGAACCGGGGCGACCATATGCAATTACAATATTCTAGTATTGGTCTCGCCAAGGATTTATAAAGTAAAATGAAGATGCTAGGATTTATGTGTCGAAATGTTCTCTTTATGATTCCTAGTATTTGGTTAGCCTTGGGCACTATAGTATTGATGTGAATGTCAAATGTTAAACTTTCATCGATATACACTCCCACGTCCTTTTCACTTCCTGACATTGTGATTGTCTGTATTTCGGTGGAATCTGACATATAGTAGTTAGTGATGTGGTTGTTCTGCCAAAATGTAAAACGTGGGTTTTAGCTGTGTTGAAGGTTAGCTGCCATGTGTCTGTCCAGTTACATACTTTGTTAATGTTATCTTGTATATGATGGGGGGGGGGGGGGGGGTGAGGTTTAAATCCCAAATAGTTCAGTTACGGCTGGATAACTTTAACCGTCCTGTGCTTTCAGTTTTCATTACTCGAGGTAACCCTGCTAAATACTTTTAAAAACAAATTGAAACTGAAATGTCCAACTGCGTCATCATCATTACCATCATCGTAATAGATATATATGTAATTACACACTAGATATTAATATCTATGATCCGACCAGTATGGGATGAAATTTTGAATCTTGGATTTTGTTATAACGGTTTAATAACGCTGAATCTTTTATCGACGTAAAAAAACCATATAGACCTACGGAAACTGGTGTTTTACTTGAATTTTTTTCAAATTTCATGATTCAAGTCTCAAGATTGAAGATTATTTATTTTAGATAATTAAGATATTTAATAATATGGGATATATATCATTAATCTATCTATATCCTTATTCTTACCCCTCTCAAAAACTTGTAAATGATTCTTTCACTTTCGTGACTTTGTACATATCGTCCAGTAAGGTGTTTTCAAGGGTCGTGTGGTTTCAGGGGTACATACGTTTGATGTTCTTGGGCGCGCGTCGCTTAGGCGATGTCAACAAATCATGAGTCATTAAAGAGATACAGTATTTTTACACCACAAGTGTAAATTTTAAAAAAGATGCGCAGAGTGCAAGCGATTATTTTATGCATTTTGATGTCAGTCACTAGTGTAGTGAAAAACACATATCTTCACTAATACTTTTTTGACCCATGATAAAAATACAGTACTGATAACTCGTAAGGAAATTATACAAATCAATCCAGTTTTTGCATCCAACGACATCTGCCAGTTACTGTCCTGAGTAGCACAATGCATCAGACCCGTTGCCATAGTAATAAGTTATTTCACCCAAAGCGTGGAACTGGCATGGGGTGCTTATGTAGTTTTCAGATGTAGATTGATTTTTCTCTACCCACAATGGCAATTCAAACAGGCCCTAGTTACCACATGTGATATAAATTTCAATAATCTTTTTCTATTTTCCGGGAGGGTTTTATGTTCATTTTTAATACCACATTTATCAATTTCCAAACGAAAAACTGAAAGATTTTAATTTTTTTAATGTTTTGGCTGAAATTTGCTGCTACCCGGTTATCACGAAAAGCGCAATATAACCTGATCTGGATTTACAACTATAAATTAAGTTGTGTGTTTGTATCAGACCCGTTTAAGGCATTATTGTCGGTGACAGACTCTCCTATGCTCAAATCATAAAAATTACAACAATTCACCGCCTCATTGGAGTTGAAATTACGTGATTACATCACCTTCGAAAACACATGACGCAATACTGAGATTGCATCTGTAGACCAGGTAGTGGATATTTAAAAGCAGTAAGATTATTTTAAGGTTTATTTTTATTTTTATGCATGTTTTATTTCAGTGAATGTTTGCTGGTTACGAAATTTACAAAATTTGTTGATAAAATTCCTACTCTTATATTAAATCGGCGAAAATGTGCTTACACCCTCAAAAACCCGTTATCCGATGATACATATGTCGCTATGCAGGGTTCTGCCCAGCATGAAATTAGTGCCGGACATTTTTGCGGAAATTTTACAAAGTTCCTTGAAATAAAGCTTAATTTCAACAAAATATGTGAAAAGTGGTGGTTAAAAAAGATAGCTTAGTCTTTAGCGCTGGTTAAAATTGTTAAGTGGTGGCTAATCCCGACCAGTGACGGCCAGTGTGGGCAGAACCCTGGATATGATTTGGCCAAAAGGTGAGTGCAGATTGCTAATGTAACATAGTAAATGGTTCATTGTTTCTCATTGGTATTACGTTGAGTGTTACTGGTTAGGTAACAGTGCAAGGGAGATAACTGTTAAAAACGGCTGGGTTAATTTGGTTAGTTAAATACAAGGGAGGTAATTAATCAAATTTGTCATTTGTATTTTTGCAAAGTTATCTGTCTCGCGTGGTCTAGTCCTTTCTCCTTCGATCAATACTCACCATTCTGTTACTTCTGATATACAGCTGGCCTTGACAGCGGCTCTAGGATTATAGACTTAGAAAGCTGTACCGACTCCTGGGAACCGGCTACTCGGCTCCCAACTGCCGAGTACCCGTTTACCATAGAGCTCATTCTTGTTTGCATAGCAACAAGAGCAATACATGCTTTCTGCATTGAGGATTTTAGTGTTTTTTTGTGAAAGAAAATCTAAGTCTTTAATCTGTGATAGTCTGTGTGTTCGTGAAAGGATTAACTAAAGGATACTATGGAGAATACCACCGAAGATAACCAGGTTGTATCGTTCTTTATTATCCATAGTTAAAAGACTTAGGTCTCTAAATTTCGCTGTGTCGCATGTTCCAAGTTCTGACCCCATAGAATCTGGGACGTGTGCTAACAACGATATATGCCAGACGATCGCCTTCTTTAACCCCCAACAGGCGATCAGCAGATATGAAAATAGGTGTTATGCTACAGTATTTCTAACACGAATATCGGCTGACGTCGTTCTCCGTAGGATCCGAGCGGGTGACGTCACACCCGGTCGCTCGGATGTTTATGTGAAGAAAATTTTTTCATTAATTCACGCATCTTGTTCTGGGTGCTGCGTACTAAAAATGGTACCGGAAACTTTAGAATGATCAATTCTCCTTCGATCAATACTCACCATTCTGTTACTTCTGATATACAGCTGGCCCTGACAGCGGCTCTAGGATTATAGACTTAGAAAGCTTTACCGACTCCTGGGAACCGGGTACCCGGCTCCCCACTGCCGAGTACCCGTTTACCATAGAGCTCATTCTTGTTTGCATAGCAACAAGTGCAATACATGCTTTTCGCATTAGGGATTTTAGTGTTTTTTAAAAAGATTCTAAGTCTTTAATCGGTGATAGTTTGTGCGCTAAAGGAATAACTAAGGACTATGGAGAATACCGCCCAAGATAACCAGGTTGTATTGTTCTTTATATCCATAGTTAAAAGACTTAGGTCTCTAAATTTCGTTGTGTCGCATGTTCCAATTTCTAACCCCATAGAATCTGGGACGTGTGCTAGCAACGATATATGCCAGACGATCGCCTTCTTTAAACCCCAACAGGCGATCGGCAGATATGAAAATAGGTGTTTGCTACGGTATTTCTAACACGAATATCGGCTGACGTCGTTCTCCGTAGAATCCGAGCGGGTGACGTCACACCCGGTCGCTCGGATGTTTATGTGAAGAAAAATTTTTTCATTTATTCGCGCATCTTGTTCTGGGTGCTGCGTACTAAAAAATGGTACCGGAAACTTTAGAATGATCAAGTTTTTCGTGTGATCACGATCGGTTTGCAATGATCGGTGGTTTCAAAATTCTTGAGTAGATGCGTGGTCTGCGGTTTTACCGTGTGAGACAGCAGTTGTTATACATTTTGTTGTTTTCTTCACATATCGTGCTGCGTTCGTTAGGAGTATAATTTATATTGATTGGTAAATATACCCTGAATGCTATGCGATATGATTCCTGGAGCCGTTACACATCCTGTAGGATCTATTATGGGTGTGTTGTGCCCGCCGCGTTCTTGTCGTCATAATCAATGCGATCGTTGTTGTAACGTGGCGGGGTGGGGTGCGGGAGGTTACGGTTAATTTATGAGTCAAAATATTTGAAAATTAATTGTCTGCCTTCCATCCGTGTCTCGTTCCGCTTGTTTATTGTAGGTTTGTGCTTATTTTATAGGCCAAGCCAGCCCCGCCATCATGTGACGACTGCCATAAGTTTGTCCGTGTTATGTTCAAGGACCATGTCTGTTTTAGGTGTGCCCTGTGTAATATAGATCATAGGTGTAATGTTTGTGCAGTGTGGTCCGTCGAAACGATGGTTAAGTTCCTTGCCCAGAAGGACTTGGCTGGGTCTGACGCGGGGTCAGGCGGTCCGAGAGGAAATCGTGGAGCGCCCGGTTCGGCCGGTGGGGGTGCTCCACGTCCCCAGCTGGAGGTGGCGGAGATGGCACCGCCGGCGTGGTTTGGTCCGGCTATGCAGGGTTTTCTGCATAGCGTTCTGCCCACGCTGGTGTCGTCCCTGCTACCAAAGGTTGGGGGGCAGTTTCTCCCCATGCCTGGTACGGATCCTGTCTTCGGACAGGATTCTGGACTGGTTACCGAGGGGGCCGTCTCGTACGGCCCCCTGGCGGGTCCGTCTGGCTTCGGCCAGACGGGTTCTGTCTCTCTGCGGCCACCTCCGGGTGGTCCAGTAGCGGTGGCCGGTCCGTCAGGTGTGGGAGCCGTCCGCCAGGACGGCTCCACGGTTTATTCGTCTAGTGACGGCTCTTCGGAGTCTGAAGACGATGAGGCCGAGGAGGAGAAGTTGCTGCGGCCCGTGAAGCCGCAGGTGGAGAATATGGAGGTTGATTCCGTCCTGGACGGAACCGGCCTCCATTTGTCTGGTTTGGCGCAAGCCAGGTCAGCGGCTCCGCCTGCGGCTGAGGCCAATCCGTTACCGTGCACCGGTTCCACGCGGCTTGGTTTGTCACCAGCCGTCAGGGGAACCGGTGTGCCGGGCCAGGCGTGGTACTCACCTATCTCGCCTGGTCTGGCAGCCGGACATGGGGTGCCGTTGGCGCCCGTGGCTGGCTATGGTTCCGCGACGGTTACGGGTCCGTACGGTTTTCCGTGCGGACCTACCCCATGGACCGGAGTGTTTCATGGGGTGGCGGCGGAACCATGTGGTAGCGGAGTGCCTGGCGTGTCAGCCGTGGCTCCTGGCCGGGAGGCCATGGCTGGCAGACCCGTAAGCATGTCAACGGGTGACGTGTTTGCGGGGGTATCTTCTTCGGAGATAGACTGGTCTGATGCTCTGGCGTGGCTAGCCAGAGTTGACCCGTCTGTGGTTTCGGCCACGGCCGATGAAGATGCGCCCCGTCCGTCGGTTGCGTCGATTAGGACGGGGATTTTGCCCGCGGCCCGGATCCAGTCAGTGGGACTGGATCCACGGTTCATTGATTTGTTGGATGCTATTTATAGTAAACAACTGATGACCAAGGGTCAGCTCCCTGCGGCCTCCAGGGAGGTGCGGGCAAGGTGCCGTATTCCGAGGGGTGAATACGACAGGTATGGTGTAGTCCCGTCGGTCACTGAGGATGACCGTTGGTACTGGGCGTCCAGAGTGCGGGGTCGGGTGGTCCCGGTCCGGCACTAGTGGATAAAGCCCAGGTACACCAGGAAGAAGTCCTGGCCCTATGCGATGAGGGTGTGAGGGCAGCCATGAGCGCTGTCAATCACTCCTATCGTCTACTTCAGTCGGTGTGGGCTGAAGCGGGGGCAGGCCACCCTGTGCCACCTGTGGCGCTATCGTGCGTTAATGACGGCTTGGTGCTGTCAATGGACGCATTGGCAAGGGTGCAAGCGCGTGTGACGAAGTCCAGGAGGCAAATGGTCATTGACCATATGCGTCCGGCTACGGCAGTCAGGGAGCGTCTTCTTGGGACGCCCCTGACAGGGCCTAGCATCTTTGGTGGCCAGGCGCGGGCCATCTTAGAGGACACCGCCAGCATTGCGCAGAATCGGTTAGCGGTGAATCTCCAGCTAGAGCTGGTGCGGCAAGCGCACGCACTAGGGGCTGTGGGCAAGCCGCTAACCGGACAGCCTTCGAAGAAACAGAAGAAGCATAAGGGCAAGGCGAAAGCCAGGCCTATTGCGACTTCTGTTTCGGCTGGGTTTTCTGAGCCGCCGCCGGCAAAGAAACCCAGGAAGGCTGTAGAGGCGCCTACCCTTCCCAATGTTGCTCCTGACCGCCCTAGAGGTGGTAAGGGCAAGGGGAAGGGTAAGGGTAAGGCCTCAAAGGGCGGACAGAAGGGGCCGAAGCGTACCTGAGGGTACGCAAGCTCCCTTCATATCCGCCTGGACCGCACCTGTGCGACAGGAACAGCGGTGCCAGTTATACCCGTCGTGCCTAGAACGAAATGGTTCTCACTCTCTCTCGTTAAGAAAGGGGGGGGGGGGGGCGGACTGCGAGCCGGACAACCCCGTTAGACGTCGAGGCGTCTATGGTGGGTGGAAGGCTCATGCGTTTCGTCGAGGCTTGGCGAGGTGTGACGTCAGACAGTCTGGTCCTGGGATGGTTATCCCAGGGTTACATGCCGGAGTGGTGGGACTTTCCGCCGCAAAATCTGTCTTTGGCACCAGTCTGGACACCCGTACCAAGGGAGCCAGACAAGTTAGAAGCCGTTCAAAAGGAAGTGTCGGGTTTGCTTCTGAAGGGAGCAATAAAACCAGCAAACCGGAACACTCCAGGCTTCTATTCAAACATGTTCCTTGTCCCCAAGAGCACGGGGGGATGGAGACCCATACTCAATCTCAGGCCATTAAATTGGTTTATCCATACGCCTCGGTTCCAGATGGAAACACCGAGGTCGGTAATGGCGGGATTGAGGAAAGGAATGTGGTGTGTATCGATCGATCTGAAAGATGCATATTTCCACATTCCGATCAATCAGAGTTGGCACAGGTTTCTGAGATTTGCGTTTCAGAATCAAGTATGGGAGTTTACAGTTCTCCCGTTTGGCCTGTCGACAGCTCCGAGGGTTTTCACAAGAGTGGTCCTTGCGGTGACAGCGTTTCTCAGAAAAGAGAACGTGGCGCTACACACCTACATAGACGACTGGCTGCTCAAGGCAGACTCGGCAGCCAGGTTGAACGTGGATACTGCTCTGACTCTGAAGTTACTTTCAGATCTAGGCTGGTTAGTCAACGAGGAGAAATCCGAGTTGACACCCACTCAACATTTCGTTTATTTGGGGATGCGATTCGACCTCGAGGAGGGCAGGGTTTACCCGTCAGAGCCCAGAGTGGTGTCTCTGTTAGCCATCCTCGGGAGTTTTCGAGTGGGAAACCACATTCAGGCGAGGCGGTTCCTTCAGATGCTGGGCATGATGGTCTCCATGGAGCAGGTTATCCCGTACGCTGCTCTAATGCGAAGACCTATCCAGTTGTATCTGATGTCTCTGTGGAAACAGAGAACAGAACCCCTGTCAAAACTGGTGCCAGTTTTGGAGCCGATAATATCGCATCTTCTATGGTGGAAACAGCGTCAGAATCTCCTAATAGGGGTTTCGCTGCACCTACCCCACCCCCAGCTGTCCGTTTACACGGATGCATCGCTGGAAGGGTGGGGTGCCTGCCTGGGAGAACACCAGGTCTCGGGCACATGGACTCTCCCGGAGAGTCAGCTGCATATCAATCTGTTGGAAATGATGGCAGTGGAACTGGCGTTGGAAGAATTCCTTCCGATGATCAGGGGCAAGGTGATATTGATACGGTCGGACAATTCGACAGTAGTATCATATATAAATCGCCAAGGAGGGACCAGGTCGCCCACCCTGTGCATCAGGGTGTGGCACTTGATTCAATGGTGCAGGAATTACTCGGTTGTTTTGAAAGCAGCTCATATTCCTGGCCGATTGAACATTCTGGCCGATGCTTTGTCTCGCAGACAGAGAATCCTGCCAACAGAATGGTCCCTCAACCCTCCAGTTCTACGACGGATCTTCGAGCATTGGGGCAAACCCAACGTGGACTTGTTCGCCACAAAGGAAAATGCTCAAATCATGACATATGTCTCGCCGATTCCAGATCCAAATGCCGTCGATACAGACGCTCTGGCGATAAGCTGGAGAGGGATGCACGCTTACGCGTATCCACCCACCATTCTTCTACCGAAGGTATTGGTGAAGGTCAGGGAGGAACCGTGTCTGGTCCTGCTAATAGCGCCGTATTGGCCGAGCAGGGCGTGGTTCACGGATCTTCTAGATCTGCTGGTGGAAAATCCTGTGCAGTTGCCCGAGATTCCGAACATAATCTCCCAGGCCAAGGGACGCTTCCTACACGAGCGTCCCGAAATGTTCAAATTGACTGCGTGGATGTTGTCAAACAACGTTCCACGTCGGAAGGCTTTTCTCGACAGGCTGCTGATTTCATCGCGGCTGCGAGAAGGAGGTCAACCTTCAAGTCATATAACAACAAGGTTAACAGATTTGCAGACTGGTGTGAAGAAAAGGGTATTGATACCTTTCAATCCACTATTCAGCAAATAGCAGACTTTCTCTGTGAGCTGTTCTTTACAGGACTAGCTCCCGTCACAATTGCTGGATACAAGTCAGCTTTGGCATCAGTTATCCCTTGTCTAGCCAACAGGGATAGTCCAGAGGTGGCCCAGTTAAACGTGATGTTGAAGGGAATGAGCAATCTCCGCCCGAGACAACCGGTAGTCATTCCAGCCTGGAGTCTATCTTTAGTGCTTAATGTACTGGCCAAGCACCCATTCGAACCGTTGCGTTCGGCTAGTCTAAAGCATTTGACTCTAAAGGCGGTCTTTCTATTGGCAGCTTCCTCAGCTAGAAGGCGCAGTGAGATCCATGCGCTTTCGGCAGAGAGGAACCGATTTATTGTTTCTGGAGAAGGTCTGCGTCTTCTGCCAAGAGCAGAATTTATGTCAAAGAACCAATCTTTGAGATATCCCGGCAAACCGATCATTATACCGAAGTTAACCAGGTTTGATCGTGATGCCAGTGTCTGGTGCCCGGTCCGTGCTTTGACTAAGTACAAGAAACGGACTGACTCGTTACGGTCGAACGATAGACATCTGTGGATCTGCCATAAAAAGCCTTATGGCGCCGCATCCATGGATACTATCTCTCGTTGGGTGGTCGAATGCATTCAAACTACTCATGAGATGGCGACTGGGCACCAGGTGCAGGGCGTAAGGGCACACGATGTTAGAGGAATAGCCGCCTCGACCGCCCTTTACAATGGTGTTCCGTTAGAGGACATCATGGCCGTTGCACAATGGCACTGTGAGTCCTCATTTACGGATTACTATATGAGGGATGTGTCAGACTCAGCCAATCCACTCGCTTTAGCTGTTTTGAAACGATAGTTAGTGACCACACTGCTTTTCCCCTTTTTTCACTTTGGTAAGAAAAGAACCTAAAGCAGGCATGGTCAAGCGAGAGGATGTCAACCAGATTGTGTCACTGATGGCCGAACCGGTGAATGGTTGTAGGCGGTACGTCTGAAGTCCTGTTATCATAAGGTAATTCAACAAGTGAGAGTTTTTTGTATTATGTATATGTATCATGTTCATTCATCGTATATATTCATGCTCATTCCAGGCTAATACAAGCGATATGCAGGGAGTAGTTAACCCTCTTGGCATATTGGTGTTTTCAGGCGAGATACATGTTCGTTAGTTCTCTCCCTTTTCTTAGGAGGAAAAAGGGGGGGGGGGGGGCTGTGACGCGAATGTGATTCGGTTCCGTGAACTTGACGGTCCTTTTAGGTCTCCGTTAGTCAAGTTTGAAGTCTAAAATCTTTCTCCAAGGGGCAAAATTAGCATGTATGGCTTGCCCCTTCCCACCAGGTGACTGATCAAATCTGGTGTATATCAGAAGTAACAGAATGGTGAGTATTGATCGAAGGAGAATGCAGGAAATGTCAATTTCCCTTTCTCCGAGATCTAACAATACTCACCATTCTGTTACGGACCCAGCCTCCCAGCCCCACGGAGGCAAGCCATAGTTTTCTCTTGTTTGGTGGCTATGCAAACAATATGAGCTCTATGGTAAACGGGTACTCGGCAGTGGGGAGCCGGGTACCCGGTTCCCAGGAGTCGGTAAAGCTTTCTAAGTCTATAATCCTAGAGCCGCTGTCAGGGCCAGCTGTATATCAGAAGTAACAGAATGGTGAGTATTGTTAGATCTCGGAGAAAGGGAAATTGACATTTCCTGCAGTTTACGTGCGATCACGATCGGTTTGCAATGATCGGTGGTTTCAAAATTCTTGAGTAGATGCGTGGTCTGCGGTTTTACCGTGTGATACAGCAGTTTGTTATACATTTTGTTGTTTTCTTCACATATCGTGCTGCTTTCGTTAGGAGTATAATTTATATTGATTAGTAAATATACCCCGAATGCTATGCGATATGATTCCTGGAGCCGTTACACATCCTGGAGGATCTATTATCGGTGTGTTTAATGCCCGCCTCGTTCTTGTCGTCATAGTCAATGCGATCGTTGTTGTAACATGGCGGGGTGGGGTGCGGGAGGGTTACAGTTAATTTATGAGTCAAATTATTTGAAAATTAATTTTCTTCCTTCCATCCGGGTCTCGTTCCGCTTGTTTATTGTAGGTTTGTGCTTATGTTATAGGCCAAGCCAGCCCCGCCATCATGTGACGAATACCATAAGTTTGTCCGTGTCGTGTTTAAGGACCATGTCTGTTTTAGGTGTTCCCTGTGTAATATTGATCATAGGTGTAATGTTTGTGCAGTGTGGTCCGTTGAGATGATGGTTAAGTTCCTTGCCAGAAGGACTTGGCTGGGTCTGACGCGGGGTCAGGCGGTCCGAGAGTAAATCGTGGAGCGCCCGGTTCGGCCGGTGCGTGTGCTCCACGTCCCCAGCTGGAGGTGGCGGAGATGGCACCGCCGGCATGGTTTGGTCCGGCTGTGCAGGGTTTTTCTGCATAGTGTTCTGCCCACGCTGGTGTCGTCCCTGCTACCAAAGGTTGGGGGGAGTTTCTCCCCATGCCTGGTACGGATCCTGTCCTCGGACAGGATTCTGGACTGGTTACCGAGGGGGCCATCTCGTACGGCCCCCTGGCAGTCCCGTCTGGCTTCGGCCAGACGGGTTTCTGTTTCTCTGCGGCCACCTCCGGGTGGTCCAGTAGCGGTGGCCGGTCCGTCAGGTGTGGGAGCCGTCCGCCAGGACGGTTCCACGGTTGACTCGTCTAGTGACGACTCTTCGGAGTCTGAAGACGAGGAGGCCGAGGAGGAGAGGTTGCTGCGGCCCGTGAAGCTGCAGGTGGAGAACCTAGACGGAACCGGCCTCCATTTGTCTGGTTTGGCGCAAGCCAGGTCAGCGGCTCCGCCTGTGGCTGAGGCAAATCCGTTACCGTGCACCAGTTCCGTGCGGCTTGGTTTGGCACCAGCCGTCATGGGAACGGGTGGGCCGGGCCGGGCGTGGTACTCACCTATCTCGCCTGGTCCGGCAGTCGGACGTGGGGTGCCGTTGGCGCCCGTGTCCGGTTATGGTTCCGCGACTGCTACGGGTCCGTACGGTTTTCCGTGCGGACATACCCCATGGACCGGAGTGTTTCATGGGGTGGCGGCGGAACCGTGTGGTACCGGAGTGCCTGGCGTGTCAGCCGTGGCTCCTTGCTGGGAGGCCGTGGCTGGCAGACCCGTGAGCACGTCAACGGGTGACGTGTTTGCGGGGGGTGTCTTCATCGGAGGTAGATTGGTCAGATGCTCTGGCGTGGCTAGCCAGGGTTGACCCGTCTGTGGTTTCGGCCACGGCCGATGAAGATGCGCCCCGTCCGTCGGTTGCGTCGATCAGGACGGGGATTTTGCCCGCGGCCCGGATCCAGTCAGTGGGACTGGATCCACGGTTCATAGAATGGTTGGATGCTATTTATGGCAAACAACTGATGACCAAGGGTCAGCTCCCTGCGGCCTCCAGGGAGGTGCGGGCAAGATGTCGTATTCCGCGGGGGGAATACGACAGGTATGGTGTAGTCCTGTCGGTCACGGAGGATGACCGATGGGTACTGGGCGTCCAGAGTGCCGTGGCGGGTCACCCCGGTCCGGCACTTGTGGACAAGTCTCAGGTACACCAGGAAGAAGTCCTGTCCCTATGCGATGAGGGTGTGAGGGCAGCGATGAGCGCTGTCAACCACTCTTATCGTCTCCTTCAGTCGGTGTGGGCTGAAGCGGGGCAGGCCACCCTGTGCCACCTGTGGCGCTTTCATGTGTCAATGACGGCCTGGTGCTGTCGATGGACGCATTGGCAAGGGTGCAAGTGCGTGTGACGAAATCCAGGAGGCAAATGGTCATTGACCATATGCGTCCGGCTACGGCAGTCAGGGAGCGTCTTCTTGGGACGCCCCTGACAGGGCCTAGCATCTTCGGTGGCCAAGCGCGGGCCATCTTAGAGGATACCGCCAGTATCGCGCAGAATCGGTTAGCGGTAAACCTACAGCTAGAGCTAGTGCGGCAAGCGCACGCACTAGGGCCTGTGGGGAAACCGCTAACGGGACAACCTTCAAAGGAGCAGAAGAAGCATAAGGGCAAGGCGAAAGCTAGGCCTGTTGCGACTTCTGCTTCAGCTGGGTTTCAGAGCCGCCGCCGGCGAAGAAGCCCAGGAAGGTTGTAGAGGCGCCTACCCTCCCCAATGTTGCTCCTGACCACCCTAGAGGCGGGAAGGGCAAGGGGAAGGGTAAGGGTAAGGCCTCAAAGGGCGGACAGAAGGGGCCGAAGCGTACCTGAGGGTACGAAAGCTCCCTTCATATCCGCCTGGACCGCGCCTGTGCGACAGGAACAGCGGTGCCAGTTATACCCGTCGTGCCTAGAACGAAATGGTTCTCTCTCTCTCTCGTTAAGAAAGAGGGGGGGGGGGGCGGACTGCGAGCCGGACAACCCCGTTAGACGTCGAGGCGTCTATGGTGGGTGGAAGGCTCATGCGTTTCGTCGAGGCCTGGCAAGGTGTGACGTCAGACAGTCTGGTCCTGGGATGGTTATCCCAGGGTTACATGCCGGAGTGGTGGGACTTTCCACCACAAAATCTGTCTTTGGCACCTGTCTGGATACACGTACCAAGGGAGCCAGACAAGTTAGAAGCCGTTCAAAAGGAAGTGTCGGGTTTGCTTCTGAAGGGAGCAATAAAACCAGCAAACCGAAACACTCCAGGCTTCTATTCAAACATGTTCCTTGTCCTCAAGAGCACAGGGGGATGGAGACCCATACTCAATCTCAGGCCATTAAATTGGTTTATCCATACGCCTCGGTTCCAGATGGAAACGCCGAGGTCGGTAATGCGGGATTGAGGAAAGGAATGTGGTGTGTATCGATCGATCTGAAAGATGCATATTTCCACATTCCGATCAATCGGAGTTGGCACAGGTTTCTGAGATTTGCGTTTCAGAATCAAGTATGGGAGTTTACAGTTCTCCCGTTTGGCCTGTCGACAGCTCCGAGGGTTTTCACAAGAGTGGTCCTTGCGGTGACAGCGTTTCTCAGAAAAGAGAACGTGGCGCTACACACCTACATAGACGACTGGCTGCTCAAGGCAGACTCGGCAGCCAGGTTGAACGTGGATACTGCTCTGACTCTGAAGTTACTTTCAGATCTAGGCTGGTTAGTCAACGAGGAGAAATCCGAGTTGACACCCACTCAACATTTCGTTTATTTGGGGATGCGATTCGACCTCGAGGAGGGCAGGGTTTACCCGTCAGAGCCCAGAGTGGTGTCTCTGTTAGCCATCCTCGGGAGTTTTCGAGTGGGAAACCACATTCAGGCGAGGCGGTTCCTTCAGATGCTGGGCATGATGGTCTCCATGGAGCAGGTTATCCCGTACGCTGCTCTAATGCGAAGACCTATCCAGTTGTATCTGATGTCTCTGTGGAAACAGAGAACAGAACCCCTGTCAAAACTGGTGCCAGTTTTGGAGCCGATAATATCGCATCTTCTATGGTGGAAACAGCGTCAGAATCTCCTAATAGGGGTTTCGCTGCACCTACCCCACCCCCAGCTGTCCGTTTACACGGATGCATCGCTGGAAGGGTGGGGTGCCTGCCTGGGAGAACACCAGGTCTCGGGCACATGGACTCTCCCGGAGAGTCAGCTGCATATCAATCTGTTGGAAATGATGGCAGTGGAACTGGCGTTGGAAGAATTCCTTCCGATGATCAGGGGCAAGGTGATATTGATACGGTCGGACAATTCGACAGTAGTATCATATATAAATCGCCAAGGAGGGACCAGGTCGCCCACCCTGTGCATCAGGGTGTGGCACTTGATTCAATGGTGCAGGAATTACTCGGTTGTTTTGAAAGCAGCTCATATTCCTGGCCGATTGAACATTCTGGCCGATGCTTTGTCTCGCAGACAGAGAATCCTGCCAACAGAATGGTCCCTCAACCCTCCAGTTCTACGACGGATCTTCGAGCATTGGGGCAAACCCAACGTGGACTTGTTCGCCACAAAGGAAAATGCTCAAATCATGACATATGTCTCGCCGATTCCAGATCCAAATGCCGTCGATACAGACGCTCTGGCGATAAGCTGGAGAGGGATGCACGCTTACGCGTATCCACCCACCATTCTTCTACCGAAGGTATTGGTGAAGGTCAGGGAGGAACCGTGTCTGGTCCTGCTAATAGCGCCGTATTGGCCGAGCAGGGCGTGGTTCACGGATCTTCTAGATCTGCTGGTGGAAAATCCTGTGCAGTTGCCCGAGATTCCGAACATAATCTCCCAGGCCAAGGGACGCTTCCTACACGAGCGTCCCGAAATGTTCAAATTGACTGCGTGGATGTTGTCAAACAACGTTCCACGTCGGAAGGCTTTTCTCGACAGGCTGCTGATTTCATCGCGGCTGCGAGAAGGAGGTCAACCTTCAAGTCATATAACAACAAGGTTAACAGATTTGCAGACTGGTGTGAAGAAAAGGGTATTGATACCTTTCAATCCACTATTCAGCAAATAGCAGACTTTCTCTGTGAGCTGTTCTTTACAGGACTAGCTCCCGTCACAATTGCTGGATACAAGTCAGCTTTGGCATCAGTTATCCCTTGTCTAGCCAACAGGGATAGTCCAGAGGTGGCCCAGTTAAACGTGATGTTGAAGGGAATGAGCAATCTCCGCCCGAGACAACCGGTAGTCATTCCAGCCTGGAGTCTATCTTTAGTGCTTAATGTACTGGCCAAGCACCCATTCGAACCGTTGCGTTCGGCTAGTCTAAAGCATTTGACTCTAAAGGCGGTCTTTCTATTGGCAGCTTCCTCAGCTAGAAGGCGCAGTGAGATCCATGCGCTTTCGGCAGAGAGGAACCGATTTATTGTTTCTGGAGAAGGTCTGCGTCTTCTGCCAAGAGCAGAATTTATGTCAAAGAACCAATCTTTGAGATATCCCGGCAAACCGATCATTATACCGAAGTTAACCAGGTTTGATCGTGATGCCAGTGTCTGGTGCCCGGTCCGTGCTTTGACTAAGTACAAGAAACGGACTGACTCGTTACGGTCGAACGATAGACATCTGTGGATCTGCCATAAAAAGCCTTATGGCGCCGCATCCATGGATACTATCTCTCGTTGGGTGGTCGAATGCATTCAAACTACTCATGAGATGGCGACTGGGCACCAGGTGCAGGGCGTAAGGGCACACGATGTTAGAGGAATAGCCGCCTCGACCGCCCTTTACAATGGTGTTCCGTTAGAGGACATCATGGCCGTTGCACAATGGCACTGTGAGTCCTCATTTACGGATTACTATATGAGGGATGTGTCAGACTCAGCCAATCCACTCGCTTTAGCTGTTTTGAAACGATAGTTAGTGACCACACTGCTTTTCCCCTTTTTTCACTTTGGTAAGAAAAGAACCTAAAGCAGGCATGGTCAAGCGAGAGGATGTCAACCAGATTGTGTCACTGATGGCCGAACCGGTGAATGGTTGTAGGCGGTACGTCTGAAGTCCTGTTATCATAAGGTAATTCAACAAGTGAGAGTTTTTTGTATTATGTATATGTATCATGTTCATTCATCGTATATATTCATGCTCATTCCAGGCTAATACAAGCGATATGCAGGGAGTAGTTAACCCTCTTGGCATATTGGTGTTTTCAGGCGAGATACATGTTCGTTAGTTCTCTCCCTTTTCTTAGGAGGAAAAAGGGGGGGGGGGGGCTGTGACGCGAATGTGATTCGGTTCCGTGAACTTGACGGTCCTTTTAGGTCTCCGTTAGTCAAGTTTGAAGTCTAAAATCTTTCTCCAAGGGGCAAAATTAGCATGTATGGCTTGCCCCTTCCCACCAGGTGACTGATCAAATCTGGTGTATATCAGAAGTAACAGAATGGTGAGTATTGATCGAAGGAGAATGCAGGAAATGTCAATTTCCCTTTCTCCGAGATCTAACAATACTCACCATTCTGTTACGGACCCAGCCTCCCAGCCCCACGGAGGCAAGCCATAGTTTTCTCTTGTTTGGTGGCTATGCAAACAATATGAGCTCTATGGTAAACGGGTACTCGGCAGTGGGGAGCCGGGTACCCGGTTCCCAGGAGTCGGTAAAGCTTTCTAAGTCTATAATCCTAGAGCCGCTGTCAGGGCCAGCTGTATATCAGAAGTAACAGAATGGTGAGTATTGTTAGATCTCGGAGAAAGGGAAATTGACATTTCCTGCAGTTTACGTGCGATCACGATCGGTTTGCAATGATCGGTGGTTTCAAAATTCTTGAGTAGATGCGTGGTCTGCGGTTTTACCGTGTGATACAGCAGTTTGTTATACATTTTGTTGTTTTCTTCACATATCGTGCTGCTTTCGTTAGGAGTATAATTTATATTGATTAGTAAATATACCCCGAATGCTATGCGATATGATTCCTGGAGCCGTTACACATCCTGGAGGATCTATTATCGGTGTGTTTAATGCCCGCCTCGTTCTTGTCGTCATAGTCAATGCGATCGTTGTTGTAACATGGCGGGGTGGGGTGCGGGAGGGTTACAGTTAATTTATGAGTCAAATTATTTGAAAATTAATTTTCTTCCTTCCATCCGGGTCTCGTTCCGCTTGTTTATTGTAGGTTTGTGCTTATGTTATAGGCCAAGCCAGCCCCGCCATCATGTGACGAATACCATAAGTTTGTCCGTGTCGTGTTTAAGGACCATGTCTGTTTTAGGTGTTCCCTGTGTAATATTGATCATAGGTGTAATGTTTGTGCAGTGTGGTCCGTTGAGATGATGGTTAAGTTCCTTGCCAGAAGGACTTGGCTGGGTCTGACGCGGGGTCAGGCGGTCCGAGAGTAAATCGTGGAGCGCCCGGTTCGGCCGGTGCGTGTGCTCCACGTCCCCAGCTGGAGGTGGCGGAGATGGCACCGCCGGCATGGTTTGGTCCGGCTGTGCAGGGTTTTTCTGCATAGTGTTCTGCCCACGCTGGTGTCGTCCCTGCTACCAAAGGTTGGGGGGAGTTTCTCCCCATGCCTGGTACGGATCCTGTCCTCGGACAGGATTCTGGACTGGTTACCGAGGGGGCCATCTCGTACGGCCCCCTGGCAGTCCCGTCTGGCTTCGGCCAGACGGGTTTCTGTTTCTCTGCGGCCACCTCCGGGTGGTCCAGTAGCGGTGGCCGGTCCGTCAGGTGTGGGAGCCGTCCGCCAGGACGGTTCCACGGTTGACTCGTCTAGTGACGACTCTTCGGAGTCTGAAGACGAGGAGGCCGAGGAGGAGAGGTTGCTGCGGCCCGTGAAGCTGCAGGTGGAGAACCTAGACGGAACCGGCCTCCATTTGTCTGGTTTGGCGCAAGCCAGGTCAGCGGCTCCGCCTGTGGCTGAGGCAAATCCGTTACCGTGCACCAGTTCCGTGCGGCTTGGTTTGGCACCAGCCGTCATGGGAACGGGTGGGCCGGGCCGGGCGTGGTACTCACCTATCTCGCCTGGTCCGGCAGTCGGACGTGGGGTGCCGTTGGCGCCCGTGTCCGGTTATGGTTCCGCGACTGCTACGGGTCCGTACGGTTTTCCGTGCGGACATACCCCATGGACCGGAGTGTTTCATGGGGTGGCGGCGGAACCGTGTGGTACCGGAGTGCCTGGCGTGTCAGCCGTGGCTCCTTGCTGGGAGGCCGTGGCTGGCAGACCCGTGAGCACGTCAACGGGTGACGTGTTTGCGGGGGGTGTCTTCATCGGAGGTAGATTGGTCAGATGCTCTGGCGTGGCTAGCCAGGGTTGACCCGTCTGTGGTTTCGGCCACGGCCGATGAAGATGCGCCCCGTCCGTCGGTTGCGTCGATCAGGACGGGGATTTTGCCCGCGGCCCGGATCCAGTCAGTGGGACTGGATCCACGGTTCATAGAATGGTTGGATGCTATTTATGGCAAACAACTGATGACCAAGGGTCAGCTCCCTGCGGCCTCCAGGGAGGTGCGGGCAAGATGTCGTATTCCGCGGGGGGAATACGACAGGTATGGTGTAGTCCTGTCGGTCACGGAGGATGACCGATGGGTACTGGGCGTCCAGAGTGCCGTGGCGGGTCACCCCGGTCCGGCACTTGTGGACAAGTCTCAGGTACACCAGGAAGAAGTCCTGTCCCTATGCGATGAGGGTGTGAGGGCAGCGATGAGCGCTGTCAACCACTCTTATCGTCTCCTTCAGTCGGTGTGGGCTGAAGCGGGGCAGGCCACCCTGTGCCACCTGTGGCGCTTTCATGTGTCAATGACGGCCTGGTGCTGTCGATGGACGCATTGGCAAGGGTGCAAGTGCGTGTGACGAAATCCAGGAGGCAAATGGTCATTGACCATATGCGTCCGGCTACGGCAGTCAGGGAGCGTCTTCTTGGGACGCCCCTGACAGGGCCTAGCATCTTCGGTGGCCAAGCGCGGGCCATCTTAGAGGATACCGCCAGTATCGCGCAGAATCGGTTAGCGGTAAACCTACAGCTAGAGCTAGTGCGGCAAGCGCACGCACTAGGGCCTGTGGGGAAACCGCTAACGGGACAACCTTCAAAGGAGCAGAAGAAGCATAAGGGCAAGGCGAAAGCTAGGCCTGTTGCGACTTCTGCTTCAGCTGGGTTTCAGAGCCGCCGCCGGCGAAGAAGCCCAGGAAGGTTGTAGAGGCGCCTACCCTCCCCAATGTTGCTCCTGACCACCCTAGAGGCGGGAAGGGCAAGGGGAAGGGTAAGGGTAAGGCCTCAAAGGGCGGACAGAAGGGGCCGAAGCGTACCTGAGGGTACGAAAGCTCCCTTCATATCCGCCTGGACCGCGCCTGTGCGACAGGAACAGCGGTGCCAGTTATACCCGTCGTGCCTAGAACGAAATGGTTCTCTCTCTCTCTCGTTAAGAAAGAGGGGGGGGGGGGCGGACTGCGAGCCGGACAACCCCGTTAGACGTCGAGGCGTCTATGGTGGGTGGAAGGCTCATGCGTTTCGTCGAGGCCTGGCAAGGTGTGACGTCAGACAGTCTGGTCCTGGGATGGTTATCCCAGGGTTACATGCCGGAGTGGTGGGACTTTCCACCACAAAATCTGTCTTTGGCACCTGTCTGGATACACGTACCAAGGGAGCCAGACAAGTTAGAAGCCGTTCAAAAGGAAGTGTCGGGTTTGCTTCTGAAGGGAGCAATAAAACCAGCAAACCGAAACACTCCAGGCTTCTATTCAAACATGTTCCTTGTCCTCAAGAGCACAGGGGGATGGAGACCCATACTCAATCTCAGGCCATTAAATTGGTTTATCCATACGCCTCGGTTCCAGATGGAAACGCCGAGGTCGGTAATGCGGGATTGAGGAAAGGAATGTGGTGTGTATCGATCGATCTGAAAAATGCATATTTCCACATTCCTATGAATCGGAGTTGGCACAGGTTTCTGAGATTTGCGTTTCAGAATCAAGTATGGGAGTTTACAGTTCTCCCGTTTGGCCTGTCGACAGCTCCGAGGGTTTTCACAAGAGTGGTCCTTGCGGTGACAGCGTTTCTCAGAAAAGAGAACGTGGCGCTACACACCTACATAGACGACTGGCTGCTCAAGGCAGACTCGGCAGCCAGGTTGAACGTGGATACTGCTCTGACTCTGAAGTTACTTTCAGATCTACGCTGCATAGTCAACGAGGAGAAATCCGAGTTGACGCCCACTCAACGTTTCGTTTATTTGGGGATGCGATTCGACCTCGAGTAGGGCAGGGTTTACCCGTCAGAGCCCAGAGTGGTGTCTCTGTTAGCCATCCTCAAGAGTTTTCGAGTGGGAAACCACATTCAGGCGAGGCGGTTCCTTCAGATGCTGGGCATGATGGTCTCCATGGAGCAGGTTATCCCGTACGCTGCTCTAATGCGAAGGCCTATCCAGTTGTATCTGATGTCTCTGTGGAAACAGAGAACAGAACCCCTGTCAAAACTGCTGCCAGTTTTGGAGCCGATAATATCGCATCTTCTATGGTGGAAACAGCGTCAGAATCTCCTATTAGGGGTTTCGCTGCACCTACCCCGCCCCCAGCTGTCCGTCTACACGGATGCATCGCTGGAAGGGTGGGGTGCCTGCCTGGGAGAACACCAGGTCTCGGGCACATGGACTCTCCCGGAGAGTCAGCTGCATATCAATCTGTTGGAAATGATGGCAGTGGAACTGGCGTTGGAAGAATTCCTTCCGATTGAACATTCTGGCGGATGCTTTGTCTCGCAGACAGAGAATCCTGCCAACAGAATGGTCCCTCAACCCTCCAGTTCTGCGACGGATCTTCGAGCATTGGGGCAAACCCAACGTGGACTTGTTCGCCACAAAGGAAAATGCTCAAATCATGACATATGTCTCGCCGATTACAGATCCAAATGCCGTCGATACAGACGCTCTGGCGATAAGCTGGAGAGGGATGCACGCTTACGCGTACCCACCATTCTTCTACCGAAGGTATTGGTGAAGGTCAGGGAGGAACCGTGTCGGGTCCTGCTAATAGCGCCGTATTGGCCGAGCAGGGCGTGGTTCACGGATCTTCTAGATCTGCTGGTGGAAAATCCTGTGCAGTTGCCCGAGATTCCGAACATAATCTCCCAGGCCAAGGGACGCTTCCTACACGAGCGTCCCGAAATGTTCAATTGACTGCGTGGATGTTATCAAACAGCGTTCCACGTCGGAAGGCTTTTCTCGACAGGCTGCTGATTTCATCGCGGCTGCGAGAAGGAGGTCAACCTTCAAGTCATATAACAACAAGGTTAATAGATTTGCAGACTGGTGTGAAGAAAAGGGTATTGATACCTTTCAATCCACTATCAGCAAATAGCAGACTTTCTCTGTGAGCTGTCCTTTTGAGGACTAGCTCCCGTCACAGTTGCTGGATACAAGTCAGCTTTGGCATCAGTTATCCGTTGTCTAGCCAACAGGGATAGTCCAGAGGTGGCCCAGTTAAATGTGATGTTGAAGGGAATGAGCAATCTCCGACCGAGACAACCGGTAGTCATTCCAGCCTGGAGTCTATCTTTAGTGCTTAATGTACTGGCCAAGCACCCTTTCGAACCGTTGCGTTCGGCTAGTCTAAAGCATTTGACTCTAAAGGCGGTCTTACTATTGGCAGCTTCCTCAGCTAGAAGGCGCAGTGAGAGCCATGCGCTTTCGGCAGAGAGGAACCGATTTATTGTTTCTGGAGAAGGTCTGCGTCTTCTGCCAAGAGCAGAGGTTATGTCAAAGAACCAATCTTTGAGATATCCCGGCAAACCGATCATTATACCGAAGTTAACAAGGTTTGATCGTGATGCCAGTGTCTGGTGCCCGGTCCGTGCTTTGACTAAGTACAAGAAACGGACTGACTCGTTACGGTCGAACGATAGACATCTGTGGATCTGCCATAAAAAGTCTTATGGCGCCGCATCCATGGATACTATCTCTCATTTGGTGGTCTAATGCATTCAGACTACTCACGAGATGGCGACTGGGCACCAGGTGCAAGGCGTAAGGGCACACAATGTCAGAGGAATAGCCGCCTCGACCGCCCTTTACAATGGTGTTCCGTTATAGGACATCATGGCCGTTGCACAATGGCACTGTGAGTCCTCATTCACGGATTACTATATGAGGGATGTGTCAGACTCAGCCAATCCACTCGCTTTAGCTGTTTTCAAATGATAGTTAGTGACCACACTGCTTTTCACCCTTTTCTCACTTTGGTAAGAAAAGAACCTAAAGCAGGCATGGTCAGGCGAGAGGATGTCAACCAGATTGTGTCACCGATGGCCGAACCGGTGAATGGTTGGAGGCGGTACGTCTGAAGTCCAATTATCATAAGGTAATTCAATAAGCGAGAGTTTTTTGTATTATGTATATGTATCATGTTCATTCATCTTATATATTCATGCTCATTCCCAGGCTAATACATGGAATATGCAGGGAGTAGTTAACCCTCTTGGCATATTTGTGTTTTCAGGCGACATACATGTTCGTTAGTTCTCTCCCTTTTCTTAGGAGGAAAAAGGGGGTGGAACTGTGACGCGAATGTGATTCGGTTCCGTGAACTTGACGGTCCTTTTAGGTCTCCGTTAGTCAAGTTTGAAGTCTAAAATCTTTCTCCAAGGGGCAAAATTAGCATGTATGGCTTGCCCCTTCCCACCAGGTTACTGATCAAATCTGGTGTATATCAGAAGTAACAGAATGGTGAGTATTGATCGAAGGAGAATGCAGGAAATGTCAATTTCCCTTTCTCCGAGATCTAACAATACTCACCATTCTGTTACAGACCCAGCCTCCCAGCCCCACGGAGGCAAGCCATAGTTTTCTCTTGTTTGGTGGCTATGCAAACAATATGAGCTCTATGGTAAACAGGTACTCGGCAGTTGGGAGCCGAGTACCCGGTTCCCAGGAGTCGGTAAAGCTTTCTAAGTCTATAATCCTAGAGCCGCTGTCAAGGCCAGCTGTATATCAGAAGTAACAGAATGGTGAGTATTGTTAGATCTCGGAGAAAGGGAAATTGACATTTCCTGCAGTCTATATCTATGTTTGGTGTAAATATCAATCTCGTCAATGACCCTTTTACGGTAGGATAATTGATGTGTTTTTTTAACGAGCGTTTCTATGTTTTTTAAGATTAAGTTGTAATCACAATTATCCCTGTAAATGAATTGCGTAGGTAATTCATGAATTAACATCTTCACGCGATGTGTAATGTCGCTAACGTAGGAATGTGTTCGATTTTAGTGTCTGTGGGTGAAGGTGTTAAACAGGTTTTTTCCTTCCTCGTCAAGCTCGGGTTTTGTTATGCAAATGAGATTGGCAAAAGGCTGGAATGTTAGTGATGTGTAGGTGGATTGATTGACAGGTGTCGATTTCGGGTGAGAGTTGAGATGGTAAGGTGTGAGTGCGATTTAGGGGCACTTGAACAAACAATTGTCAGCAGACAACATCAATCCGTTAATTCGATCAATCAGTTGTGACTGAAGATGAGCCACTGGATAACGAGATAGCCGCAGACGTGTGTGACGGGTGAGTTGCCAGTAGTTTTTTAAATAATTGTCGGGGCGATTGTTTTGTTGAAGAAACGCCATAATGTAGATTTTGGGAAGGGTATAAAAAAAACGGTACCGGGATCAAATTACATAGTGAGTATGTGTAACGTTGCTAGGGTAATTTGTAGAGCTCGAATTGGTTATTAATCATAGCTTGTAGAGTGGCGATAATGAACTGATTTGAGTGGCCTGTTCGTAGCGGTACGTGGATATTATAATGAAACATGATTAAACCTGGTAACTAAATTGATCATTTTAATCTTGTATTGACCGTTAATATGCAAATTACCAGTGGGATTTATTTCCGGTAAACTATAACTAGCTCCGAATTTAATCCGTGGTAAAATGTCATATCAATAGTGTCATCGGCCAGAGGTTATGACGTCATTATTTCGATCGGTAGACGGTAGCCAGGTAATTAGCGTATTCGGAGGGAATGATTGAATGTATTTAAAATATGAGGTTTTAAGGTTTTCACGGGATATGCTCACTTCAAAATCAGGGAATCGTATCAGATGTTAAGTTACACTTCTACCGGTATATGTCATATAGGTTACTTATATTATTTGCGTGAGAGATCTGGTGTTGTTATTGGGAACAGTAGTCTGCTCGGTTTACATTCCTAGCATAGTATTGTTGTTAAATATGACCCCATTTGCCCGTAATATTAAGTTATTGTAGAGTGTCTGCATATGCATAGTAAATGCATGTCAATGGATTGTGAATAGAGGTGTAAATCTGTGTTGGTTTTCAGGGCATTTGTTTGCTTGTATTATATATTCAGAACAGAATGTATATATCGTATCGCCTCTCAATTAGTAGTGGCTATACATTCTGCGACATGCATAGTTGTATCTGCTATGAAAGATTAGGACACGATTGGAATTTATCATTGATTTTCAAATTGCTATCATTAACCCTTTTAAGGCCAGATCACTGGAAATGTATATTCTTTACAATGTATGCAGTATTTTGTTGGGTAATTTTGGGTTAACATGACTGTAAATGACTTGCAGCCATGATAATTTCAAAATATTCAACAGCTCCTATTTGTTTGCACTGAAATGTATCGGCGAAAAACTTAGACACTTTTTTCTATTCGCCATACAAGTTATAGTTTGCATAGCAATGGATGCTATGCCAATATCAAATTCTAAATAGGTCCTGATGGTAACATGATTGAACATTTAAAGCTGAAAGGTCGTGTTAAATATTGTATTCATTAGGGACGAAAATCCGTAAAGCAAACTATAAATAAATTGTGTAGCTATGTATGAGCAATTTATTTAAATTATGATAATTAAAGTTCTCATGTATTGATAAAAGGAAGTCCTGATTTTGACAATTAAAGTTCTCATGTATTGATAAGATCAAGCCATGATTTTGACAATTAAAGTTCTCATGTATTGATAAAAGGAAGTCCTGATTTTGGAAACTCTGAATAAGAAATGATGTTTACTTGATATGGAATACCGTGTCCAGATATCCAATATAAGTTTGGAAGAAAGTTTGAAATAAGCATTAAATTATTGGTTGTTTTGTTAATCAAAGTCTTCAGAAGAGTTGCTGTTTTAGAATGGTAAACTCTTTTGATTTTATTGATTTAAAATACTCAATAATAAATTAGCTGTCCCCGATAGCCAGTAATATAGAATGAAGTCACAGTCAAAGATTAAATTGGTGAGAAGCATGTGGTCTTGAAGTAAATAGACTGTAGGATTGTACATTGTTCGTTTTGTTATAGACAAAGATAATTTACTCTTGTTTCATTCTTTACAGGGTGAGGCGTATGTTGTTGCGTGATGGGTAATAAAATGCTGAAGCGGTGATGTGTCGGACCTGACATTCTTGTCCTGTATATTCCGGTAAGCGCTGTAGATTTTGGGAAATGACATGGGAAGTTTCTGTCTGGTAGGAAGTTTTGCTAAAATTGATATTTGCATTTGGACGACAGTTTGACACGGTTTTCAATGTTCATCTTTGTTAAAAAGCTGTTTATTGACAACAATGTCAGAGTGACCTAGATATTAAAGGATTTTAACGTTTCTGCGGACAGAATTTCCATCTAGGAAGCTATTCATGGCTACAATTTGATTTTGGCTGGGATTTGATGTTTGATCATTTGAGCTTGATTGCAATCTTGGTTGATGGTCAAATCCTTATCAGGATTAGATTGAGGTAACTTAGAGTGTTTGTGAATGACTTGGATTTGAATATACTTTGGACAGCTTGCCTGTTCAGTTCCATTGACTATTGGGAAACGGAATGCACAGTCAAAGTGTTTTCAAAAGTATCATCAATGTTTATCTTGAACAAAATTGGTTGAAGGTTTTCTATAGGTTTCCAATGGCGATGTTGTAAAATTGGAATTTTGCAGAACAATTTTACTTCAAAGTTGGGATCTCCCAATTTGCAGTTGAATTGTTTTCAGAATTTCATCTAATATTGTGATGACTCGAAATAGACCAGAGACACGAATGACAGGTACAATGGTTCGAGAATATCTCATTTAATTTGGAGATAAATGTGAAAATTGCATTTAGGAAATATTTTAGATTGCTATCAAACTAGTTAATTTAAATATGGCTTTAAACCCATGGCACAATGATGTCAATATTACCTTTTTATGTTGTCAAAGGCTAAGGAATTTGTGTGCATTTTTCAATGTTTTTTTTGGGAATATGTTGCTGTATAGGACAGCATCACCTTCCGCCAAATTGGTTGAACAATGAACACCAGTTCATACATTAGTTTAAATAGAAGTTTAAGAATTTTGACATGAGATTTCAGATTTATATTTGTATTGATGTAATCTATTTTCAAACTTGTACTGACCTTGTTACTCTAAAGAGATTTGAATTGGTATATCGGTATCTATAAGCTGTTATCCCAGGTTTTCTATAGTCCAGCCCATATCCAAAAGAATATTCAGTTTAAAATGGATGGATGTAATCTGTGACTCACTGTATCTTGAAACATTATTGATAAAAATCAATTATGTTCCGGGGTGACATTGCGTTTGGGATTGTATTTCTCTTTGAAATATTTGGCGATGAAATGTGACAGAGTAGAGAAGTATTTGGTGTATATTGAAACATCGTAATCATATGGAATCATGACTTTGCTCTTACTTGGTGTGATCTACAATGTAATATCCAGTTCAGAAATATGTGGAACGATATGAAAGTCTAATTAAGTTACTATCTTTGTTCTGAGGTGATTGAATATTCATTATTTTCAAAATCTTACTAATTGAGAAGATAATGATGGTCAATGACTTCACATGGATTATTATATTTTGGAACCTCCATGGCAGGAAAATTGTGAAATTATTTGACATTGATTTGCCGCCCTCTAAGTCATTGATCTTTCAAGTTTACTATGGCTGCCGCCTTAATCTGAGAATTTATAATAATACAGTGATTTAACATAGTATAAGAACCTATTATTTATAGTTGGTGTTTCCTTGAAATTGAAATTGACATGCTTGCCGCCATGTATGTGCATGTATAAAATGTTGACACATTATTGAATATACATTCGCAAACATGGAAACGTATTTTAAAATGTTGATGATAACTGATCTAATAAATTCTTTGTTATATTTTTTTTTATGGTTGTTCAGGGGGTCAGTGAGAGGGGAGAAATTTTACTCATGTAAATTCAATACTGTACCAGAGCAGAGATGGTGTCATTGATCAGTCAGTGAATCGATGCAATAAAATTTGGACACTGGAAGTTTGGATGTCAAGTTATCAATGAAAGGAATTTAAGTTAATGAAAAATTAAAGTTTTTGTCAACTTCTTCAAAATTTTGGACCATTACATATAGGATAATTTTAGGATTAGGTATTATTTAGAATTATAAATATTGTACATTATAAAGAAAGAAAGTAAACATTTGATTTTGAATTTTATCACTCGTTCGTTGCATATTTCTTCATTACTCTACTAAAGGCTGATTGCAAATATTGAAAAATCCTATAATTACTAAAGCCCTGTAGATCAAATTTGACCCTTCGAACCATGTAAGTGGACTGAAACTTTTTAAGGAATATATTCCCCATAAATTCTTCTAGGAAATCGTTAAAAAATTAGGCTTTAGAACTCCCGTCAGAAAGTTGACAATTTACACTTTCGATCGCCACTATCCAATCAACGTCCATAAAATTGTGACATACAATTCATACGATTAGCTCCCTTACACTAACAAATGGGGCTATATCCTTATTCTTACCCCTCACGAAAAGTATTAACTCGCTTTTATTTGTCTTATTTAATTCTGCTGGTTTCTTCGTATGGTGAAAAAAGCATGATGGAAGTATTCATAGTTGTTATTACACCACAAAAACATCCATTACCGTTCAATCACTACTTGCTAAATCAATTATTTGCATTTTGCTATCAGAATAAGATTTTTATTCCTGCATACACACCTCCCCATGCCTAATCCTATTCCTATGGACCCTCAACCAGGCTACTGGTTGAGTCCCACCTCCAGCCTACCATCAGGTATAGACTGGCACCAGTCTATACTCACCTCATAGTGACGCTTGTCGCTACGCGCGCTCACGCATGCGCATCAGAGCCCGAATAGGAAACAGATTCACTTTTCAATTATTCTGCATGCAGAATAGTTGTCTAAAAATATTTATATAAGTTTTTGTGTTTTGCGCTGTGGCAGCGATACCTTTTGACTTTATATCTCGGAACAATATGCCCAATATGAAGTCAATCCTCCCTAAGTTACGTCTAGGAGTATAATTGTGTTTATATGGTATCTTATAGACGAATTTATATATTACCGGTTTTCGCAAAGATCGTTTTTGCTTCGTGATATCTTGATTGTTATGCCTATCCTAAATCGTCATCATCATTAATAATGTCCAGTCCATATATAGAGCCTGTAACGAAGTTATTTCTAGTGCATTATAAGGATTATATTAAAATCCCTTGAAAATTTCTGGTACGGAAATTTGAATTTTCCCGCCGTTAGAACTGAGTTGAGGGTGTCTCTGGTGTGAGAGTTTGAGCGGTATGCTTCATTGTTACATTTTTTCGTTTGTAAAAAAAAAAAAAGGGAGTTAGCGAAAAGGTCAGATAAGACTAAATGTTCGTCGGCAAAATGGGATCGTCATCACTCGATTCGCCGGCCACGTTTGTGCGAAGTGTCCTGTACTACTAATGCTATGTATGTGATTTGTAAAGGGTGGCTGGTTTTCGGTAGCGAAAGCGTTCTTTAAAGATTGTCGGTCTAACAATCGCTGCCTCTGGTCGTCCTTCCCCTTCCTCCGTTGCTAGCAAGACAAGGGCGGTGTCCTTTGCTTCAACCTCTGTTCCGTTATCGGTAGCAACGGAGGGGGGAAATTCATCGGGAAATTCGGACGCCGTGATGGCGCTCTTTGCTAGGTTTGAGTCGTTTGCCACCATTTTGACGAAATCACTTGATGAAAGGATCTCTTCTGCAATAAGAGGCAAAAAGGAAGGAGTGCTCGTCAAGCTCCGAGGATAGCCCGAAGGCTAGCGGGCGTTCCCGCAAATGGGGGAAGCCGGTCCCCCTGTCCTCTAGACAGGTGATGGAATCGCCGAAAAAAGCAGAAGACAAGAGCATCTAAGCTCTTGAAGGTGTGCTCGGAGGGTGCACCACAGAAAATCCACGTTAGACTAGAAGGTGACGGGCATAACCTTCAAGCAGTGGTGGCGTCGGCGGAAGCTGGCGTCCATAAGGCTAGTACTTATGAAAATGCCAATGTAACGGTGGTTCCGGTGGTTAAAGTAGTCTCGAAAGCGCCCATTGTTGAGAGGTTGTTACATAGTCTTGCTAATTCCGGTTACTTCCGTTTTACGATTCTCATTCTTTTTCCGGCCGGACTTCCGGTTTGGGGGGGGGGGGGGTGTGTGGGGTGGTGATCCGGGTCGGCAAGATCCGGTTACCACTTCCGTTTCGGTAACTTCCGGTCTGTCTTCCGGTTATGTAGGACATCCGGGTCCTAGAGGTCTAGTGTCTACTTCCGTCTCCGGGTCTTTTAGCGCTTCCGGCCATTCCGGATATCCGGAGTCTGATGACTCTTTTTATTTTCCGAATTCTGGTAGAGGCGTTTCCGGTTCCGGGGTGGACACTAGTCAGTTTACTTCCGCTTCCGGTATTAGAAGTGTACTTCCGGGTCGGTCAGACCTGGATGTAATTCCGATTTCCGTTTCCGGTTTCATGAGAGCTTCTGGAAGAATGCATTGCATTGTTCATCAATTTCCGGTTCCGTTTTTTCAGTTCCCTCTTCCGGTTAGTCTGTACATCCGGATTGTAGGATCCTGATCAGTTCCGGTAGTCTACTTCCGGTTTTATCCATTTCTTTTTTCTTTTTTTCCACATCCGGATTTCGTACAGCCGGGGATAGGGTAATTTCCGGTTTTACCCGGCATTACATGTTACATCCATTTCCGGGTTTACAGCTTCCTCTTCCGGTAATTCTGTACATCCGGGTTGTAGGATTTTGATCAGGTTCCGGTAGTATACTTCCGGGTTTATGCATTTCCGTTTCCCTATTTCCATATCCGCATTCCTAGAATCTAGTCATCTTCTTGCCTAAGAATTAGTCTTATTTCAGTTTTTGTTTAATATTGGGAATGTTAAATTGCTGAAAATAGTCATTCCAAGTCATTGCCAGTCTTGTAGTCTCTCTTGGAATGATAGTCTATTCAGACATTTATTCGTTTATCAGCGACAATGTCAGCGTAATTAAAGACTGTCCTGACTGGTTACCCTATGGGATTTTGTTGCAGATTATTTTCTATGCGCATTTCATAAGCCGATAAGTCAGATGGTATTCTACGCATTATTTCAAGATACGATTTTTGCTTTCATCCAACTTTAGATGGCCAGTTGTCTTCGGGCCATTCAGCGTTTTTTCTCGCTCCTTTTACCTCTTATGTCGGCAGGTTGACATATTTATTTAACCAAAGGGAGTTTATTTGTGGAGGAGATAACCCTGATTCTTAAGTAAATCGTAGTATAATTTTGTCAGGCGCTGAAAAGAATTAGATTCAGTAAAGGTTTCATAGGATCATTATGAGTACAGGATTAATGTCTACAAGTACATTATTCGCTTAGAAAGGATAATCAATCGGATAAAGGGGCAGGAAGGAGGAATATGAGTCGGATTCTTCTGCGTTGACATAGCTTCGGTGAGTTCGTTTTGTTTTCATTTTTTCCAGATTTTTGTTTGTTTTTCCTTTTATAGCGTAAATTTTGCTCTATTTTGACTGGGTTGCTGCGGGCCTTCGGACGGGGGGGGGGCAGGGCTCGGGATTTGCTGGGTATTTTAGGGGCAGTTTGGCTGAAGGTTGTTGGTGATGCCACCGGCAATTTTCGGTCGGATTATTCCCGGATTATTCGGTGAGTCTTGGGTTTTTGCTCGTTGAGGTTGTTGTCTGGGGGTTGGCGGCGGGCCGGTTGGAGTGGGGTTGGAGTTGCGCTGGAGGGGGGAAGAGCGGATGAGAATCTTTGGATTTAAGCATCCACCAACTATTTGGGTCAAAATGTTTTCTAAATCTTTGCAAGTCCAGAGATATTACAGTTGTGATATGTCGTCTGCAAAATTCAGTATTCAATCAGTTAATATCTAGTATCGGTGTTCAATCTTTCTTGGTGATTTCTAACACAATGGCATTTGTTAGTACAAAGATGAAATTATTGATGCTAAGATTATGGATATAAGAATCAATAAATTTATTAAAATCTTTTATGTTTCTGCCTCGTGGCATAAATATCGAATTGTTTAGGATATCTAATTTATCAGCAAGCCCGAGTGGCTAGGCAACCGTTGATGTATTCAATACAATTTTTTATTAAATCTCCATTGTTATACGATGTTTAAATTAGATAGTCTAATGTGGGCCATAGTTCTCTTATCTGGACCTTGTGACTTGTCATACATGCTATAGACGGTCATCACTAGTGACTTTCCCGTAGTTCATGTAGATCTCGGGCACATGATTTGGCTATATCTTGACTAAACACTCCCATAGACTTACTATGGGGTTTTGGGTTTGCCACAATCTCTGGTTAAATCTCTGTAAATAATATTATCTATAATTTTTGCAGAGTCTTTAGCATTATTAATAAGTTAGGCTATTCTGATATGACCCTTTTTGGTCTCCATTCAGAGTAAGCGGTATTATTAAAATATCCATAATAAACGTGAGTTACCTATTTAGTGAGGTATAAGCGTTATGATATAGGCCAGGATTTTTGGCATATGTAATCTATGTGTTTTCTATGAGCACTCCTCTTTAGCATATAGTAAGTTTGACTCTTCTTTAAGGGGGGGGGGGGCCTTATTAAAAGGGGCTAGATATTCCTGGATCTAGAATCCTTCTATGTAGTCTCCTCTTCCAAAGAGGTTTTCTGTTCCTTATTATTAGAAGCTATTAGCTTTAGAGGGGTTGTTGTTTGTCTATGATTGTCAGGGAGTCTATAGAAGAAGCTATTCATTGGAAAGTAGATCCAGGCTTCTGTGCATTGGTCGGATTGTCTGTTAGGCTTCGAAATCTCAATTCGTTCAGTCATGGCCATGGGGTTTTCTTTCATTTTTATAAGGAGGAATGAGGTTTAGTCTTATGGATTGTCCTCTAGTAGAGCTGTTCGCGGCCTCTCTGATTGCTCAGATCTTCTCTTACATGTCTCCTTTTCTGGACAGTCAACCCCTCGGGGGGGGTGGGGTGGATGCTCTGTCTCAGTAGTGGACAGGAATGTTCGCCTATGCCTTCTCTCGAACGATTTTGATTCAGTTAGTTTTGAAGAGGGTCAAGGATCAGGTTTGCGAAATTCTGCTGATAGCTCCCTGTTGGCCAAAGAGGATTTGGTTTTTAGACCTTCTAGATTTTCTGGTAGATTTCCCTCTTCTTCTTCCAGTATACCAGGATCTTCTATCTTAAGTAAGAGGTCTTTGTGTGCATCCAAATCCAATAAATTTTAGTCTGTGTGTCTGGAGAATCTCGAGTCTGAAGTCCTCGAGAATAAGGTTTCTTCTGATATCAGGAAATGATTGACTCTGCCAGAAGGGATTCGACCCGTTGAGTTTACAAGGGTCGATTTTAAAACTTTAGGTGAATGATGTTCAGACCAAGGTTTCGTGCCCGATTCTGGTTCGATACCCAAATTATTAGATTTTTTATGTTATCTGTTTGGGTATTTTCATTTGTCAGTTATTACGTTCAGGGAGTATAGATGTTCTCTGGTGTCATCCCTTCCTTGTCTTCTGTATGCCGATGTCAAGGATACTAAGACGTTTAATAGCTTTATTAGAGGTTTAAGTAATATTCGTCCTCCGATTGCTAAGTCTTTTCCTTCCTGGAGTTGGGCTTTGGTTCTTCAAGTTTTGGCAGGTCGCCATTTTGAACCTATTTCTTCTACCAGTAGTAAGCTTGGTTTTGTTTTTAATTGTCAAAGCTGTTTTTTCTTGTTGCTCTGCTAGAAGGCATTCAAGAGATTCATGCTCTTTCTGCTGAAAAGGAGAGATCTATAGTTTCAGGAGACGGCTTTGATATCCCAGAAGGAATTTTTTATCTATAACTCGCACTAACCATCCTGCTAGTCCGATCATTTTAAAATCTTTTCGTCTGTTGCCATCCGAAAAATGTTGGTGTCCTATTAGGGCATTAGGAACCTTCAATCAGCGATCAGATGTTATAAGAATCGATCCATCTCATTTATGTTTTTCCTACGAGGAAAATTTATCTAAGCCGGTCTCAAATTCTTCGATTGTCAGATGGATTTTGAGAGAATACTTAGTCCTTGTTATGAGATAGCCTCACCGGATCAAATTAATCTCTCCCTTATTAAAGCCGATGAAGTTAGAGGTTTGGCTACTTCTTTCGCTCTTTTTCAGGGATCGTCTTTAGATGAGATCATGCAGGTAGCAGGAGGGAAATGTGAATACACCTTACATCCTTTTAGCTCAAAGACCAGAGTGCAGGCTAATCATGGTGTGATTGAGCTAAATGCACTATTAGGTTACGTTATTAGCATTTGGATAAGATTGATTTAACCCAAAAAAAAAAAAGCCGAAGACTATTTACCAAGTACTTCCCACCATTTTCGTTAGGACTATGCGTCTGTGAGATAGGGGGAGAGTCTTCTTTTGGTTTTTAGTTATTTCTTTAAGTTCAACTTGTTGTTCGTATTTGCTAATCACGGTGTGATTGAGCTAAATGCTATATTAGGTTATGTTGTTAACATTTGGATAAGATTGATTTAATTTATCCTTGTTTGTTAACCAAAAAAGCCGAAGACTATTTACCAATCACTTTCCACCATTTTCGTTAAAAGACTGCATCGGTGAGAAATGGTGAGTCTTCTTTTGGTTTTTAGTTATTTCTTTAAGTTCAACTTGTTCTTATTTGCTAATCACGTTGTGATTGAGCTAAATACACTAATATGTTATGTTAATAACATAGGAATAAGATTGGTTTGATTTTTATCCTGGTTTATTGATTTGGTGTAATAACAACCCCCCACAGACCCCCCTTGCGGGTTGGTCTGTTGTTTTATTAACCACTATAAAAACATACTTACCGTTCAATCACTACGACCCGGCCTCAACCACCCCGCGTGGTAAGATTTGAGAATCAGACTTTAAATATTTTGCACTTAAATTTAGAAAAGTGAATCTGTTTCCTATTCGGGCTCTGATGCGCATGCGTGAGCGCGCGTAGCGACAAGCGTCACTATGAGGTGAGTATAGACTGGTGCCAGTCTATACCTGATGGTAGGCTGGAGGTGGGCCTCAACCAGTAGCCTGGTGGAGGGTCCATAGGAATAGGATTAGGCATGGGGAGGTGTGTATGCAGGCATAAAAATCTTATTCTGATAGCAAAATGCAAATAATTGATTTAGCAAGTAGTGATTGAACGGTAAGTATGTTTTTATGGTGGTTAATAGAACAACAGACCAACCCGCAAGGGGGGTCTGTGGGGGGTTTCGCACATCCGGGCATTTTGTGATCGTCCACCATTAAAGTTGGGGCAACTTTACTACATGCTAAAGAGGACTGCCGATAATAATGCATTGTTTACATTTTCCATGAAGCTCAAACCATAAAATCCTGAATCTGTGAAAGCTCCACCCAGTATGAGAAAACATAAAATCACAAATGAATTTTGCAAGATAGTAAAGAAAATGTAAGTACGGTTTCGCGGCCCATTGCTCGTAATATTAAATCAGCCCCTCCAAAAATGGCGTAGCTCCCAGGGTATTATGGGAAAATTGATTGTGATGACGTCATCGCGATTCTATGAATTGCTTTACTTATTAAAATGCTGTAGGCATTGAAAACATTATAGCTAATTTTATTTATAGTGTTTTAACCAGATTTCGTGGTTTTAACCAGATTTCGTGGCAAATTGAAAGCGTATAGTAATCATATGGGAGGGGTTAGAATCAAGATATAACCACAAATGGCCAATTATATGTGTACTTGGATTGTTATGTGAGAGCGTCGTCACACTATTATTATATTACGGCTCCAATTACACATGTATATAATAGATTTGATAACCGCAGTCATTGGTCCTAGTTTTGTCTCGCTTGAGATTGAAACATGTATATTTGTTAGACCATATCATTTTCCAGCCGATAGACACTCCCGCAGCAATATTAAGCTGCACATTTGTGCATGCCTCAGAAATAGCTTAGATTTTTCCCGAAACAACAACACTTACTGTTAAGCATTCAAGCATAATTGAATTGGAAGATATTGCCTAAGGCAATTATGTTCAAAATATTCAACAGAACATTTCTTAGTGTTCAAAATTGGAAACATGTTAACTTATTTATCAGCTGTACTGTCGCTGTGGCTTATATTTCTAGATGGGTTAAGCCTATCGGATACGTCATTGCCTATGCTGTTAGGAATCTGCCACGTGGCATTAAAGCCAGAAGATCATGGTTACTAATCGATCTGACGAACATCATTATATGTATCTAGTTATAATGGTGTTAAAGCTGTCTATAAAGACCAGGGATGGGGTCAGTTACATTGCAGCAATTACTATTAGTATTAATTTTAATTCCTATTACTATTACAATTACTCCAGATTTGATCTATTACTATTACTCTCATATTTATTACTATTACTATTACATTTGAACCATAAGTATCGATCACGCAAATGCAATCATAGATACGTGCATGCAAATGAAAACAAGTCAGATATTTGGATATTAACCCTTTCACTGATGAAGCCCCTTTGTCTCAATTTCATTGAAACCAAATACGACAGCTTTTGAATATTTTGAAAATATTTTGACTGAATGGCATTGCTGCAGGCAGTAATGTCTTCCAGGCAAACAGATTTCAAAATAGTCAACTAATTGTTTCTTACATCATAAACAAGTTGCTACAAAAGTAATAAGTGTAGACTCTTACCTATATATCTCCCCAATTTACCATACCCTGTACATGTTTTATCTACTGATACAATGCTAGTGAATAAAAGACTCTTCCTTAGCTGTGGTCAAGCAGTAGACTATGCTTGCATGATTTTAACCAGTTTAGCTCTCTGGGCAAATCTCAACATTCTATGTTCTACAAGATCAGGAAAGACCAGGGAATATTATGAAATTTGTGTTGCTGAAAGTAGTTAACGTATATAGTACAACAACTTACAGCAATATCAATTTTAAAGGGAACTTGAACATTGGTTATAAAGAATATGCAGTTATTAGGTCAATGATATTTCAGAAGGACATGTAATTAGATTAGTTATGACGCAATCTCTGTTCCCCAGCCACCACTCTGGGAGTCAATTTGACTAGAATTAAGCCTTTAAATATTATGTAAGATATAATGAGATCTATTGAAAGTAAAGATGTTAGTAGACTATTCACCATTTCACAGCCATGTATAATGAGTTTATTTATCTAGCTGTTTAAAATATAAGATGTTACTTAAGAATGAACCCTTTGCAAACTAGATAAACCAAATTCTTCAGTCAGTAAGAGATACTCTGTTTAGTACTCTGAAATTAATTTGCAATGAAGCAGTTGCTGTCTTAGAAAGCAACAGCTAGCCAAATTGGTTTAAAAATATTCCACTAATTTCCTATATGGTTGTTTGGAAATTGAGAGAAAGCGTGTTTCATGGGTGAAAGGTTAACCTGTTGATTCTGAAACTCGAGTATAAGATTCAATAAAAGGAATATTATATTGAATATTTTGAAACCAATTTAACTGGAAGCTGTTGCTTTCTGCCTAAGGTCTTGCTGCAAACTGTTGTTACCGAAATGTTGGAAAATGTGCACGAGTTTCTTTGTTATTGACACAGGAAAAGATAGAAGATTGACATCGGAGTGGTAATGGTCAAAGTCTAAAATCTAATGGTTTCGAGGAGCCTTAGTCAAGCAACGCCAGTCAAATCATTCAAGAACAAACTAGAAATCGACTTCAAGGAAAGAACTTTTGAATTAGACTGAACAAGCCATACTACAACAAAAAACTCCGAGACAATAACAAGCCAATGGCTTATGCCTCGGAAAATGATGATGATGGTGATTGTCTTACAAGAATAACAGTTTAACACACACAGGGATCTTCAGAATTAAACAGTTAAACTGCCCTGTAGGTGGGGCTTAGAATACACCTTCTCCTTCGATCAATACTCACCATTCTGTTACTTCTGATATACAGCTGGCCCTGACAGCGGCTCTAGGATTATAGACTTAGAAAGCTTTACCGACTCCTGGGAACCGGGTACTCGGCTCCCAACTGCCGAGTACCCGTTTACCATAGAGCTCATTCTTGTTTGCATAGCAACAAGAGCAATACATGCTTTCTGCATTGAGGATTTTAGTGTTTTTTGTGAAAGAAAATCTAAGTCTTTAATCTGTGATAGTTTGTGTGTTCGTGAAAGGATTAACTAAAGGATACTATGGAGAATACCACCGAAGATAACCAGGTTGTATCGTTCTTTATTATCCATAGTTAAAAGACTTAGGTCTCTAAATTTCGCTGTGTCGCATGTTCCAATTTCTGACCCCATAGAATCTGGGACGTGTGCTAACAACGATATATGCCAGACGATCGCCTTCTTTAACCCCCAACAGGCGATCGGCAGATATGAAAATAGGTGTTATGCTACGGTATTTCTAACACGAATATCGGCTGACGTCGTTCTCCGTAGGATCCGAGCGGGTGACGTCACACCCGGTCGTTCGGATGTTTATGTGAAGAAAAATTTTTCATTAATTCGCGCATCTTGTTCTGGGTGCTGCGTACTAAAAATGGTACCGGAAACTTTAGAATGATCAAGTTTACGTGCGATCACGATCGGTTTGCAATGATCGGTGGTTTCAAAATTCTTGAGTAGATGCGTGGTCTGCGGTTTTACCGTGTGATACAGCAGTTTGTTATATATTTTGTTGTTTTCTTCACATATCGTCCTGCTTTCGTTAGGAGTATAATTTATATTGATTAGTAAATATACCCCGAATGCTATGCGATATGATTCCTGGAGCCGTTACACATCCTGGAGGATCTATTATGGGTGTGTTTAATGCCCGCCTCGTTCTTGTCGTCATAGTCAATGCGATCGTTGTTGTAACGTGGCGGGGTGGGGTGCGGGAGGGTTACAGTTAATTTATGAGTCAAATTATTTGAAAATTAATTGTCTGCCTTCCATCCGGGTCTCGTTCCGCTTGTTTATTGTAGGTTTGTGCTTATGTTATAGGCCAAGCCAGCCCCGCCATCATGTGACGAATGCCATAAGTTTGTCCGTGTCGTGTTCAAGGACCATGTCTGTTTTAGGTGTTCCCTGTGTAATATTGATCATAGGTGTAATGTTTGTGCAGTGTGGTCCGTTGAGATGATGGTTAAGTTCCTTGCCAGAAGGACTTGACTGGGTCTGACGCGTGGTCAGGCGGTCCGAGAGTAAATCGTGGAGCGCCAGGTTCGGCCGGTGCAGGTGCTCCACATCCCCAGCTGGAGGTGGCGGAGATGGCACCGCCGGCGTGGTTTGGTCCGGCTGTGCAGGGTTTTTCTGCATAGCGTTCTGCCCACGCTGGTGTCGTCCCTGCTACCAAAGGTTGGGGGGCAGTTTCTCCCCATGCCTGGTACGGATCCTGTCCTCGGACAGGATTCTGGACTGGTTACCGAGGGGGCCGTCTCGTACGGCCCCCTGGCAGTCCCGTCTGGCTTCGGCCAGACGGGTTTCTGTTTCTCTGCGGCCACCTCCGGGTGGTCCAGTAGCGGTGGCCGGTCCGTCAGATGTGGGAGCCGTCCGCCAGGACGGTTCCACGGTTGACTCGTCTAGTGACGACTCTTCGGAGTCTGAAGACGAGGAGGCCGAGGAGGAGAGGTTGCTGCGGCCCGTGAAGCCGCAGGTGGAGAATATGGAGGTTGATTCCGTCCTAGACGGAACCGGCCTCCATTTGTCTGGTTTGGCGCAAGCCAGGTCAGCGGCTCCGCCTGTGGCTGAGGCAAATCCGTTACCGTGCACCGGTTCCGTGCGGCTTGGTTTGGCACCAGCCGTCACGGGAACGGGTGTGCCGGGCCGGGCGTGGTACTCACCTATCTCGCCTGGTCCGGCAGTCGGACGTGGGGTGCCGTTGGCGCCCGTGTCCGGCTATGGTTCCGCGACTGCTACGGGTCCGTACGGTTTTCCGTGCGGACCTACCCCATGGACCGGAGTGTTTCATGGGGTGGCGGCGGAACCGTGTGGTACCGGAGTGCCTGGCGTGTCAGCCGTGGCTCCTTGCTGGGAGGCCATGGCTGGCAGACCCGTGAGCACGTCAACGGGTGACGTGTTTGCGGGGGTGTCTTCATAGGAGGTAGATTGGTCAGATGCTCTGGCGTGGCTAGCCAGGGTTGACCCGTCTGTAGTTTCGGCCACGGCCGATGAAGATGCGCCCCGTCCGTCGGTTGCGTCGATCAGGACGGGGATTTTGCCCGTGGCCCGGATCCAGTCAGTGGGACTGGATCCACGGTTCATAGAATGGTTGGATGCTATTTATAGCAAACAACTGATGACCAAGGGTCAGCTCCCTGCGGCCTCCAGGGAGGTGCGGGCAAGATGTCGTATTCCGCGGGGGGAATACGACAGGTATGGTGTAGTCCCGTCGGTCACGGAGCATGACCGATGGGTACTGGGCGTCCAGAGTGCCGTGGCGGGTCACCCCGGTCCGGCACTTGTGGACAAGTCTCAGGTACACCAGGAAGAAGTCCTGTCCCTATGCGATGAGGGTGTGAGGGCAGCGATGAGCGCTGTCAACCACTCTTATCGTCTCCTTCAGTCGGTGTGGGCTGAAGCGGGGCAGGCCACCCTGTGCCACCTGTGGCGCTTTCATGTGTCAATGACGGCCTGGTGCTGTCGATGGACGCATTGGCAAGGGTGCAAGCGCGTGTGACGAAATCCAGGAGGCAAATGGTCATTGACCATATGCGTCCGGCTACGGCAGTCAGGGAGCGTCTTCTTGGGACGCCCCTGACAGGGCCTAGCATCTTCGGTGGCCAAGCGCGGGCCATCTTAGAGGATACCGCCAGTATCGCGCAGAATCGGTTAGCGGTAAACCTACAGCTAGAGCTAGTGCGGCAAGCGCACGCACTAGGGCCTGTGGGGAAACCGCTAACAGGACAACCTTCAAAGGAGCAGAAGAATCATAAGGGCAAGGCGAAAGCTAGGCCTGTTGCGACTTCTGCTTCAGCTGGGTTTTCAGAGCTGCCGCTGGCGAAAAAGCCCAGGAAGGTTGTAGAGGCGCCTACCCTCCCCAATGTTGCTCCTGACCGCCCTAGAGGCGGGAAGGGCAAGGGAAGGGTAAGGGTAAGGCCTCAAAGGGCGGACAGAAGGGGCCGGAGCGTACCTGAGGGTACGAAAGCTCCCTTCATATCCGCCTGGACCGCGCCTGTGCGACAGGAACAGCAGTGCCAGTTATACCCGTCGTGCCTAGAACGAAATGGTTCTCTCTCTCTCGTTAAGAAAGAGGGGGGAGCGGACTGCGAGCCGGACAACCCCGTTAGACGTCGAGGCGTCTATGGTGGGTGGAAGGCTCATGCGTTTAGTCGAGGCCTGGCAAGGTGTGACGTCAGACAGTCTGGTCCTGGGATGGTTATCCCAGGGTTACATGCCAGAGTGGTGGGACTTTCCACCACAAAATCTGTCTTTGGCACCTGTCTGGACACCCGTATCAAGGGAGCCAGACAAGTTAGAAGCCGTTCAAAAGGAAGTGTCGGGTTTGCTTCTGAAGGGAGCAATAAAACCAGCAAACCGAAACACTCCAGGCTTCTATTCAAACATGTTCCTTGTCCCCAAGAGCACAGGGGGATGGAGACCCATACTCAATCTCAGGCCATTAAATTGGTTTATCCATACGCCTCGGTTCCAGATGGAAACGCCGAGGTCGGTAATGCGGGATTGAGGAAAGGAATGTGGTGTGTATCGATCGATCTGAAAAATGCATATTTCCACATTCCTATGAATCGGAGTTGGCACAGGTTTCTGAGATTTGCGTTTCAGAATCAAGTATGGGAGTTTACAGTTCTCCCGTTTGGCCTGTCGACAGCTCCGAGGGTTTTCACAAGAGTGGTCCTTGCGGTGACAGCGTTTCTCAGAAAAGAGAACGTGGCGCTACACACCTACATAGACGACTGGCTGCTCAAGGCAGACTCGGCAGCCAGGTTGAACGTGGATACTGCTCTGACTCTGAAGTTACTTTCAGATCTACGCTGCATAGTCAACGAGGAGAAATCCGAGTTGACACCCACTCAACATTTCGTTTATTTGGGGATGCGATTCGATCTCGAGGAGGGCAGGGTTTACCCGTCAGAGCCCAGAGTGGTGTCTCTGTTAGCCATCCTCAGGAGTTTTCGAGTGGGAAACCACATTCAGGTGAGGCGGTTTCTTCAGACGCTGGGCATGATGGTCTCCATGGAGCAGGTGATCCCGTACGCTGCTCTAATGCGAAGACCTATCCAGTTGTATCTGATGTCTCTGTGGAAACAGAGAACAGAACCCCTGTCAAAACTGGTGCCAGTTTTGGAGCCGATAATGTCGCATCTTGTATGGTGGAAGGAGCGTCAGAATCTCCTAGTAGGGGTTTCGCTGCACCTACCCCACCCCCAGCTGTCAGTGTACACGGATGCATCGCTGGAGGGGTGGGGTGCCTGCCTGGGAGAGCACCAGGTCTCGGGCACATGGACTCTCCAGGAGAGTCAGCTGCATATCAATCTGTTGGAAATGATGGCAGTAGAACTGGCGTTGGAAGAGTTTCCTCCGATGATCAGGGGCAAGGTGATATTGATACGGTCGGACAATTCGACAGTAGTATCATACATAAATCGCCAAGGCGGGACCAGGTCACCCACACTGTGTATCAAAGTGTGGAACTTGATTCAATGGTGCAGGAATTACTCGGTTGTTTTGAAAGCAGCTCACATTCCTGGGCGATTGAACATTCTGGCGGATGCTTTGTCTCGCTGACAGAGAATTCTGCCAACAGAATGGTCCCTCAACCCTCCAGTTCTGCGAAGGATCTTCGAGCATTGGGGCAAACCCAACGTGGACTTGTTCGCCACAAGGGAAAATGCTCAAATCATGACTTATGTCTCGCCGATTACAGATCCAAATGCCGTCGATACAGACGCTCTGGCGATAAGCTGGAGAGGGATGCACGCTTACGCGTACCCACCCACCATTCTTCTGCCGAAGGTATTGTTGAAGATCAGGGAAGAACCGTGTCTGGTCCTGCTAATAGCGCCGTATTGGCCAAGCAGGGCGTGGTTCACGGATCTGTTAGATCTGCTGGTGGAAAACCCAGTGCAGTTGCCCGAGATTCTGAACATAATCTCCCAGGCCAAGGGACGCTTCCAACATGAGCGTCCCGAAATGTTAAAATTGACTGCGTGGATGTTATCAAACAACGTTCCACGTCGGAAGGCTTTTCTCGACAAGCTGCTGATTTCATCGCGGCTGCGAGAAGGAGGTCAACCTTCAAGTCATATAACAACAAGGTTAACAGATTTGCCGACTGGTGTGAAGAAAAGGGTATTGATACCTTTCAATCCACTATTCAGCAAATAGCAGACTTTCTCTGTGAGCTGTTCTTTTCAGGACTAGCTCCCGTCACAATTGCTGGATACAAGTCAGCTTTGGCATCAGTTATCCCGTGTCTAACCAACAGGGATAGTCCAGAGATGGCCCAGTTAAATGTGATGGTGAAGGGAATGAGCAATCTCCGACCGAGACAACCGGTAGTCATTCCAGCCTGGAGTCTATTTTTAGTGCTTAATGTACTGGCCAAGCACCCTTTCAAACCATTGCGTTCGGCTAGTCTAAAGCATTTGACTCTAAAGGCGGTCTTTCTATTGGCAGCTTCCTCAGCTAGAAGGCGCAGTGAGATCCATGCGCTTTCGGCAGAGAGAGACCGATTTATTGTCTCCAGAGAGGGTCTGCGTCTTCTGCCAAGAGCAGAGTTTATGTCAAAGAATCAATCTTTGAGATATCCCGGCAAACCGATCATTATACCGAAACTAACTAGGTTTGATCGTGATGCCAGTGTCTGGTGCCCAGTCCGTGCTTTGACTAAGTACAAGAAACGGACAGACTCGTTACGGTCGAATGATAGACATCTGTGGATCTGCCATAAGTAGCCATATGGCGCCGCATCCATAGATTCTATCTCTCGTTGGGTAGTCGAATGCATTCAGACTACCCATGAGATTGCGACTGGGCACCAGGTGCAATGCGCAAGGGCACACGATGTTAGAGGAATAGTCGCCTCAACCGCCCTTTACAATGGTGTTCCGTTAGAGGATATCATGGCTGTTGCACAATGGCACTGTGAGTCCTCTTTCATGGATTACTATATGAGGGATGTGTCAGACTCCGCCAATCCACTCGCTTTAGCTGTTTTGAAGCGATAGTTATACGACCACACTGCTCTTCTTCCTTTTTTGGCATTTGTAAGAAAGAATTAAGAAGCAGACGTGGTCGAGCGAGATGATGTCAACCAGATTGTGTCACTGATGGCCGGACAAGTGAATGGTTGGAGGCGCCATGTCTGGAATCCAAATATCATGAGGTAATTCAAGATTGAGAGTTTTTTGTATTATGTCTATATATCATGTTCATTCATCTTATATATTCATGCTCATTCCCAGGCTAACATATATATATATATATGCAAAGGGCAGTTAACCCTCTTGGCATATTTGTGTTTCATGCGAGATGCATGTTCGTGAGTTCTCTCCCTTTTCTTAGGAGAAAAAAAGGGGGGGGGGGGGTGGGGGTGCAGTGATGCAAATGTGATTCGGTTCCGTTAACTTGATGGTCCTTTTAGGTCTCCATTAATCAAGTTTAAGTCTAGCTCTTTCTCCAAGGGGAAAAAGTAGCAATTGATGGCTTGCCCCTTCCCACCAGGTTACTGTCTAAATCTGGTGTATATCAGAGGTAATAGAATGGTGAGTATTGATCGAAGGAGAATGAAGGAAATTTCAATTTCCCTTTCTCCAAGATCTAACAATACTCACCATTCTATTACAGACCCAGCCTCCCAGCCCCACGGAGGCAAGCCATGGGTTTCTCTTGTTTGGTGGCTATGCAAACAATATGAGCTTCATGGCAAACGGGTACTCGGCAGTTGGGAGCCGAGTACCCGGTTCCAGGAGTCGGTAAAGCTTTCTAAGTCTATAGTCCTAGGGCCCAGCTATCAGGGCTAGCTGTATCAGAAGTAATAGAATGGTGAGTATTGTTAGATCTCAGACAAAGGGAAATTGGAATTTCCTTCAATCTACGGGTTTAGCAAGTAGTGATTGAACGGTAATGGATGTTTTTGTGGTGTAATAACAACCCCCCACAGACCCCCCCCCCTTGCGGGTTGGTCTGTTGTTTTATTAACCACTATAAAAAACATACTTACCGTTCAATCACTATGACCCGGTCTCAGCCACCCCGCGTGGAATTGATTTGAGAATTTGCCTATAATATTTGGCACTTAAATTCAGAAAAGTGAATCTGTTTCCTATTTGGGCTCCAGTGCGCATGCGCAAGCGCGCTTAGTGACAGGCGTCACTATGGAGTGAGTACAGACTGGTGCCAGTCTATATCAGTTAATATACTGGAGATGGACCTAACCAGTAGCCTGGTTGAGGGTCCATATTTATAGGAATAGGCATGGGGAGGAGTGTATGCAAGTATAAAAATCTTTTTCTGGTAGCTAAATGCAGATAATTGATTTAGCAAGTAGTGATTGAACGGTAAGTATGTTTTTATGGTGGTTAATAAAACAACAGACCAACCCGCAAGGGGGGTCCATTGGTGGGGGGGGGGGGTTACCCATCAGAGCCCAGAGTAGTCTCTGAAAGCCATCCTCAAGAGCTTTCAATTCACATTCAGGCGAGGTTTCTTCAGATGTGGGGCATGATGGACTCCATGGAGCAGGCAATCCTGTACGCTGCTCTAATGTGAAGACCTATCCAGTTGTATCTGATGTCTCTGTGGAAACAGAGAACAGAACCCCTGTCAAATCTGGTACCAGTTTTGGAGCCGATAATGTTGCATCTTGCATGGTGGAAGGAGCGTCAGAATCTCCTAGTAGGAGGTGCTTCACCTACCCCACTCCCAGCTATCCGTTAGAAAAATTCTAAAATTTGCAAAGAGGATTGACCTTGGCATAGATCCCGACGTTCGCACAGGAAGCCAATCCATTTCCTTCGCCGACGTCCGCACAATTACTATAGGTCTAGACCATTTCCATTTTCACTCAGTCAACAGTCGGCATGGTTCACGTCACACATTTAGTATTCCCGATGTATATTTTTGTTCGATCGCATTTGTAATTATTTTACGGTACCGATTAACATGATTTAAAGCTAGTCCTTGTAGGCCTAAGACTAAATCTTGTTTAATTTGTCCGCCGTCACGCACCAGGTCAGTTTGTCAAAATAAAAATTTGATCATGGATTTACATTACTGTACAGTTTTTGAGTCAGTTATTCCAATGGTAAATTTTCAAAAATAGTATTCTCACTAAATTCTCAAAATATGTGTATTTACGGTATTACCATGACAGCCTTTAAAACCTGAACTTTCATTAAAATAATTACAAAAGAGATAAATATGCCTGTCTGTGGCGGATAATCAATCAATAAATTGTACTATACCATCGTTTCTGTCGTCATGAAGTCAAAATCAACTAATGATATTGACGGCCAGATAAATAAATAGAAGGCGTATATTTGCCTATGTGCGCCCACGTATTTGGTCAAGTCCGCCCGAAGTATGGCCATTTCCGCCCCAGAAATTGCCGGGTGGAGATAGCCAAAGGCGGAGATCAACAGAGACCATACATATAATACATACATATAATCTTCTGCTGTCTAGGCTAAATAGCCTGTAGCAGGTCTTCATTGTCTTCTTCAACTTGTTTATCTCACACCTGTTTAACTGGTATGCGGGTGCGGATGTGTGAGATCGGGAATTCTGTCGTGTACAGGACTTCCTTGTAGTTTTTGTCCAGTCTTTCCTTGAATGCATTCACAGACTGAGCTGATACTGCAGAATCTGGCAGGCTGTTCCAATGGTTGATTACTCTGTTGCTGAAGACCCATTTCCTTGTATCTGTATTGAAACACTGCTTTTGTAGTTTAAATGAATGGCCTCAGGTTCTGTCACATTTGTATTGTGGGAGTAGCTGATCTTAGTCAACACTATATATTCCATGTGTATACTGGTACGTTTCAATTAAGTCACCTCATAGACGTCTGTACACCATGCTTGGTAGCTTCAGACTGCACTCTTTCTTGGTATAAGTATACTTACCGCCATAATACTCTTTGATATTTCTAAATATTGACCTAGCCACAATAATACCCAGAAAGTTGACAGGTATGAAAGTTGACAGTTCGGCGGATGTGCACCCCACTTCCGTGCATGCGCCGACTGTCACTTTCTCTTTCTAGTTTATTGACCGCCCATGCAACACGCCTTATTCACTCTGCTAAGCTTTTTGCATTTGCTACCTATAAATTTCATCCTTTGAGAGTAGTCTGTGGGCCATCTAAAGATGTCCGATCAAATAAAATCTCCAGAGGCCACTCCCGGACCTAGTCATCAGGTGATTTCAATTACATAGTAAAATTTTTACCGCGTTTTCCCGAAATGTGACCCGTTTCCGGAACTCACGCTAGACGTGGTTACAAGATGTCTGTATAAGTGGTCTAAATGCATTCACATGTTTTGAATGTATAGTCACACTTTATTTTTGTGTTCATAGGTACTTAGGCTGTTGTTTGGTCACCTGTTGTTAGCTTCTCCCTTCCGGCCCCCAGTCTTGTGCTTATTAGGGTCTGAATAAGATTGACTTTATAAACGCTCATAAGAAAGTGTTTCTCACTCTTCCCACCCCCATCCCCCTTTGCCCCATCGGAGTTTGTTGGTTGAGAGAATGCGGGGGAGCGATGGTACACACGCAAGTCAGATGGTTTGCTTATGCCAACGGTACAGATATTCTAGTTATTCAGTCAGGCACTCTTTTTTTTTTAAATTATACCAAAAAAAAAAATTGTCTGCCAAATTAAATTATTAAATTTATTCTGATTGCTCTGATGGTTATGCATATGCTATTTTATGGTTCACATACACTGTACTCATTTTCAACTTGAGTGTTGAATAGAAGTCGCTCACACCTGTCAATGATCAAATACTGATTATCTCCCTTGTTATCATGGTGAGTAATGAGACTTGTGGTCTTATCCAGCCCTGGTCTTTAGCCCAGCTGGCCTGAAGGGCCAAGTGAACTTATGTTGTGGCGACCGTTCGTTGTCCGTCCGTCGTCCGTCCATCAACTTTTGCTTTAAAACACTACTCCTCATTAATCACTTGGGCTATTTCAGTCAAATTTGGCTGGAAGTACCCTATGGTCGTAGGTTCCAGAACTTCCATTCAGAATTTTGATTCATCAATCTTTTGTGTGAAAAATCTTAGATTTTAGGAAATTGTCAAATTGCTACTTCTCCTTACGATTCTGGCTGAATGGATCCTGTGGCCAGAGGCTCTGGAATTTCCATTCAGAATTTTAATTGATCAATTTTTGGTTGAAAATCTTAGATTTTATAAAAAATGTACCAGAAATTGTCAAATTGCTTTTTACCATTCTGAGCGATTTCAACCAAATTTGTCTGAAATGATCCTGTGGTGATGGGCTCTAGAATTTCTGTTCGGAATCTTGATTCATCAAATTTTTTGGGTGAAAATCTTAAATTTTAAGAAAAATGTACCAGAAATTGTCAAATTGCTACTTCTCCATAGCTGGTTGGCATATTTCAACCAAATTTGATTATATGGATTCTATCGTGGTAGACTCTAGAATTCTATTCAGAATTTTGATTGATACATTTTTTGTGTAAGAATCTTAGATTTTATGAAAAATGTACCGGAAATTGTCCGATTTTTTCTTCTTATTACCATTCTGAGTGATCTGAACAAAATTTGGCTGAAAGCATTCTGTGGTGATGGGCTACAGAATTAACATTCAGAATTTTGTTTTGTCAAATATTTTTGGGTAAAAATCTTACATTTTTATTAACAATTTACCGCAAATAGTCAAATTGAATCTCCTTGGATAAAATGATCCTATTATCATAGGCGCCAGAATTTCCATTCAGAATTTTGCTTGAATTTTTTTTGCTATCTTGTTAGCTCACCTAGCCTGAAAGGCCAAGTAAGCTTATGCCGTCGCGACCGTCCGTCGTGTGTCCGTCTTCCGTCCATCCGTCAACTTTTCCTTTAAACAACTTCTCAAGAACCACGGGGCCGATTTCAATTATATTTGGCAGGAAGCATCCTTAGGGCATAGGGAACCAAGTTTGTTCAAACGAAGCCGATCGGCCAATTTGGCCGGTGACCATCTTGGATTTCGGCCGATTTTAGGAAACGTCTTCAAAAATCTTCTCAGAAACTGGTGGGGGGATTGCTGTAAGACTCATGAAATATGATTTATGGCAAGGGAAGTTGATTGGTCAAATGGTTCTGCGGCCATCTTTGTTGACCTAGTTTTCGCAAAAACGACTTCTCCAGAACCGCTGAATGGATCTGGTCGAAATTTGGCAGATATAATTAGGGACTAAGAGCCATTAAAGTTTGTTCAAGGGAAGTTGAACCAGCATAAATCATGGCCAATCAAAATATAGCGTGTTTTGAAGCCGAAATTGGTTTTATGTGTTTTTGAGTATTCTGATCTCAAATTTGCCATTTTCGAAACGGTCGTATAAACAGTTTCGCGGCCATCTTGGATCCAAAAGCTCCCATACTAAAGCAATGGGAAATTTAAAATGTCTTCTCGATAACTACTGGGACAATTTCAATTATATTTGCCAGGAAGCATCCTTATGGCATAGAGATTCAAGTTTGTTCAAACGAAGCCGATTGGCCAATTGGGCCAGTGGCCATCTTGGATTTTAGCCGATTTTTAGAAATTTGGTTAAAAATCTTCTCCGAAACCGTTTGAGGGATTGATTCAGAACTCGTGAAATATCATCTAGAGCAAGCTCTGAACCAAATTTGTTCAACATAGTTTTCGAGAAAACAACTTCTCTAGAACTGCTGAAATTATCGGGCCAAAATTTGGGAGATGATATTGATGACTAAGGGCCATTAAAGTGTGTTCAAGCGAAGTTGATACATAAAGAAACATGGCCTCTGTTTTCTTGTTACAAGTCTGCTCAACTCATTAGAGTTCTACTTATTGTTGATGAACATTCTACTTGAAATGCCTACGGTCCAGGTGAGCGATACAGCCCCTTGGGCCTCTTGTTTAATGTAAAGAATCATGTATATTTAAATGCAAATGCTTCCAATGCTAATGGTCCAGGTGAGCGTCACAGGCCCTTGGGCCTCTTGTTTGTGTGAAAATCTTAGATTTTTATGAAAAATGTACAGGAAATTGTCAAATTGCTTCTTCTCCTTACCATTCTGAGTGATTTCAACCTGATTAGGCTGAAAGGAGCCTGTCGTGATCGGCTTTAGAATTTCCGTACAGAATTCTGATTCGTCACCTTTTTGCGGTGAAGTCTTAGATTTTAACCCCACCACCACCACCCCACCCCCCCAACCAACCACCGGGAATTCGCATATACATGCGCACACCCACCTAAGCAGCCACCAAAGGGTGCCACAATCCCGCCACAAGAAAGGGTATAAAAGGATCCCACAAACAAGGCCCAGACCAGACTTTTTGAATTACACAATTTTGTAATCAAGCGTCCGGCTTAACTTACTACAGTTGTCAATACATAGTTATTATCCTAGATTTTATTTTAAATGTATTGGAAATGGTCAAATTGCTACTCCTCCTTAGCTGCTTGACATATTTCAACCAAATTTCACTAGATGGATTCTATGGTGATAGGCTCTAGAAAATCTATTCAGAATTTTGATTGATCAATTTTTTGGGTGAAAATCTTAGATTTTATGACAAATTTACAAGAAATTGTCAAAACGTTGATTCTCCTTAGTTTGCTTGACATATTTCAGCCAAATTTGGCTAGAGTGACCCTATCATGGTAGATTCTAGATCTTCTATTCAGAATTTTGATTGGTCAATTTTTTTGGGTGGCCATCTTGGATTTTCCAAGAAATTTCCATCATATCTATTTAAATGCAAATGGTACAAATGCTAATGGTCCAGGTGAACGCCACAGGCCCTTGTTTAAATTTACAGCTGGAATGGCTCGATAACTGAGTCAGTCATTCTAGTGATAAATATTCAAAAATAGTCTAACTCTTGGTCTGTAAATGGATGTTTTCAGTGAGAGAATTAAAATTTTGTTGGAGCAAATTGGAGGGTTAAGGGGTTAACCCTTTCACGGGTGAATTCCCCATATCTCATTGTCAAGGCGACACTACAGGAAAACTATTGAATATTTTGAAAATAATTTGGCTGGAAACCATTGCTGCCTAAGGCAGCCATGGCTTCCAGTCAAATTAATTTTAAAAATATTCGATAAAATAAGTTTCATCGCGTAAAGAATATACTTTTTCGGGGACTTGTCGGTGAAAGTGTTAAGCTGATTTTAAAGACAATTTTGTGTATTTTTACTTTTCAGACACATGAGTACATGTAAAGTGTGTGAGTCTATATCGTCACCATTAAGAGGAGGAAGCTTGTACATAACTCACGATGCAAAGTAATCGTGCAACTGAACATACAATGAAAGGTCAAAGAATACCACCATCAACATCAACAATGCGACCACCGGTAACATTGTCGTCAAACACGTCACTGCTATCATCCGATAGTCATACTTTGTGTAAGATGGACGACTGTGAGTTGATACCCCCAGATGAACCTCAATGTTCAAGCGCCGTAGGAAGCGCGTGTAAAAGAGGTGTGGCATCTTCCAAATCCAGCCTGACAGACTTAGTCCAGAATCTTGACGTGTTTCCGTCTGAATCGGATCACGCTGCTAGCAAGGCGGGAAAACAAAAAACTTTACAGAAACCCTCTTTCGCGGTGACTATGTGGCCGGAATGGATGACGAAGCCAAGGACAAGCCAGACCATTACAGGTTGTTCATCTACACGACAGCTTTGAAATAACTGTTAACCCTTTAATGGCTAATTTTGGACAAGAATATCAAAATATTTGCTTACTGAATGTCCATTTGCAGACCAAGAGTCTTTTTGAAAATTTACCACTGGAATGACTGGAATCAGTTATTGAGTCAGTCATTCTAGTTGTAAATTTAAAAAAAAATAGTATTGCCTCAGACTGCAAATAGACATTCGGTAAGAGCATTGCAAAGGCCGGTTTCATGGCCAGCGTCACCATGAAAGGGTTAATCCGTTAATGGTCATATCGGCCAAAAACGGCCTCTGCTATGGTCTTGTGGAATCTCCATTTACAGGTCAGAGAACACAATTTTTGAAAATTTACCACTGGAATGACTGGCTCAATAACCGAGCCAGTCATTCCAGTGATAAATTTACAAAAATTGTATTCTCTTCGCCTGTAAATGGACATCAATAAGAAAATATAAGCATTTTCTTGACCAAATTTGACCATTAAAGGGTTAAACATGTTTTTACAAAACAAAATAAAAAATACTGTTGATTACTTTAACCCTTTAATGTTCAAATTTGGTTGAGAAAATCTAAATATTTCCCTCTTGAATGTCCATTTACAGGGAAAGAGAAGAGAATTTTTGAAAATTTGCATCTTGAATAACCGAGCCAGTCATTCCAGTGGTAAATTTTCAAAAATACTCTTCTCTTGCCCTGCAGCTATCCATTCTACAAGACCACTTCTGCGGCCGAGTTTGTCCGTGTGACCAGTAAAGGGTTAAACTCAAAGGACCTTTCCATTTTTAGCCAATCCCCGCCCATCTCTAGCTAAGCTCCATCCACACCTCGCTCGTATTACGATCGATCGATCTCTGAACTCCCTGCCTATCAATTTCCAGAAAACTATACAGGTAATTTGTTGAATATTTTGGAACTAATTTGACTGGGCGCTGTTGCTGCCTATGGAATTACACAGTTTTCTTGTGAGTTTTGGATGCCCGTGTGGATAATCATATTCCCCACCCATCTCTAGCTAATCGATTGATTCCTGCACTCTGAATCTCAATTTCCAGAAAATTATAGTGGTAAGTTGTTGACTATTTTGGAACTAACCTCACGGTCAAATTATTGTCAAAATAGCCAAACAGCATTTTTATTAAATAGTAGACATACAATTCGTACAACGTGCCGGACTATTAAGAATTAAAGACGGGCCAAATAGAATCATTTATGATGTAATGATTATGATGTCATCCTACATGCCACTTAGCTGATAATGATGTCATATGACGTCAGATGATAAATGGATACTCTGGAATGGTGAATTGGATTGGAAGACATTCATGCCTAAGGCTACAGTCCAATCCAATTGTGATCAAAATATTCAGCAGAATATTTCTTATATCGTGTTCAAAGTTGTACTAACTAACATGTTTCTGATTTTTGCTTCGGAACCATGTTAGCTTATTTATGAGCTGCACTGTATATTATAAACCTGTTAATGGTCAATGACAGAAAAACAGCATTTACAGTGGTCGTGACCATTTTTTGAAATTTTTCTACTGGAATGACTGGCTCCAAAATTTTGCCAGTCATTCCAGTTAAAAACTTTAAAAATGGTGTTCTATTGGCCTGCGGCTGGACATTTACTGAGCAACAATTAAAATGTACTTTTAGCTATCCTGACCATTAAAGTGTTAAGTAATCAGTCCAGAAGGGAGAGAACTCCTTGTCATACACAAGTAATAATCATGGAAAGCTAATTACCTCCCTTATCTAACCAAAAGCCATATTACCAATGAGCCAATCTCCATTTCTTTGACTCTTAACTTTTACTCAAGACTACAGCTTAGATTCATTTGCGCAAACATTTAGCGATCAACCAGGCTTCTGCATTTGTCTTTAAATGCCCTTTTGAGGTGGCCAAGAGAATCGTGACACATTTTTTTTAATGTAACTTTATAGTGGCTGTATCAGTTCTCGAGCCATACATTCCAGTGGTAAGTTTTCAAAAATAATCTTTTTGGCTTACAGTCTTTGACTAAAACAAACTTAGCATTAAATGACTAAAGTTTATTTTGCCTGTGGACTCGTTATTATTGGGGTTCACTCATTACTACTGGGGTTCACTCATTACTCCAGGGGTGGACTCGTTACTACTGGGATGGACTTGTTACTACTGGGATGGACCCATTACTACTGGGATTCACTCATTACTACTGGGGTGGACTCGTTACTACTGAGATGGATTCGTTACTACTGAGATGGACTCGTTACTACTGAGATGGACTCTGTTACTACTGGTGCCGTGGCAACCGTCAAACCTTCATCTGTCTGTCCATCAACATTTTCATTAAACTACTGCTTCTCAAGAACCATTAGTTTGATTTCAATTATATTTGACAGGAAGCATCCGTAGGGCATTGAGATCCAAGTTTGTTCAAAGGAAGCTGATCTGCCAGTGGTCATCTTGGCTTTTGGACACATGAAACATTTTCGATTACCTAGTTTTCATGAAAATCACTTCTCCAGAAATGGCTGAATGGATCGGGCCAAAATTTTGGAGATATGATTAGGTCCATTAAAGTTTGTTCATATAAAGTTAATAGGTGAAAAACATGGCTATCACATCTTTGGCGGCCATATAGTATTTCTTATGTGATGGCTTTTCAATCCGAAATAGGTTTTGTATAGGTTTTTGTTTATGCTGGTTTAAAATTTACCACTTTCAAAACTGTCGGATAAAGTGGTTTGTCGCCATCTTGGATCATTTTCCAAAAACTCCCATACTAAAGCCATAGGAAAATTAAAATGGTTTCTAGAGAATCAATCAACCGATTTCACTTATATTTGTCAAGAAACATCCTTAGGGAGTAGCGAGCCAGTCGTTCCAGTGGTAGATTTTCAAAAATAGTCTTCTCAGCCTGCAAATGGACATTCAATAAGCAGATATTTTTATTTTCTTGACCAAATTTAGTCATTAAATGGTTAATGCCTGTCCATTTACAGGTCAAGAGAAGTCTATTGACATGACTAATTCAGTCATTCCTATTGTGAAATTTGAAAAATAGTCTTTGATAGAGATTTTGTGCATTCATCGGGGAAATGGTTAAAGGGTTTTGCAAGTCAATGATGACTCAGCGCATTTCTAGCTAAGCTCCGCCCACTTTTAGCGCAAGTCAGACTCGATTCGAAACTTTAAAATGTTCAACGGAATGTTCATTAAATAGTAAATCAACGACGTAATAGAGTTTGCTTTTCAAGACAGAGATATGAAGGGTTCCCAGCCAGCCACTCCAGAAAGCAGGGAAAACCTTGAAAATGGGTTTCCATTTTTCCAGTGAGAAAAAACAGCAAAACTCAGGGAAAACAAAGGAAATTTGACAGTGACCCAGAATAGTGCCAGTTTGATGTATATGCGTCTTGTATGTGTGTCATATGTTTGAGTTGTGTCCATTGACTGAAAATGGAAATAAAGTACAATTATTGTACGCACAGGCTAGCACGCTGTTGTATATCTGATCAGTATCTTAGTTGCTGTGCTGCAACTGTCTCATGACCTTCCAGCATCCTCGTTAAAGTGAACAAATTTCTCATGGAATTTTGGGGAAATATTTTCCGTGAATTATCGGGGAATTTTGTTTTGATGAAGTGCTGGGAACAACAACACTGCTATGTCATTTTGAGTGCGCCATCAACTAGCATGTGATATGATGCTGTCAGATACACATGACTTAGACAATGTTATGAAGTGCAGCGTGTTTGAGTATAGAACATCGTTAATGAAGCTGAAAAAAGAAGAAAAGTGAACGTTAAAAGCAATCCATATCAACAAATGAAATAAATATCGATTTATTTTCCCGTAGTATTGACATAAACACCATGAGTGAGAGTCTGGCTATCTCTGATTATGAGCAAGATCCTCAGCTCATAAAAATTCTCCAGACAAGCTGGAACATTGCCAGGCTGAAAGCGGAGTGAGAATCCCTTTGTCAACTTCTCTGTGAAAGATCAAGATACCCTGACTGTCACTTTTATCCATAACCCTTTACAGTTTTTTAATGGTGCTGTCCAAAAATCCAGAAATGGCTTCAGCAGTTTCCGTAACCCGTAACACTCGAATTTGTTCAAGAAAATTTCAAATTTCTCATAGAAAATGTCTATTTGCAGACCAAGAGAAGACTATTTTTTTTTATTTACCACTAATGACTGGCTCGATTATCGAGCCAGTCATTCCAGAGGTAAATTTTCAAAAAATTATCTTCTCCTGGTCGACAAATAGACATTTCTCAAGACCACTCGGTGTTTTTTTGCTGATATGAGTGTTAAAATGTTAACCATTTCACTGAAAAATTCCCCCATGTCGCAATCTCAGGGCAAACAAGCAGGAAAGCTGTTGATTTTTTTTTAGAATTAATAACTGGAAGAAGGCAGCAATGGCATCCAGTCACATTAATTTCAAAATATTTGACAGAATATTCTATACATCGTAAAATTTTTATTTTTTCAGCGATTTGTCGTTGAAAGCGTTATGATATGTTCATTTGCAGGTCAATTCTTTTGAATTTAAAACTGGAATGACTGACTCGATAACCCGAGCCAGTCATTCCAGTGATAAATTTTGTTCTGCAAATGAACATTTTCTGTGAAAATATTGACGTTTTATTGAGGAAATATGTGGGATTAATGTTCAAAGTAGCCCAAAACGACTTCTGCCAAACTTATCCAGACATAGAATCAAAAGCATATATCAATGACGGAAGCTGCAATGGTTTTTAGAAAAGTCAGGCCACGAGCAGAGTATTTTTGGAAATTTTTCACTGGCTGGCTCGACATTACTACATTTTCAAAAATAATCTCTTGGCCTGCATGTGGACATCCATTCACTGAGCAAAATGTCGATTTTCATGACCGATCGCATTAAAAAGTAATTAAACAGTAGGATTTGAAATATTTTACGCAGTTGAAATTATTCGATTATATAATTTTTAATCATATATATTCACGATTTAAGAAATAATCGCAATTTTCGATTTAATCACGTAATCGCACAAGCCTAATGTCCATTTACATGCCAAGAGAAGACAATTCTTTTCCAGTTTCCCACTGGAATAACTTTTTAAAGTTGTTTCTGTTGTTCTTAGCTCACCTGGCCAGAATAGCCAAGCGAGTTTTTGCCATGGCAACCGTCCATCCATCCGGTGTCCACAGGTCCGTCAACTTTTGCTTAAAAACGCTACTCCTCATTAACTGTTTCAAGACAGATTTCAACATAATTTAGCTCAAAGGACCTTATAGGGTAGGCTTCAGAACTTGTATAATACACACAGAATTTTGATTCTTCAATTTTTTGGATGAAAATCTTAGATTTATGAAAGATTTACTGGAAATTGCCAAAACGCTACTCCTTATTAATCCCTGGGTGGATTTCAACATATTTTGGCTGGAATGGCCCTATGGGTCTAGGCTTCAGAACATGTTAACAGAATTTTGATTGGTAAATTTTTTGGCTGAAAACCATAGACTTTACGAAGCCATTTACTGGAAATTGTCAAAATTCTACTCCTCTCATTAACCGCTTGGCTGATTTCAACTTAATTTGGCTATAAGGACACTGGATAGGCTTCAAAACTTGTACAACAATTTTGATTGGTCAATTGTTTCGGCACCCATCTTAATATGATAACCAAAATATTATGCAGCTTACTTGTTTGATGTCACAATATAATTATTTGCAGTTTTGTTCCTTCCAGCATATAGCTGTTTGATGTTTCCGATCGGTGATCGCCGTGGCGCTAGTATTTTGTTTATTGCCGGCAAACTGTCTAGGCATATTTAAGATTTTCTGAGTTTCTTTCCAATTGGATTGTTTTGTAAATATAATACTTACCTAAGTTGAAAACTCATACGCACACAAGAATTTCTAGAAAAAACAAATAATAACAAATAGGTGTGACGGGATCGGAAAATATGTATAAAAATTAGTATGTACTAATAATACAGCAGGACCATTATGTTACAGCTTCAAGAAATCAAATGAGAATTTGATTGACCAATTTATTTGTTTTTGCCTTCGAAAATTATCCATAGTATCTATTTAAATGCAACTGGTTCAAATGCTAATGGTCCAGGTGAGTGTCACAAGCACTTAGGCCTCATGTTCCAGATAATATGAGATCTATCTGTTCATTAAAATGTTGCCTATAGCTGCTTTTATTTGGCTTGACCGTGTTTATTTATTGACAGATTTCTAAATGTAATTATTATTATCCGCAAGTTTTTTCGAAGAAAATCTGGGATTATGTTGTGTAACCGGTGTGTTTGTCTTTGTGGAATAATCGATTGTAACGCATCTCAGAAACCATTGGACAGAATTCGATCAAATTTGCCATGTTTTTTACCCATATGAGTGTGGAGTGCAAGAGCAAATTTACATTTGTCCCGGCCGACAGGGGTGGGTGGGAGTGGGAGTGGGAGTCAAAATGTCAAAAATTTATTGTACAATGTAACTCCTCCGAAACCTTTGAATGGAATTCAATCAAATTTGGTATGTGAGTTACCCATATGAATGTGGAGTTGATGAGCACTTTTTTACATTTGGCCCTGGCCCTTTGGATTAGGGGATGAAGGTCAAAAGGTCAAGAAATTAATTGTAATGCAACTCCTCCGAAACTGTTTGACAGAATTCAACCAAATCTGGTCTTTAAGTTAATGTCAATGTGGAGTGCATGAGCACATTTTGATTGGCCCCGCCCCAGTGGTGATTTGCGCTCGGGTCAAAAGGTCAAGAAATTGTTTGTAATGTAACTCCTGAAAAACTGTTTGATGGAATTCAAGCAAATTTGGTATGTAAGTAACCCATATCAGTGTGGAGTGGATGAGCACATTTACATTTGGCTTCGTGCCTAGGGGTGTTGGGGATTGGGTCAAAAGGTCATGAAATTGATTGTAATCCGACTCTTCTGACAGTGTTGGATGAAATTCAACTAAATTTGGTATGTGAGTTACCCATATGATTGCAAAGTGCAAAAGGATATTTACATTTGACTCCGCCCGGGGATGGGTTGTGGGGGGGTGTCAAATGTTCAAAGCGGTGATTTGCGATGATGCGTCATTGACCGAGCAATTATTATTATTATTATTTTAGAGAAATCTGATGTCAAGAAACAGAAGGGTGTGATGACGCTTCTCACCAATTGGCCATCGTGGGTTGTAAAGAGAAAAGGTAGGATTAACAGACTATTTACTTTGTTGTGTTGAGTAGCGCAAACCTTTCTTCAGTTCACCAACAATATGGAGCCCTGCTGGTTATGGAGGAAATGAGTTAATATGGCATAAAATTGGCGTGTGTCAGCAGATCATTATCGATTTAAACCAAAATGGAAATGATCTGGAGCTATTAGTTGTTGTCGGACATTGGATGCCTTTGTCATTTAAATGAAGAATAAAGTCTACAAACAATTAATGCAGAATTATCGCATGATAAGCAGTATTTCCATACATACTTAGGCTTCTCATTATTAAACCCACAAATGATCAAGACTGCCAAAACTGGCCTCTGCAGTGGTCTTACCTCTTGAGGAATGTCCATTTGCAGGCAAAGAGAAGATTCTTTTGAAAATTTATCACTGGAGTGCCTGGTTCGGTAACTGAGGCCAGCATTTCAGTGATAAATTTTCAAATAGTCTTCTCTTGGTATACAGTTGAACATTCAAAAGTAAGCATTTTTGGAGCTATGATTTTGTGACAAAGAGACTTATCATCTGCAGACTTGACCAGTACTCACCCTTTTAAACGTTAACATGCTTGGACCTATGACTTTGTGACAAAGAGGCGTATTGTCTGCAGACTTGCCAAGTACTGACCATTTTAAATGTTACCATGCTTTTGGACCTATGACTTTGTGACAAAGAGGCTTATCAACTGCAGACTTGACCAGTACTGACTGTTTTAAATGTTAGCATGCTTGGAGCTATGACTTCGTGACAAAGAGGCTTATCATCTGCAGACTGTCCCCTTGTCACATGTATATTTTTTTCTGGAACATATAAATTTGTCTTGTCCACATAAGCTTTATGCAACAGTGATTCTCCTGTGACATGTGTTTGTATGGACTGCTTCACTTATCCGTAAGGATACATCATGGTGTGAGTCAGGATTCTTGTGCGTATCTGCTGGTTCAGATAGTTTGGTTGTAATCTAAAATTGTCTTGTACTAAGTGACCATTGTCAAAACTGGTGTCTTGGATAACGTTTAGTTTCTACAATGTATTTGGTAGTTAGAACTAGAATGCATTCGACGAAGATGCTGACTCACGCCTTTGCGCTCAGTATTAACTATACACTTAGTGATCTAGAGCCACCTATAATATGGAATGGATGTGTCAAATTTGGTGATACTATCTTGAGATTGAGAGCTAGGTTCAGGTTTTGATTAATGTCTGTATGGTTGACTTGAGATTGAGAGCTTCAGTTCAGGTTTGGATTAATGTCTGTATGGTTGACTTGAGATTGAGAGCTTAGGTTCGGGTTTGGATTAATGTCTGTATGGTTGACTTGAGATTGAGAGCTTAGGTTCAGGTTTGGATTAATGTCTGTATGGTTGACTTGAGATTGAGAGCTTAGGTTCGAGTTTGGATTAATGTCTGTATGGTTAGCTTGAGATTGAGAGCTTAGGTTCAGGTGGGGATTAATGTCTGTATGGTTACATGTAGCTTGAGATTGAGAGCTTAGGTTCAGGCTTGGATTAATATCTGCATGGTTAACTTGTGATTGAGAGCTTAGGTTCGGGTTTGGATTAATGTCTGTATGGTTAGCTTGAGATTGAGAGCGTAGGTTCAGGCTTGTGTTAATATCTGCATGGTTAACTTGAGATTGAGAGCTTAAATTCAGGTTTGGATTAATGTCTGTATGGTTGACTTGAGATTGAGAGCCTAGGTTCAGGTTTGGATTAATGTCTGTATGGTTGACTTGAGATTGAGAGCTTATATTCAGGTTTGGATTAATGTCTGTATGGTTGACTTGAGATTGAGAGCCTAGGTTCAGGTTTGGATTAATGTCTGTATGGTTGACTTGAGATTGAGAGCTTATATTCAGGTTTGGATTAATGTCTGTATGGTTGACTTGAGATTGAGAGCCTAGGTTCAGGTTTGGATTAATGTCTGTATGGTTGACTTGAGATTGAGAGCTTATATTCAGGTTTGGATTAATGTCTGTATGGTTGACTTGAGATGGAGAGCCTAGGTTCAGGTTTGGATTAATGTCTGTATGGTTGACTTGAGATTGAGAGCCTAGGTTCAGGTTGGGATTATTGTCTGTATGGTTGACTTGTGATTGAGAGCTTAGGTTCGGGTTTGGATTAATGTCTGTATGGTTAGCTTGAGATTGAGAGCTTAGGTTCAGGCTTGTGTTAATATCTGCATGGTTAACTTGAGATTGAGAGCTTAAATTCAGGTTTGGATTAATGTCTGTATGGTTGACTTGAGATTGAGAGCCTAGGTTCAGGTTTGGATTAATGTCTGTATGGTTGACTTGAGATTGAGAGCTTATATTCGGGTTTGGATTAATGTCTGTATGGTTGACTTGAGATTGAGAGCTTAGGTTCGGGTTTGGATTAATGTCTGTATGGTTGACTTGAGATTGAGAGCCTAGGTTCAGGTTTGGATTAATGTCTGTATGGTTGACTTGAGATTGAGAGCTTATATTCAGGTTTGGATTAATGTCTGTATGGTTGACTTGAGATTGAGAGCCTAGGTTCAGGTTTGGATTAATGTCTGTATGGTTGACTTGAGATTGAGAGCCTAGGTTCAGGTTTGGATTAATGTCTGTATGGTTGACTTGAGATTGAGAGCTTATATTCAGGTTTGGATTAATGTCTGTATGGTTGACTTGAGATTGAGAGCTTAGGTTCGGGTTTGGATTAATGTCTGTATGGTTGACTTGAGATTGAGAGCCTATGTTCAGGTTTGGATTAATGTCTGTATGGTTGACTTGAGATTGAGAGCTTATATTCAGGTTTGGATTAATGTCTGTATGGTTGACTTGAGATTGAGAGCCTAGGTTCAGGTTTGGATTAATGTCTGTATGGTTGACTTGAGATTGAGAGCTTATATTCAGGTTTGGATTAATGTCTGTATGGTTGACTTGAGATTGAGAGCTTAGGTTCGGGTTTGGATTAATGTCTGTATGGTTAGCTTGAGATTGAGAGCTTAGGTTCAGGTGGGGATTAATGTCTGTATGGTTAGCTTGAGATTGAGAGCTTAGATTCAGGTTTGGACTAAAATCTGTATGGTTAGCTTGAGATTGAGAGCTTAGGTTCAGGTTTGGATTAATGTTAGGGTTGCACGATTTTTTGATTATTCGATTAATCGCGATTATATAATTCAAAATGATCGTGGACGATTATAAAATGAAATAATCGTATAATCGCCATGTTGAAATTTTTGTCAAGACACTTTTACTCTTGTGAAACTCTGCTCGCGTTACCAAGCATGGAAACAAACATCCGGCTATCAGCCGAATGTGTGAATGATCAAATAAACTAAATAAATAAATAACTGATTCGTTTGTATTGACTCAGGATTAGTTTTAGATGAATAAAGATTGTTCACTTGGTCGCTATTTGTCATTGTTGTTGTAATCACACAAGCTTATCCCGCGTTCCCCATTCTCTGAATAGCTATGCGCTAACGGTTTTCTCAAAAAAGTTTTAGAACTGATACCACGGAAATTCAACGCATATTCTCACGTAAAAATTCTCACCGCCTATGTTTAATGTATGCCTCAAAACATCCCCGGGGAAGTGAAATTATTTGATTTGAACTCCTAAATATTGCGTATCCTTTAATAAAGGTAATTTATTACGTCAAAATTAATCCACAATTTGATATAAAATGGCGTCACAAATAAAATACAAATCACCTGATTCGCCTCCAATTGAAGTTTATTTTAGAGCGAGTACTCGGATATAAATATTCTGGAATCGGGGACTTGGAACTTGGGAATTTCTATATATTATCATTGCGCGATAGGAACTGCGTATTATACTGATCTGAATAACGGATACCCGTTTGATAAACTCCCGTTAGCGTATAATATCTCGCGAGAACACCGCCTCCCATCGCAAAAGATCCACTGGCTCGCCAACTTAAGAAGCCGGCTATATTGTCGTTCGTAATAATTTAATTTGGATCATTTAATGTTGATCGGCGTTACAAAATTGATGTGCATTTTCTCCCGTACTTGTTTGGTACATAAATTTGGTCTTACAATATATTTATAAGGAAGCTATTTAATCACGCCAAGACTGTTTTAAGCGCATTTTAACTACAAAAGTGTGGAATAAACTTTATTATATCTTGAACATACATGGCCTACTATTAGTATTAATCTAATAGGTGGTCGAGATTTACAAATCTGAGGCCTGTATTGACTTCTAGAGGGGCCGGAAATGTATCATGGCAGAGATCTGTCTTAAGTAGACACACCCTGTGACACGATTGTTATTATTATACACGCTAGTCTTACAAATTATCTGCTGAGTTAGGTGGTGGGCTTCTAATACAGAGTTTTGCCGTTTTGAAACTGCTAAGAAATCATTGGAGCTCATATGCCAAAGTTAGGGGGTGGACTTCTATTAGAGCATAGGCTACAATTAAACGAAATACGTTACCTTCCGTTTTCCGTCTAGAAAAATCTTGATACATTCCTTTGTTTGCAATCAGCAACTGGCGTATTCTGTCCATGTATGTATACCCATGTGCCTAACCCATAATCTTACAATCTGCAGTAGCATAATACCGTCCTCTAAGCAGCGTTGACATAGTTAATATAGTTCATGATTAATCGTATGATCGCGATTATTTTTCTTAAATGATCGCGATTATGAAAAGTGAATAATCGTGCAACCCTAGTTAATGTCTGTATGGTTGACTTGAGATTTAGAGCTTAGGTTCAGGCTTGGATTAATGCCAATCATGCTGAATTTGTGGATTTGTAGCAATAGAGGAATCCATTGTTAGCTATGCCCCACCGATTTCTAACTAAGCTACGCCCAACCTTTGCATGTGTTGTGATCAAGTTATATACTTTGAACCCTGACTTCTCAGAATCACATTTTCAAGGTAGGTTGTTGAATATTTTGAAACTAATTTGACTGGATGGTGTTGCTGCCTAGCAGTGCTCAGTCAAATTAGTTTCAAAATATTCAACAGAATGTTTATTAAATAGGAAATCCATCAAAGACAAACAATTTGTACACTTGACAGACTATTCCAGCTTCATGACCGAGTATTTTTTGTCGATTATAATTATAACATCAGCCTTACATGTGATGATGTAACGTACTTGAGTATGACATGATATACTTGAGTGACAGATTGGATCTCTCCATTATATAACACGTGTAGATTATGGGAATATTTTAGTTTAACCCTTTAATGGTCATGCCGGCCAAAACTGGCCACTGTTATGGTCTTGTGGAATGTCCATTTACAGGCCAAGAGAATACAATATTTTTTAATTTACCACTGGAATGACTGGCTCGATAACCGAGCCAGTCATTCCAGTGACAAATTTTCAAAAATTGTATTCTCTTGGCCTGTAAATGGACATTCAATAGGCAAATTTCTTGAACAAATTGACCATTAATGGGTTAAAGCTGTTGCTGTCTATCATCAACAACATCATTCTCTGATTGCATCACCAGGCTCACTTGCACACTTAATCCTCTAATGGTCAAGCCAGGAAAAGCTGGCCCCTGCAGTAGCCTTGAGGATTGTCCATCTGCAGGTAAAGAGAAGGGTATCTTTGAAAATTTACCATTGGAGTGGCTGGCTCGATTATATCGAGCCAGTCAGTAAATTTTCGAAAATATTCTCTTGGCCAACAAATGGACATTCACGTAAAAAAATATTTGATTTTCTTGACCAATCTTGACCATTAAAGGGGTAAATAATACTTTAACCCTCAAATTTGTTCAAGAAAAATTAAATTTCCTCATACAAAATGTCAGTTTGCAGATCAAGAGAAGACTATTTTGTAAAATTTACTGCTTGAATGACTGACTCGGTTATTGAACCAGTCATTCCAGTGGTAGATTTTCAAAAAGTGTCTTCTCTTGGCCTACAAATGGACATTTCTCAAGTCCACCGCAGAAGCCGTTTTTTGCCAGCTTGAGTGTTAAAAGGTTAAAAGATCAAATAAGCCAAAACCTGCAATGAATGGGGTTTTTTTAAAATGTCCATTTGCAAGCCAATAGAAGACAGTAATTTCTGTTGTAGATTTTCAAAATAGCAATTGCTTAGCCTACAAACAGACGTTCAAAAAGGAAATATTTTCTTGACCAAATATTAGCATTAAATGGTTATAAAGTTTAGCTTATGTACTACAGGGAGAATTTTTCACTGAGATTTTCCAAGTTTATCGATCGATCATATGACGTCATATGATGTCATAACCAACTAAGTGACATGTATGTGGAAGTCTTAATCGTTACATCATAAATGATTCTATTTAGCCCGTGTTTAACTCTTAATAGTCTGATATGTACGAATTGTATGTCTACTATTTAATAAACATGCTGTCGAATATTTTGAAACTAATTTGACTGGGCGGCAACAACAGCACCCAGTCAAATTAGTTTCAAAATATTCAACAGCTTACATGTATAATTTTCTGGAAATTTGTAGTCAAGGAGTTCACAGATCGATCGATCCTAACACAGACGTGGTGTGGGTGGAGCTTAGATTGAGATGGGCGGGGCATAGCTAAAAGTGAACACGTCCATTGCTGGTACTCTGCGGTACATGTATGTTGCTATTCATTGCAAATATCATTACCGGCACATGTATAACACAATATATCTTGTACAGTTCCCTCCCTTGCGTTGTAGGCTTCACCGCTGACATTCTGCGTCTAGCCCATTAAGCTGGCCCAAAACAGCTTCTGCAGTGGTCTTGAGAAATGTCCATTTCTTTTTAATTTACCACTGAAATTGATGGCGCGATAGTTTGAGAGTCAGTTGTAAATTTTCAAAAATAATCTTGACTTGCAAATTTAGATTTTCTTCATCAGCGTTAACTAATAACCCATTCAACGACAAGTCATTAAAAAATGTAAATATACTTGACGATCTATAGCATATAACTGTTGAATATTTTGAAATTATTATGACTGGAAGCTTTTGGAAGCAACGGCTTCCCGAGTCATATTAAATTCAAAACATTCAACAGATTTCCTGTTTATTCGCACTGAGATTGAGATGCAGGGAATTTATCGATGGAAGTGTTAAAGGGTTACCTTATTTGTTTGATTGTACGTGATTGTGTCGTATTAAAATGTTTTGATTAATGAATTATTCACACATGATTAGACTCATCATCTCCAGGATCTGTTTTACACTTCTGGTAGCATGGTGGTCCACTGGTAGCGAGGTCGACTGGTAGCGTGGTCCACTGGTAGCGTGGTGGTCCACTGGTAGCGAGGTCGACTCTTAAACCAAAGCTCGTCGGTTCCTTAGGTAACCCTAATCCTACTGCTACCCGATGAACACTTAACCCTTTAACACTCATATCAGCCAAAAACAGCTTCTGCAGTGGTCATGAGAAATGTCCATTTGCAGACCAAGGGAAGCCTGTTTTTTGAAAATTTACCACTGGAATGACTGGCTCGATAACCGAGCCAGTCATTCCAGTGGTAAATTTTCAAAAATAGTCCTACTCTGTGAATGGACATGTTCTATGAGGAAATTTAATTTTTCTTGAAGAAATTCAATGGTTAAGTGTGGAAGCAGTCGCGATTCTTGTTAGTTAGAAGTGACACGACAGAGAGATGCCTCGGGGGTTTTCCTCCCCCCATAAGCTGATAAATCTCAGGAAGCTGGTGTATTGTTGCACATTTCCATGACGATGTCCTAAAGATTACTATTAACCCTTTATCCCTTGAATTTATTCAAGAAAATTTCAATTTTCTCATAGAAAATATCCATTTGCAGACCAAGAGAAGGCTATTTTTTGAAAATTTACCACTGGAATGACTAGCTCAGTTATCAAGCCAATCATTCCAGTTGTAAATTTTGTAAAATAGTGTTCTCTTGGTCTGTATGTCTTAACTGCAATGGCAATATTTGGCTGATATGGTGGTTAAAGGGTTAAATAATTTTTTGAGGAAATATAAAGGGAATTCATTGATATAGTAATCAATAATCAATAGTAATATAGCTGTCAATGGCATGCTATTGCAAATCCCCACCTTTTCCTAAACTTTGACCTCTACGGTTTACACACACACACACACACACACACACACACCCCACACCCCTTGCCGAAGTTAAATTAGTATTAAAATATCCACCAGCTTCCCTGTATAATTTGCTTCTAAATTTAGATTTTGGGAATTCAGTTTTTAACACATCTTGTGTCAACGTTTATAATGGTAAAACTTGACAATACTTCCACTATTTTTGAAAATTTACCACTGGAATGACTTGATCGGTTACCAAGCCAGTCATTCCAGTGATAAATTTACAAAAATAGTATTCGCTTGGCCTGCAAATGGACACTGACTAAAAAAAAATCTATATTTAATCGTTAAACCTGTGAAAAAACCCTCTTAAAAATGATTTTCCTAAATTCCAGTTATAAACTTAATGCAAGGTCATTCACTGAGCAAAATTTTAAATTTAATTTGTTTGAAAACTCTTGACAAATTAAAGGCTTAATTGATAAAATTTGTCTTTTGAGCGCTTTGAGGTGCGGTTGACACACGAGGGTTAAAAGTTGAAAATCTATTTCAACAGTGAACACACACAAAAAAAAAGTTGGAGTTTAGCGAGAAATGTGCGTGGCATGGCTAATGCCATTCTCCCACCCTGGCTTTTCCAAAATACATCTTCACATTCCCGTAACTTGCTACTAGTAATCATATGAATCATATGAGTTATTTCCCCTTGAAGGAGGTAACCGGTAACGTGTTTAATAAGACGATTCGACTGTATGATAAATCTCTCGCTCTGAAACCAATTGTTTTGTTATGCTTTATGCATGACTTGTTTAAAACCCATTAATACGAGACACTGGTGTCTACAGACACGATAATACATCGCCAGACACCACCAGCGCTATATCAATGACCTATATTGATTTTTTTTTGTACGAAATCCACAAATCATGTGTATGTTCATTTTTTGCTGGGTCTCTTCGCTGAAATTTCTTATTTCACGTCCCTGTGGCGATTGAAAGAAAACATTTTGCTGTGTCTTCTCGTTTCTCGCAAATAAAAGAAATTTGAGTACAGAATATTGATCTTATGACCATGGTTGGTTGATCTTCGGATCTAGGAAACCGTCATACGAGACGGTTGTTATGTTTTCAGCTTCTGGCACGGGCTAGAATTTAGGTGTATAAAGAATATAGAAATGTGGACAAAATACCACTGAGACGATATCAACCGTCTGACGGCTACATTTTTGCAGGCGATATATTCCAAGAGTTATATCTTTGGACCTGCTAAATGCCAACAACTTTCAGTCAAATTGTTTTCAAAATATTCAACAAGTCAAGCGTTTTTGATCATTTAACTTTGTGTCTGGTGATGGTTAGCCCTTTAACCCTCGAATTGTTCAAGAAAATTTCAATTTTCTCATAGAAAATGTCCATTGCAGACCAAGAGAAGACTTTTTTAAGATTTACCATTGGAATGACTGTCTCAGTTATCGAACCAGTCATTCTTCTCTTGGTCCGCAAATGGACATTTCTCAAGTCCACTGCAGAAGGCGTTTTTGGCTGATATGAATGTTAAAGTGTTAAGCTGTGTTTACTTGGCATGTGGGGTGTGGAACGCAGAACAGAAAGCGGCTATGCGGAATGCAGGTAAAATATCGCGTGTACCATTTACCTGCACGTGGCATCATTGCGTTATTTTATTGCATTTTGCAATATTGCGTGGTGATATTGCGATATTTCTATCAAATTTCTTTCAAAAGCGACAACACATTTTTTACACTTTGATATCTAGCTTTCCACTGAGACCATTACAAAATGTTTATGTATGGAGGCGAGAGATGTAGACCCAAAATGGCGGATACTGATGACTAGATTCAAAATGATTCCTTTGGCCTAATCTAACAACATGTAATTATAATATTACTGATTTCCTAATTTTTTCCACAAATTACTTCTTAGAATTTTAGACGATGCATCAGCTTTAACTACTTGGATTACTCTTTCATTGCTGTGACCTTATGTGCCCTAAGGGCATGTTCCCTATCCCGCAACTGAATCTTCCATCCGGTAAAATCGCTACACCGAGCGACTGTTTTTTCCGCATCCCGCCGTTCCGCCTTCCGCATACTGCGTGCTATTAAATGGATGAAGGAAAATAGTAAAAAGCGATCTGAAGTATATTCAGCGTTCCGTTTCCGCAACCCGCTTTCCGCATTCTGCGTGCCAGATAAATGCAGCATTAAGCTGTGGAATAAGTTCCCTCACCGAAGATGACACATTCTATATGAACGATTGATGACAAATTCTTTATGATTGAAGACAAGTTACTTTCAGGACTAGAAATTCCTTATCATACAACACATCATTTATAATAAAGTTAATTCTTATTTTATAAGATAGAGCTTTATAACTGTGGGCATAATTTCAAAAGCAACCATGCACAGACTAAACGAATTTGACATGAAGAGCTCTGTTGCAAGGCATTTCAATAGCTTTTGGTAAAGTTGTTTTCAAATGTGGTGTTGTGTTAGAAAGTTAAATTCTCCGATTTTAGGGTTATAGAGTTTAGACCATTTAACCGTTTCTATGACGAAGCCACCTCTGTAGTGGTCTTGGTGAATGGTCAGTTACAGGCCAGGAGAAGACTATTTTTGACAATATACCACTAGAATGACTGGCTCGATAACCGAGCCAGTCATTCCAATGGTAAATTTTCAAAAATAGTCTTCTTGGCCTGCAAAAAAGGGACATTCAGTAAGTACCGGTAAATATTTTAATTTTATGAACTAATTTAGTCATTAAAGTGTTAATCTTCAAGGTTTGTTGAGAATATTGACATTTTTGCTAAGTGAATGTTCATATGCAGGCAAGAGAAGGGTATTTCTGTAAATTTACCACTGAAATGACTAGCTCCGTTATTGAGCAAGTCATTTTGACAGTGGTAAAGTTAAAGAGATACTCTTCTTGGCCTGCAAATGAACATTTCCCTGGAGAACTGGAAAGGCCGGTGGTCTTGAGAAATGCCCATTTGTTGACCAAGAGAAGACTATTTTTGAAAATTTACTACTGGAATGACTGGCTCGATAACCGAGCCAGATAACCGAGCCAGTCATTCCAGTGGTAAATTTTCAAAAATTGTCTTCTCTTGGTCTGCAAATGTACATTTCTATGAAAGAATTTTTAATTTTCTTGAACAAATTTGAGGGTTACGGGTTAAATAAATACAGGACCATGCAAAATTAAGACAACTGTAGTTACCTGTGTATAACCATGGGCCGCTTTCACAGAGGCACTTAATGGGAAGATTTATACAGAAAAGGGTTATTCAAGTTTTGTAATCAATATATTAGGATGTTTTATTGTCATGGACCGGTGTTGAAAGATACACAACAAACATACCTGGTCTGGTAACGTTTGACGAAAAACATGTATGCCTACTGCCTGTCAGCTGTATGTGTTCATTCAATGATTCGGCTTTCCTACCGGTCTGTTTTGATTGGATGAACTGCGTACCGTAAAAATTTGACTAAAGGACGCATTTTTTGGGGTCAAATTACATGTTCTAGGAAAAGGGGGGGGGGGAGGGTGGGTGGTGGGGGAGGTGTGGGATGTGGGGGGGGGAGGTGCATCCTATAATCGAGAACATTCCTTGAGCAAATTTTTTGGTTGAAATTTTTCTTAAAAAGTCAAAGATTATACCACGGAAATTGAACTAAATGTTACGGTAGACAATTTGCACTGACTGACGACCATGTTTAATGTATACTCCAAAAACATCAAGCGGAAGTGAAATTATTAAATAATGCCGCCTAAATATTGCTTATTCTTTAATAAATATCACTTATTACATCAAAATTAATCCAGAATTTGACATAAAATGACGTCGTGGAAAGATACATGTATAAATCATGTGATTTGCCTCCAGTTGCAAAAGATCTTTATTCTAATTATAATAGAGCGAGTACTCGGATCTAAATATTCTGGACTTGGAAATTGCTATGTATCATCATTGCGCGATAGGAACTGAATGTTCCCGTACCCGTTTGATAACCAACTCCTATTAGCGCATAAGAGTACACAGCGCCTCCACTTGCAAAAGAGCCAGATAACCAACTCCCGTTAGCGCATAAGATCACAGAGCGCCTCCAAATGCAAAAGAGCCAGATAACCAACTCCCGTTAGCGCATAAGATCACACAGCGCTTCCAAATGCAAAAGAGCCAGCGACTCGCCAATTCTTGAACTTTCAAGCAATTTTTTGTCGAATGTGATTATGTTTTGGATCATTTGATGTTGGTCGGCATTACAACTAGTGACCATCTTACCACATTCCTAATGTCACATGAATTCTATATTTTCAAGGCGACATTTTATGCCAAAATTTTAATGTAATAAACGATCTATATTGAAGATACATGAGATTTAGCCGGTCCTATTTAATAATTTCTCTTTCACCATGATATTTTTAGGCATACAAAAATGGACGTTTTCTATGAGATATTTGAAATCTTGACCAAATTTGACCATTAGAGGGTTAATAAAACATCAGCATTAAAACATCATGGAGAGCATAAGATCTTCAGGCACTAACTGGATAACTGCATATTAGGGGTTATATAAAGTAGCTCAATATAATATACCTGTGGTGGGTATACACGATATAGTCATCGCTTTGTCCATGCCTGTATGCATCCGTGCATGTGTTTGTGTGTCTGTGCCCATTTTTTGTCCGGAGAGTATTTTCAAGGGTTGTGACATATAGTCACCAAACTTGGTATGTGAAGGCATCATGGCCTAAATGTGTGTCATGTATCAAGGGTATGTCAGCGTGGCCTGCTTTTCATGGGTCACAGAACGTCATAGATAATTCTTCTTCGAGTTTCAAGAGTTTCTTATTTACAGTAACCAACTTGGTATATGGATGCATCGTGGCCTGCAGTTGTGTCAAGTACCAAAAGTAGGTTCGTGTGACCTAGTTTTCATGGTTTCCCTAAGCATCATAGATTACTCTTGTCCAGCCTGTAGTATCAGAGTTTTTTATGTACAATGACCAACATTGGCATATGGATGCATCATGGCCTAACGGTGTGTCATGTATCAAAAGTAGGTCAGTGTGACCTGCTTTCCATGTTTCATTGAACATCAAACATTATTGTTTGCTCATCTGACCTGAAAGGCCAAGTGAGCTTATGCCATGGCGTCAGTCCGTCCATTGTCCATCATCTGTCCGTCTGTCAAATCACTTCTCCTTAATGTTTTGACCGATTTCAATCAAATTTAGTGGGAAAGATCATATGCTGGTACTCTCCAGACGGTTTTTTCCCAGAATTTTGAGTGGTCAATTTCTTGGGTGAAAATCTTAGATTTTATGAAAAATGTATGGGAAATGGTCAAAATGCTACTCCTCCATAGCTGCTTAGCATATTTCAACTAAATTTAACTAGATCGATTCTATGGTGGTGGGCTCTAGAACTTCTATTCAAAATTTTTATTGATAAATTTTTTGCGTGAAAATCTTAGATTTTATGAAAAATATACTGAAAATGGTCAAAATGCTACTATTCCTTAGTTGCTTGACATATTTCAACCAAATTTGGTTTGATGGAATCTATGGTGGTAGGCTCTAGAGAGTCTTTTCAGAATTTTGATTGATCAACTTTTTGGGTGATAATCTGAGATTTTATGTAAAATCTGCCGGAAATGGTCAAAATGCTACTCCTCCTTAGCTGCTTGAAATATTTCAACCAAATTTAACTAGATAGATTCTATTGTGGTGGGCTCTAGAACCTCTATTCATAATTTCGATTGATCAATTTTTTTGGTGAAAATCGTAGATTTTATGAAGAATTTACTGGAAATTGTTAAAATACTACTACTCCTTAGCTACATGACATATTTCTACCAAATTTGGCTAGACTGATTCTATGCTGGTAAGTTCTAGAATATCTTTTCAGAATTTTGATTGATCAATCTTTCGGGTGAAAATCTTAGATTTTGTAAGAAAATTACTGGAAATTGTGAAAACGCTACTCTTCATTAACCGCTTGGCAGATTTCAAAGTAGTTTGGCTGGAAGGACCGTAGATGGGTGTAGATTTCAGAACTTGTATACAGATTTATGATTGGTAAAATTTTGTTTGAAAATCTTGAATTTTATGAAAATTTGCCGGATCACTTAAAACGCTACTCCTCATTAACTGCAATGACTTGAATGGAAGAACCCTCTATGGTGCAGATGGCAGGCTTCAGATCTAGTACGCATAATTTTGATTGGTCAGTTTTTGGGTGGCCATCTTGGATTTTCCAAAAGTTTTGGTAAATCAGTTAAAGGTCTACACCTCATTAACCCCTTGGCAGATTTCACTCAATCTCAGCTGGAAGGACTCTAGGTGGGTAGGCTTCAGGACATATATACAGAATTTTAATTGGTCAATTCTTTTGGTGGCCTTCTTGGATTTTCCAAATGTATCCATCATGTCTTTAAATGCAAATGGTTCAAATGCTAATCATCCAGGTGAGCACCACAGGCCCTTAGAATGGTGTGGTATATGAACGGTTCACCAGTTTGAGTGGGATGTTTCGGCGGGAAAAGTTGGACCTTTTCAATTTTGATTTGCTAATGGATATATATATACACTGAGGAAAAATTAAAATTTTTGTGAAAAATCTTGACCGTTGTAGGTTTGATGGTCAAAGCGGAGTCTGCAGTAGTCTTCAGAAATGCACATTATCAGACCAAGAAAAGATGACTTGTGAAAATTAACCATTGAAATGACTGGCTCAGTTTTGAGCCAGTCATCTAGTGGTAAATTGTCAAAATAGGCTTCACGTAGTTTACAATTTATGGACATTTGCTATGAGAAAATAGAAATCTGACCAAATTTAACCGTTAAACGGTTAGATGACTGTACTGGAATCGTGTGTGAGGAGGTTGATGACTTGCTCAAATTGGGAAATAACTATCTAAAAAGGAACTGAACAAATTTGGTCATTTGCCAACGTTTTGTTCTTTAACCCTTTTTAGCTCTTTAACACTCAAATTTGTTCAAGAAAATTTAAATTTTCTCGTAGAAAATCTCCATTTGCAGAGCAAGAGAAGACTGTTTGAAAACATACAACTGGAATGACTGGCTCGGTTATCGAGCCAGCCATTCCGGTGGTAAATTTTCAAAAATAGTCTTCTCTTGCTCTGCAAATGAACATTTCCCAAGACCACTGCACAAGCCGTTTTTGGCTGATATGACTGTTATAGGGTTAACACTCGAGCTGGTCAAAACGGCTTCTGAAGTGGTCTTGGGAAATGTCCATTTGCAGACCAGAGGACTATTTTTTAAAGTTTATAACTGGATAATAGAGCCAGTCGTTCCTGTGGGAAATTGTCAAAAATAATCTTTGGTCTGCAAATGGACATTTTTTTGAGACGATTGAAATTTTCTTAAACAAACTTGAGGGTGAAGGGGTTAATGATCCTGTGATATTATCAGCCGATGTTTTTTGAAATTCTCAATACCGGCTACGACTGGTTAATTATATGTCACTCAAGTATCTGACCTCACTACGTAGTTAGCTAATGTCCCAATCAAAATCCCGTACAGGCATAACTCTGTCATGAAAATCAAAACGTCAGTCATTCCAGTTGTAAATTTTCAAAAATAGTCTTGTTTTTAAAGTAGCTAAAATTGATACTTGATGAATCTTGCCCATTAAAGGGAGGCAATAAAACCATTGCATTGAGTTGCTCTGTAGTACTAATAGCTTTATAATAATTAATTCTTATTCCAGGGTGCGGTTGTGTGAGGGATGTTGAGGTGTGGGCAGCAGTAATATAATATAGGGGTCCATTTCTAACTATGCCCCGTCCACTTCTAGCTAAGCTCTGCCCATGTTTTGCATGTGTTAGGATCGATTTATATACTGACTGAATCCTGAATTCCCAGAATCCCATTTTTAAGGTAACTATACAGATAAGCTGTTGTATATTTCGAAACTACTTTGATTTCGGGTGCTGTATGGCAGCAACTGCGGCAAGTCAAATTAGTTTATAAGTATTCAACAGAGTGTTTAGTAAATTGTAAGTCCATCACAGACATACAATTCATACACTTGAGAGACTCTCTGAGCTTCATGATAGATTTATAATATGTCATAATAGTGACATCATCTGCCTAGTGCAGTAAATGATTATGACATCAGATACTTAGCCACAAATCAGATCCCTCCATTGTAACTTGAATGAGTTATGCCATTGTTGAAGGTTTAACCCTTGAATTTGTTCAAGAAAATGTCAATTTTCTCATAGAAAATGTCAATTTGCAGACCAAGAAAAGATGATTTTTGAAAAATTTTCAAGTCCACTATGGAAGCCGTTTTTGGCTGATATAAGTGTTAAAGGGTTAACTGTCTGCCTGCTGAATTTCTGCAGTCTAAATCCTGCTGAATATTTTGAAAAACAATTTGCCTGAAACTTGTTGGTGGCTAAACCACCAACAACATTCAGTCAAATTGTTTTCATAATACTTAGTACGCCTAGAGTTATTGCTTATTGAAATTATCATCTGGTGGCTTACGGCGGTCAGACTAGTGTTGGGAATTGGTACTATTTTTGTGATCGATGATTGGTTTTATATATTAACTGATGATTAATTAATGATTGATCATAACAGGTTCTCATTTTTTACCTATTTTGAATGCAGTAATTATAGCATGTTCAAGGATAATTACCCCTTTCAAACCAAGTCGCAGGTATGACAGATTCTCAATAATTTAAGAAATAATCGTTCGAATATTTCGAAGCTAATTTGACTGGAAGCTGTTGCAGCAATAGCTTCCAGTTAAATAAGTTTCAAAATATTCAACATTTTATTGGCATAGTTGCTTTGAAATTAACATACTATTTCAGTGCTGAAAGAATTAATGTCTTAGACTACGGAGTAATACTATATAGTTGTAACAATTAAATTAAAATTCTTTTCCAAAAAGTCTTAGTCTTCTAGCTTGACCAGTTAAAATATACTAATAAAGTCAATTTATAAACAACCAAAATTGATTTCTGAAATCATGATCGATCGGTTGGTTGAACATGCAAACCAATCAATCATCGATCAAATCGATTAATCGGTACAACACTAGATCAGACAGTTAATCGCCCAATGTTAATTAACCCTTATTGGTCTCGTGATGTGTTTTAACCCTTTAATGGACAAATTTTGTCAAGAAAATTCAAGTGTTCTCAAAGAAAGTATTCATTTGCAGACCAAGGGAAGATTATTTTTTGACAATTTTCCACTGGAATGACTGGCTCAATTATCGCGCCGGTCATTGCAGTGGTACATTTTCAAAAATTGTCTTCTCTTAGCCAGCAAATAGATATGTGTTGAGGCTGTTTTTGAACAGGTTAGACATTAACCCCTTAATGGTCATACTGGCCAAAACCTGCCTCTGTTATGGTCTAGTGAAATTCCCATTTACAGGTCAAGAGAATACAATGTTTGAAAATTTCCAACTGGAATGACTGGATCAATAACCGAGCCAGTCATACCAGTGATACATTTTCCAAAATTGTATCCTCATGGCCTGTAAATGGACAGTCAATAGGCAGATATTTAAATTTTCATGACCAAATTTGACCATTAACCCTTTAACACTCACATCGGCAAAAAATGGCCTCTGCAGTGCTCTTGAGAAATGTCCATTTGCAGACCAAGAGAAGAGTATTTTTGTAAATTTACCGCTGGAATGACTGGCTCGATAACCGAGCCAGTTATTCCAGTGATAAATTTTCAAAAATACTTATTGGTCTGCAAATGAACATTTTTTATAAGAAAATTTTTTGGAATAAATTTAGGTTTTAAAGTTTTAAAGGGTTAAATGACTATTAATGCCATATATGTAAGCAATATGAATCAGTTTTGCTGATTGTTTCATGAAAAAACATGACAAACTTGGAAATTGACCGTTCCACTTTTGGCTATGTCCCGCCCATTTCAAACTAAACTCCACCCACACCTCACTCATGTTGGAATCGATCGGTCTCCGAACTCCATGAATATCAATTTCATTGAAAACTATACAGGTAAGCTGTTGAATATTTTGAAACCAATTTTACTATATAGGCAGCAACAGCGCCCAGTCAAATTAGTTTCAAAATATTCAACAGCATATTTATTAAATAGTAGAGACATACAATTCGTGCAATGTGTCGGACTATTAAGAGTTAAAGACGGCCATATAGAATCATTTATGACGTAATGATTATGACATCATCCTGCATGCTGCTTAGCAGATTATGACATCATATGACATCAGATTGATAGATGGATACTCTGGAGAGGTGAATTGAAACCTTATTTACTAGACTTCTGTCAAATATCTGACAAACAAATATTTGTTAAATTTTTAAACAAATTAATGATTGTAATAAGAAATTATTAATTTCGTCCCTCTCTACTGAAATCTTTCTCAAACCAAGTTTGCAGAAAACTTATTCTTTTTTTATGGATAACCCTACAGATCCTTCCAAGTAAATTATTTTCGAAATAATTAACACATTTCCGAGATGAAATGGAGTATTCAATGTTGAAATTGAGACACGTCGGTTGTGTTGAATTTGACCAATATTCAGTTAAAACTGCCAATCATTCCAGCGGTAAATTGTCAAAAATAGTCTTCGCTTGGTCTGCAAATGGACATTTTCTGTGAGAACAAATTTGAGGGTTAAAGGGTTAAGTTTTACTGCCAGTCATTCCAGTTGTAAATTTTCAAAAATAGTCTTTAAATCTTAGCTTGTAAATGGACGGTCACTCAGCAAAGCTTGTGACACTTGGCCAATCTTGACCATTAACTCTTTCATCGATTGATTGCTTATATCTCATTTTCAACGCTACAATAGAGGAAAACTAGAATATTTTAAGATTAATTTGACTAGAAGCCGTTACTGGAAGGCCGTTGCTGCCTTGCAATGGCTTCCAGTCAAATTAATTTCAAAATATTCAACAGAATAAGTTTTATGTCGTGAAGAATATCACTTTTCAGGTGTTTGCCTTTGAAAGGGTTAAAAGGATGAAGTAAAACCCTCACCTTGAACATTAGTTATTCAGTAGTGCGGATAGCGTTATAATAATTATATACCTTATTCCGTGGGTCAGTAATATAATTGTTGAGCGAAGATTGATTAGTGCCGAGACTGTTTTCCTAAGATGGCCAGTCGTGACTGAGTATTGTTGCGGAGGCTAAGTCGTTTGACCGTCACGGATGATTGTGTAAAGTTCGAACTGATGCTTGCAGACTGACACGCTTCCGTGTGCATAAAGTTTCATCGAGATGAGGGTAATCATTCCGATGTCTTTGTGCGCTTGTCAAATGTGTGGAGACAAATTGGTGAAGATGTGCTAGGCAATCTCGGGGAGTTTCCGCGATGTGATCGCCGGTGCCAATTCTTAGAGCTGGCCCACGATGCCGTTATTGGATCGTACTGTTTGTATAAATGCCTCTACATCATATTGATCCACTGTCATCGCCAGCACGGGGGCTCCGCTACTGTAGTGCGCAAGAAAGCGACTGTATCGTGAAGAGAACAGCCATGTCCCTGCTGCCATCAATGTCACAAGCATGAATACGTCTCAAACACGATACCGCCAGTGTTGGTGCCAGCTGTGGAAGAATCGGCCAAAGTCGGGTGCATTGACAAATTTACATAAATAGATCATCTGTGTGTATTATAAACTTAGGTCTAAATTTGTATGTATGTCTTTTGACGAATATTCACTTGTGGCTTAACCCTTTCATGCCAAAGTCGGCCAAAACCAGCCTCTTCACTGGTCTTTGGGAATGTCCATTTGTAGGCCAAGAGGATATTAGTTTTGAAATTTTACCACAGGAATGTCTGGCTCGGTAAATGAGCCAGCCATTCCAGTGGTAAATTTTCAAAAAATAGTCTTCTCTTGGCCTACAAATGGACATTCAAATATTTTGATTTTCTTGACCAAATTTGACCATTGAAGGGTTAAACAGCATTCTTCAGTATAAAAACCAGTCATCATTCCATACTGTGCTCAGAAATAATTTTCAGTTGTCCTATAAATGGCCATCCAGTAAGCAAATATTAACATTTTGTAACAAAATTTTGCCAATAAAGGGTTAGATAGCAAGTTCATTGTGTCGAAATGTAATCATAGCCTTAGCTTTTGGAGTGGCACACGTCATTATTATTATTCTGTCATGAAGTTTTGCTTGTGTGTGTGTATATATATATATATATATATATATATATATATTTATATTTATATTTATATATTCTGGGTTCAGTTAAGTGTTAGTGTGGATGATATTATGTGATAAGGGAATCTGTTAATTCTCCCTAGAGTACTGCTTAAGAGTGATAGTCCTGATGACATTTCTACAGTTATACATTTTCTCTTAGCAGCTGTTAGAATGATTAATCTGTAACACTTGCATATTAAAGGGTTAATTATATCGCAGAGACAGTAGCAGGAAGGTTAGCGTTCATTTTGAAAATATTATTGCTGGATTTTGGAAATGATTTTACTGTGAACTGTTGTTGTCTTAAGGCAGCGGCAATTTGCAGCAGCATTGCTTTCAAAATGAATGCCAGTTACAATATGAAATAACATTTAATTTAGACCACTGGTTAACTAACGCTCAAGGTGGCAAAAAACATCTTCTGCAATGATCTTGTGAAATGTCCATTTGCAAGATATTATCTTGGACAATATACCACTCAGAGTGAGTGATTGAGTGAGTGACTGAGTCAGTGTGTGCGTACGTGTATAAGTGCATTTATGAGTGTGTTTGTATGTATGTGTTTGCTGCTTATTTAACTGTATATAGTTTATTGTGTTTGGGAGGGCCTCAGGAAGATCAGTTTACTGATGATATACCCTCGATAAATAAAGATTATTATTATTATTATTATTATTATTATTATTATTATTATTATTATTATTATAACTGAGCCAGTCATTCTTGTGATAAAGTTTTAAAAAGTGTCTTCTTGGTCTGCAAATGAAGCTTTTCTATTAGGAAATTGAAATTTATGTTAACAAATTTGATGATTCAATGTGCAATGGAGCTGACATATTTATGGTCTGACAATTGGTTTACAGTCGTATAAGATAAATTTAAGGGCCGTAAAACGTTGGGAAGTCTACAGTGAAATATAATTTCTGAAACATTTTGTTTATGCTTAAATACTGTTTTCATACCGAATGTTCAAGAAATAAGATCTTGTTGTAACATTGCAATAAAATATGGCACCTGCTGTTCATTAACAAACACAATATGCCAAACGGTAGTAAGAACATTTCATCAAATTGTTCTCAAAATAATCCACAGGAATTGAAAGTTATGACATGGTAAATGTTATCTAAGAGGATAATGAAAGGTGGTTTGTAAATGCCTGCCGGCTGAATTTCTGCAGACTACAGTTTCCACGGTGTTTAACTCTGGGTATGCTGAATATTTTTAAAATAATTTGACTGAAACTTGTTGGTGGCTAAGCTTGGGAAACTTGCCAAATTATCCTTTTCTACAAAGTATCTGATTTAGTGCTCAGGTGAACAATTTTCCAGGTGTATGCCTTTGTTGCTATATAATCACATACTTGTAGATTGAGTGTTAAACACACTAAAGGCCATGACTGACAAAACCTGTCTTTGCAGAGTGGTCCCTCAGAACATCCATTTTCGGGCCATTATAAGTATATCTTGGAAATTTCACCATTGGAATGACTGGCTCAGTTATCTGAGCCAGTCATTCCAGTTGTAAATTTTCAAAAATAGTTTTCTCATAACATGCAAATTGACTTTCATTAAGCAACAGTGTTTAGGTTTCTTAACAAATCTTGACCATTAAAGAGTTAATGGGAGCTATTATTCTCATTGTCCATTCACACTGAACTTAACCTTTTAACCCTCGGATTTATTCAAGAAAATTTAAATTTTCTCGTAGAAAATGGCCGTTTGCAGAACGAGAGAAGATAAATTTTGAAAATTTACCACTGGAATGACTGGCTCGATAACCGAGCCAGTCATTCCAGTGGTCAATTTTCAAAAATAGTCTTCTAAAGGGGCTGCAAATAGACATTACTTACGATGACTGCAGAAGTGATTTTTAGCGAGCTTGAGTGTTAAAGTGTTGAGTTATCATTTACTTCTCCTCCATTGCCTGCCAACTAGAGTGTGTTATTATAAGAGAGTATTTGGGTCAGTCATTTAATGGTCAAGCTGGCCAAAACCGGCCTCTGCAGTGGTCTTGAGCAATGTCCATTTGCAACCCGGGAGAAGACCATTTCTGAAAATGTACCACTGTAGTGACTGGCTCGATAATCGAGCCAGTCATTCCAGCCGTAAATTTCCCAAAAAATATTTTCTTGACCTGCAAATGGACATTCAGTGAACAAATATTTTGATTTTCTTTACCAAATTTGACCATTAAAGGGTTAAAAAGTTCATTCTTCAGTATAAAACCAGTGGTCATTCCATATTGTACTCGTAACTCATTCAGTCCTCTAATCTCATTTTCAGAGCAACCATACAAGAAAACTTGAATATTTTGAAATTAATTTCACTGTAGTTGTTGCTGCCCCGCCTTAGGCAGCAACGGCTTCCACTTGAATTAATTTAAATATATTCAACAGAATAAGTTTAATATCATAAAGAATATACTTCTCCTGGGATTTGTGTGTGAAAAGGTTAGCTCTTTCTCAGGAACGCCAGATATCAGATACAACAGTGGCATTACAGCGTAATAATTACTCCATTAAATAAATATTTTTAAAGAAATTTTACATTGCTGCATCTTCCAGTCAAATTATTTTCAAATTATTGAACAAATTTCTTTTTCACCTCTGGTGATTTAAGCGGTGATGGGTTAATAAATAATGTCTTTTAATTGCAGCTTTATAAAGAATGTTATCCAACTTCTGCAGTTGTCTTGAAGATTATTCATCTGCCGGTCAACAGATGACTATTTTGAAAATTTGTTACTGGAATGCTTGATGGCTCAATCGATAACCGCACCAGTCATTCCATCGAAAAATTGTCAAAAATGGTCTTCTTGTCTTGCAAGTGGAGACTCAATGCGGACGTATTTAGACTTTCTTAACCTTTTTAGGGTTGATGCATTGTGGCAATGGACATTTTCAGTTTATCCGTCAATCATATGATGGATGACATCATAATCAATGACATCATGAATCACGTAGAAAATTACATCAGGCCTGCATAATTGGTGACAGACTAAGCATTGTTGTACGATTTGTATGTTTTTAATATTTAATAAACTTGCTGTTGAATATTTTGAATCTAATTTGACTGGGCGCTGTTGATGCCATTAGGCAGCAACAGCGCCCAGTCAAATTAGTTTCAAAATATTCAACAGCTTACCGGTATAGTTTTATGGAAATTAATAGTTAGGCAGTTCAGGAATGGATGGAGCTTAGCTAGAGATGGGAGGGTTGTAGCGAAAACAGGAAAAGTCAATTGGCTTGGTTGATTGACTTGATTACCGTTTAATAAACATTTAATCATCCTAACATTTTCTCATAGAAAATGTCTTTGTATAGCAAAATATAATTCTTTTTGAAAATTTATCACAGGAATGACTCAGGTTCAGTTATTGAGCCAGTCATTCCAGTGGTATATTTTCCAAAATAGTCTTGTTCTGCAGATGGACATTTCCCATGACCACTGCAGAAGCTGATTTTGCCTGACTTGCGTGTGAAAAGGGTAGTTTGAACTAAGATTTAATTAGAAGTATCTGGATAATGACAAAATTCTTAGTTATATACAAAAATTAAAAAATCCTGAACATCTTCACAACTTAAAGGTAAATGTATAAAATTTTGTAAATTTTAATTTAATTTAAACAAATGTGACATACTGTAGTTAAAGATTTGACAGACATTGTCAAACAAATTTATACTAGTTGTCTAAGTTGAGTGTTGCAGCGGAACACGTGTAGCAACATGCTATAGACGCGATATATAGATGGCGTTATGTGAAATGTAAGAATTGCTACACCGATGGACAGACGAACAGACACACTTATACTACTTGTGGGGTGCAACTAAACATTCCTTCTGAAACCATAATTATTATGATTATGCAAAGCTGTAGTAGACTTTAAACATTTATTGGTCAAATTTTTTTTAAGTCAAGGGAAGGTTATTGTTTTAAATTTAGCTCTGGAATGATTGACTTGGTTATCGAGCCAGACATTCCTATGGCATTGTTTTCAAAAATTGTCTTCTATTGGCCTGTAGATGCACATTCCCGATGCCCACGGCTTAGGCTGGTTCTGGGCGACTTCACCATTCAGGTATTAACCCTTACCCTCTGATGTCAATGTTCGATCTTTTACCATGACAGTCGCAAAGAATCTGGTGTACACTTTTCAACAATTTCGACAGCACCATCTTTCGACCAAATTTGTTGAAAAATCTACACCAGTTCATCTTTTAATTTAATTTGAAAATTTAAAAATCTGACATCAGTGTGGTACAAGTGTTAAGCAACCGAACTGAATTACTTTTGGATTGTTTTCGTTATTTTATTACCATTTTAAAAATTACAAATTTAATCGTTCTGACTGAATATATCCACAATCTGATTTCACACGATTTAAATATGAGTTTTAATTTTTCAAAAGAAATTTTTTTTTAAATGTCCAAGGAAATTTGAACAACTACCAGATTTGTGCAAAAAACTAATCACCCTCCCTCACATGTATAAACATCAACCGTGTCGACTGCTAATTCTAAATTGCGCTAGTATTTTGTCCTCAATAGTCGCAACAATAGAGTAATAGAATTATTGACTATAAAGCCGTATCCATGATTCGCTATTGATGCGATGACATGTCAATGAAGAGTCAAATGTAGCGATTCCGTCTCCTGGGAAATATTGTTACATTCATGTCTCTCTCTCCATTCGCTCATCTGATCTGATTCTCATAAAGTTATGTTTTATTCTTCTTGACTGCTGGCCTGATGACTGTGAATGCATTATATGCGCGGTGATTGTAGTTTCTCTATGACAGGATTGAACCCTTTAACCCTTTAAGCCTCATATCAGCCAAAAATGGGTTCTACAGTGGTCTTGAGACATGTCAGTTTGCAGACCAAGAGAAGACTATTTTTGAAAATTTACCACTGGAATGACTGGCTCGGTTGTCGAGCCAGTCATTCTAGTGGTAAATTTTCAAAACTAGTCTTCTCTTGGTCTGCAAATTCACATTTTTTTTGGAAAAATTTACATTTTCTTCAACAAATTCAAGGCTTAAAGGGTTAACACTCAAATTTGTTCATGAAAATCTCAATTTTCTCATTGAAAATCTACATTTCCAGACCAATAAGAGTATTTTTGGAAAATTAACACTGGAATGACTGGCTCGCTTATCTAATTATTATATTTAAAAATAGTCTTCTTGGTCTGCAAATGGACATTTCTTAAGACCGCTATGTTCACGATTCGTTTTTGGGCAAATTGAGTGTTAAAGGGTTAATGCTAAAACCGGCCCCTTCTATTGGTCTTGTGGAATATCCAAAACCAGCCTCTGTTATGGTCTAATCAAATATCCATTTACAGGTCAAGAGAATACAATATTTGACAATTTGCCACTGGAATGACCTTGGCCTGCAAATGACCATTCAATAGGCAGATATTTAAATTCTCTTGACCAAACTTGGCCATTAAAGGGTTAATTGTACATAGTGATTAGTGAGGACAAGTATCTGTGTTTGTATGGATATTGACTGTTAAATTATATCTAACGCAATGACCCGGAATCGAAGGAGACGATATCATCGCTACCGAAAGTTATTCAAAGGTGTGTAATTATTTTTTTAATAGGGCTTTATATGTATATATTGCTGTCAGTTTCAAATTATGAAACATGTTCAAGAATTTGTAGTTTAGACGTGCCGTTAAAAAAAAGGATAACTCCATCGTCATGATCATTGTCTTTTACACAACCCCCACCATCACCCACCACCACCACCTACCACCACCATCACCATCAACATCACCCACCACCACCACCACCACCCACCACCACCACCCACCATCACCCACCACCACCACCTACCACCACCACCCACCACCACCACCACCACCCATCACCATCATCAACATCACCCACCACCACCACCACCACCACCACCACCACCAGCACCACCAACCACCACCATCAACATCACCCACCACCATCAACATCACCCAACACCACCACCACCACCACCACAATGGACCTTTCCATTTTTAGCTATGCCCCGCCCATCACGAGCTAAGTTCCACCCACACCTCGCCGTGTTGGGATTGATCGATCTTCAAATGCTCTAGCTATCAATTTCCTGAAAACTATACAGGGAAGCTGTTGAATATTTTGTAACTAATTTGACTGGGTGCGGTTGCTGCCTATGGCAGCAACAGCGCCCAGTCAAATTAGTTTCAAAATATTCAACAGAATATTTATTAAATAGTAAAAGCAAACAATTTGTACAACAAAGCATAGACCATCTTCAAATATGCGTTCGTGACGTACTTATCGACGTCATTCATTATGATGTCATTGTACATATCACGCAGTTCATTATGACCTCAAATGATGGGTGGGTACTTTGGAAAGGTGAATTGCCATGACCATCATTATCAGATGTGTGTGTGTTTGTACATGTTTAGGTTATAGAGCACCTGAAACAAGGTCCCATTTCATATCCGTATTATCAACCGAGTAAAAAATGATCACATTGCACGAGCTTTAGCAGTGCAATTTGATAATTCCGACGAGGTTGATAATAGTGATATGAAATGGGACCGAGTTTGAAATTCTATTTATCATATAAACTGATATTTTGACAAATTTTCCATAATAATGTCGTCCACTGAAACGCATTTGAACGCACAATTTTGCCGTGGTCATTTTCATCGGTGTGACTCATCCCTTACTGCTTGGTTCTGACCAGTGCGCCACAAAAAAATAATGACAAAATATCGTTATTTCGATGAATATTACATGTTCGTTCATATCGAGGAATAATAAGCAGGCCGAAAAGCGTGTTTATATGATAAATTCCTTTGCTCTTATTCTGAAACACATTGGTGTATAATGTGTCCTACAGTTGTCATTCCCTTAGGGTATATTGAAATATTATCACGTATCGTGGCATAACTGTATATATGGCTTCTTCAAGACATCTTGCTTTCTGGTCAGAAAGACATAGAAAAAACAGAAGATCTAATCTATCAGATATCATATCGCTTTAACCCTCGAATTTGTTCAAGAGAGTCAATTTTCTCATAGAAAATGTCCATTTGCAGACCAAGAGAAGATTATTTTTTTTAATTTACCACTGGAATAACTGGCTCGGTTATCGAGCCAGTGATTCCTGTGGTAAATTTTCAAAAATAGTCTTCTCTTGGTCTGCAAATGGACATTTCACAAGACCACCGCAGAAGACGTTTTTGGTGGATATCATGGTTAAAGGGTTAACAGATGTATTTCTTGTATTTCTATTTCTCCTCCTAAGATACTGAAAAATATTTAACTGAAAATCATTGTTGCCTAAACCACCAACAAATTTCAGTCACACCGTTTTCAAAATGATCAATGTTTCATATCTGAAACGATGTTTTTACTTTTTAGATATATATATGTATCTGTACGTGGATGAAATGTGTTAGAAAATCCACCACTGCCCTATTATGTCCCTGAGGCAATGATATTTGTTCTAGGGAGATTTTATTTCCCCTGCTACATCATGACTAGTAGAAAATAAATAATTGCTTTCATGTCATTGTAATGCTTTATTTATCATGCCAGGTTTTCTGAGGATTAACCATTTACCACTCAAGCTGGCCCAAATCGGCAGAACAAGAAAACACCATTTTTTTTAAATTTACTACTAGAATGACTGGCTCAATAACCGAGCCAGTCATTCCACTGGTAAATTTTCAAAATGTCTTCTTGTTCGGCAAATGGACGGTTTTTACGCGAAAATTTAAATCTTGAATAAATATGCGAGTTGTAATATTAATTAGAAACTCTGTCCATCTTGTGTTGTTTGACGGGCAGCAATTTTCACATATATTTAGTCACCAGGAAGCGCCGCAAGACAATAATATAGTAATTCCTCAGAATACATGCGCGCTTGTGTTCATGCGTATGTATATAGTTTTACATACATGGCAGTGGCGATGCAGTTGACTGAGCTTATATAGCAGCAACAAAGCAGCGGCTCCTATTATGCAAATTAAAGCCGTCATTTAGCCTCAATGTCGCCTTTAATGGTTAAGTTAACTAAAAGTGTCATGTTCAGTGATCTTTGGAAATAACGATTTACAAGGTAGGAGAACTTGATCCAGACTTAGGGTCAACTGTAAATCCTCACGTTCACGGCTTCGACCTTTTGACCCCCATGGTGGCGGAGCCAAATCTAAATGGCCCCTTCCATTCTGCAATCATATGGCTAACTCACATACCAAATTTAGTTGAATTCAGTCCAACGGTTTCGGATGAGATTTGTTACAATCAATTTCGTAAATGTCCTCTTGCACTCTGCAATCATATGGGTAACTCACACTAAATTTGGTCGAATTCCATCCAAAGGTTTTGGAGGAGTTGCATTACAATCAATTTCTTTAACCCCAACCAACCAACCCCCACATTCCAAAGGATGGAGCCAAATGTAAATCTCCTCATGCACTCCACACTCATATGGGCAGCTCCTATACCGTGAGTAACTCGCATACCAAATTGAGGTGAATTGCATCAAACAGTTTTTGAGGAGTTACAGTACAATCAATTTGACATTTTGACCCCTCCCCTGAGTCCTGTGGGGCTGATTTAGCCAAATACAAATATCCTCTTGCACCTCACACTGATATGGGTATCTCATATACCAAATTTGGTTTAATTCCATCCAACAATTTTGGAGGTGTTGCGTTACAATCAATTCTCACCACATGCGTGGGCGGGATGGCATAAACCCCACTCTTTCTAAAGAAAAAAAATGTGATAAAAAATCTTTGAAAATTTACCATTGACATGGTTAGCTCAACTACTAGCCAATTGTATTGATAAACTTTCAAAAATAATCTCTTGGTCTGCAAATGGACCTTTACTTTGAGAAAATTTATCTTTTCACTCTGTCAATATTATATTTTTTTATTGTATCAATATCAAAGAAACTGGTGTACATTTTCCAACAATTTCGTTGGAAGATGTTGCTGTCTATGACAGCACCATCTCCCACCAAATTTGTTGAAAATGAACAGCAGTTCATCTTTTAATTTAATTTGGAATTTTAAAGTTTTTGACACCCGAATGGTAATGGTTAAATGGTTGAGCATCCATTATTATGCGTGAAGCTATATCTAGCTTAATTTGCCATGATTGTGTCGGAGAAATCCCCTGTAGTTAATCCACTCAGGAAGCAAGTGCATTTAGTCATTGTACGCTGACTGCAGAGACAAGAGTATTTGCTTGGCACGAATCCGAAAACTAGTGTTACATTTCACTAAAGAATTTCAGCGTCAACTTCCAATGCGTCATCAACTTAACTTCCATGCTTCGGTATCTATAGATGCTACCATTAGGACGTTAAATGTAATTGCGGAGCATAAATTCTGGGAATAAACCCACTATTTGTCCGTCAATATAGAGTAACAAGCCTATATTTACAGTACATGTCAATGTTTTCCTAGACAGCGCTAATACGTGACCGGATTTGACTGATGAACTATTGTTAGTTATAGTCCATTATTTGCCAGTCAATCACACCATTTTAGCAATAGATAGTTTGCCAGTTGAACCTGTCCATGGTAGTATTGGAATTAATGCTTCTATGCTCATGCTTTGTCAAGAGAATTATAATCTTTGCTTAGTGGATCCACATTTACAAATGGTGGGGATCCACTAAGCAAAGATTATAATTCTCTTAACCCTTACCACTCTGATGTCAAAATTCAAATTTTTGCTCTGGTAATAGCAAAGAAACTGGTGTACATTTTTCAACAATTTTGGTGGACGACGTTGCTGTCTACGACGGCACCATCTTCCATCAAATTTGTTGAAAAATTAACACCAGTTCATTTTTTATTTTAATTTGAAAATTTAAATATTTTGACACCAGGGTGGTAAGGGTTAGCAAAGAATATTTTTGAAAATTTACTACTGGAATGATTGGCATGTTGCTCTCTTGAGAGATCACTGCAAAAAACATTTTTTCGCGTGGCTTGATCAATGGTCGGTACACAGCAATTTTAAAAGGGTATTTTTTAAATTTATGACGAGTAACTGCTATCAAGACAGCAATTCCAGTGGTGAATATTCAAAAGTACTCAAGTTAACCTGCAAATGGATATTGGCTAAGTCCACTGAAGAATTCGTTGATTATTGTCCGCTATAAAATATACTTGAACTATAGACTATAGAACTATTACATTGTGAATCCTATATGGTACCATTATTTTAACACGTTAACACTCATATCAGAAGTGGTCTTGTGAAATGTCAATTAGCAGACCAAGAGAAGACTATTTGTGAAAATTTACCCCTGAAATGACTGACTCAATGACCGAACCAGTCATTCCAGTGGTACGTTTTTAAAAAAATGGTCTTCTTGGTTTGCAATTGGATATTATCTATGAGAAAAATTTAATTTTCTTGAACAAATTCAAGGGTTAATACTGAGTTGTCCCTGTTTCTCTGTTTCAGGTGATACAGAGCAAGGAGAGGCGGCCTCATCAACAGGTAAGACCTTCATACTATGTGTCAGGAGATATATGGTGGTGAGTTATAATGATACTGTTAATCTGATAATACTGATAACCAGATTGAAACCACCAGTAATTGTTGGTAACTGTAATTATAATTCTTCCCCACCCCATCCAAACGCTGTTGATATGGAAAATAAGGAACAGGCCTGTCTGTGTCTCTGTATGTCAGTTGGTCAGTCTGTCTGTCTGTCTCACTCCCCCCTCACTCCCCTCCATCCATTCCCCGCTCTCCCCTCCTCCATCCATCCCTCCCTCTGTCCCCTTTCTCTCTCGCTCGCTCGCTCTTCCTCTCGCTATTCTCCATAACTCGCTCATGCTCTCCTCCCGAACTCCCCCCCTCTCTCTCTTGCCCTCCCTAACTCACGTCCCCTCTCACTCTCCTCCCTATCTCTCTCTCCCTCCCTCCCACTCACTCTCCTCCCTAACTCCCCCCTTTCGCTCTCCTCCCTAACTCACTTCCCCCTAACTCCCTCTCTCTCTCTCCCTCCCTCCCTCTCTCTCGCGATCTCTCGCACACTCCCTCGCGCACTCTCCCCCTCCCTCGCACACTCTCGCCCTCCCTCCCTGTCTCTCTCTCTCTCTCTCTCTCTCTCCGCCACTCGTTCTCCTCCCTAACTCCCCCTCTCTCACTCTCCTCCCTAACTCACTTCCCCTCTCCCTAACTCCCTCTCTGTCACCTCTCTCCTACTCCCCTCTCTCTCTCCCCCTCTATTCCTCTCTTTCCACCTCCCTCTCCCTCCCTCCCTCCCTCTCTCTCTCTCAGCATGCCTTATAATTAGATGAATTGTTGAAATCAATGTTAGCAATTCATATATACATCAATTTAAGTTTGGTCATTAAATACTGTCATATCCAGCTGTGAAATACACATTACTATCCATCAGTGGGGAAACTAATCTAGTGATTAATTATGTGTACCGCTGTGGTTATAAGCCATATGGTTAAACCGCTGATTATTTTGAAAAAGATTTGGCTGAAAGGTGTTAATGCCTTGTGCAGCAATAACTCTTAGTCAAATTGTTTGAACGATATTTACCAAAGCTGTATATTATATCAGGTTTAAGAGCAATGGAGGGATCTGATCTGTCACTTAGCCCTTTAACTCTCGAATTTGCTCAGGAAAATTTCAATTTTCTCATAGAAAATGACCATTTGCAGTCCAAGGGAATCCTATTTTTTTTAAATATACCACTGGAATGACTGGCTTATCGAGCCAGTCATTCCAGTGGTAAATTGAAAAAAATAGTCTTCTCTTGGTCTGCAAATGGACATTGCTCAAGCCCGTTGAGTTTTTCATTATTATGAATGTTAAGGCTTTAAGTATATGTTAGCTGACATCACAATCATAAATGACATGTAGCTCCTTCGTGAAAATTGATGCGTCCTTTTGTAGTGTACTACATGTCTTTGATGAATTGTGCCGTAAACATTATCTCGCAATCAGCAATCAGATGCGTAAACTGATTGCACATCATATAACACATTTAGTTGAATTCCGCCAACTTTCACATTCTTCACCCCACATTCCCACCTTGGGTGTGGCGGGGGGTGCTAATTTAAATGTTGTCTTGCAGTCCTCAATCATATTGTTAACTCACATAACAAGTTTGATTGATTTCCACGAAATGAGTCCAGAGGACATTAAGCAGGAATGACAGATGGATTGATGAAAGGAGACAAATTGTAATATGGCCTCCATTTTATCAAAACGAGTAGATAAAAACTATATATATATATATATATATATATATATATATATATATATATATATATATATATATATATATTGTGAGGTATTTGACTTAATTCTGTGTTTTGAGACACGTCGTTGCTATTTCTTATATTCGAATCTGAATGATTAATTTTAAGTTGTGATAAGATTACAGACCTGTAGTCATGTTGAGAAAGAATATAATTTTCCGAGAAAAATGTGAGATATATTTCAAAGCTTTCTGGAAAATTTTTCCAATTTTAGTAATTAATTAATTAGCTAATTAGAGAAATATTTCTCCAACATTCATAAAGTCTCATTTATTACCCCTTTCTTTTCTCTACCATTGAAATATTACGGATTTGTATTACCGGGACATAAATCACACTAGCCATTGTTCTAGGTGAGCGCTGCAGACACCTCGTGTCTCTTGTCCCAATTATGGTTCAGAAAGACGGATCCTTTTCTCCGCAGTGGCTCGTTACCGGATGAGTTAGATAATTCTCGATATATGGAAGAAAATAGGTAATATATAGATCTGGAGTCTAGAATAATGTAGCTAGCATCACCATGGCAGTTAGCCTAATTAGAGTCATTTCAGTGATGGTTGAATAATAATTAATATATATATATATATGAAGAATTTTGGAATCAATCTATTATAAGCATCACTAAGAATTTACCATGGTTTTGACAATTCCATTCAGTTAATCATTACGTGTGTGGGTGTGCGTTGCATGCGTGCGTTTATAGAGAGGCGTGATAATGCACACTGATTAATACTGCCAAAGACAGCTATGGCGGATCAGTTAGGTATTGTAGTATGTTAGAAGTACTGTTACTAAAGTGTGGATAAATGCTGCGAATGTATCCTGATCGTGCTACTTTTAGATAATAAGTCTGGTAGAGGTGCAGTGATACTTCACCTACAGCTAATCACATTAATCCTCAAACTTGTAGATGAAAATTTTCTCAAAGAAAACTCCCATTTATAGACCAAGAGAAGATAAATTTAGAAAATTTATCACTAGAATGACTGGCTCCGTTATCGAGCCAGTCATTTCAGTGATAAAATTAAAAAAATAATCTCTTTGTCTGCAAGTTGACATTTATCAAGACCACTGCAAAATTGTTTTTTTGTCTACTTGGATTGTCAAAGGGTTAATGATGTCATACCTCTTTGACCTTTATAGTAGCATTGATACAGAGAGAACTCTTAGAAAGGTAATCTATATTGATTGATTAGATTATGAAGCAATGTAACACCTGCAGCTGCTGTACAGAATCTAGAGAAGAAATATCTTGCCCGTACATCAGTTATTAGCTTACCTGGCCTGTCTGTAGTCCGTCAACTTTTCCTTTAAACGACTTCTTCTCAAGAACCACTGGGCCGATTTCAATTATATGTGGCAGGAAGCATCCTTGGGGCATAGGGATCCAAATTTGTTCAAAGGAACCTGATCGGCCAATTTGGCTGGCGGCCATCTTGGATTTAGGCCGATTTTAGGAAAGGTCTTTAAAAACTCTGAAACCGCTTAGGGGATTGATGCAAATCTCATGAAATATGATCTAGGGCAAGAGCTGAGCCAAGTTTGTTCAAGGGAACTTAATTGGTTAAATGGTTCGGCGGCCATCTTGGTTGACCTAGTTGTAGCATAAATGACTTCTTCTCCAGAACCGCTGAAGGAATCAGGCTGAAATTGGGCAGATATGATTAGGGCCAAAGGGCCATTAAAGTTTGTTCAAGAGAAGTTGATCTGTCAAAAAGCATGGCCGCCGTGGGCCAATCAAAATATAGCGTGTTTGGTAGCCATATTGGATTTTTTATTTGATGGAATTTGAGGCCGAAATTGGTTTTGTATGTATTTTGCAGTATTCTGATCAGAAATTTGTAGTTTTCGAAACTGTCAGATAAATGGTTTGGCAGCCATCTTGGATCAGTTTCCAACCTATGGCTCGCATACTAAAACAATGGGAAATTTAAAATGTTTTCTTTTCGAGAACTACTGGGCCGATTTCAATTATATTTCGCAGGAAGCATCCTTAGGGGATAGAGATTCAAGCTTCTTCAAACGAAGCCGATCGTCAAATTAGGCCGGCGGCCATCTTGGATTTGGCAGATTTTTTGAAATGTCTTTAAAAATCTTCTCCGAAACCCCTTGGCGGATTGATGCAAAACTCATAAAATATGATTTATGGCAAGTGCTGAACCAAGTTTGTTCAAGGGAAAGTGATTGGTCAAAAGGTTTGGTGGCCATCTTGGTTGACCTACCGTATTTCGCTTAATTGAAGCCTAGGCTTCTATTAGAACAAGTTGTTCAATTTCCAACCCAACATCTCTGAGAAAGGGGGTGGGCTTATATTAGAGAGTTTTCCCAAAAAAGTTTTCTATAACTGATACCACGGAAATTCAACGCATTTTCTCCCATAAAAATTCCCACCGCCTACGTCTATGTTTAATGTATACCTCAAAACATCACTGGGGAAGTGGAATTATTTGATATGAGCGCCTAAATATTGCGTATCCTTTAATAAAGGGCGTTTATTAAATCAAAATTAATCCACAATATGATATAAAATGGCGTCGTGAAAAATACAAATCACATGATTCGCCTCCAATTGAAGAGTTTATTTTAGAGCGAGTACTATTTTGGAATCGGGGACTCGAAACTTGGGAATTTCTATATATTATCATTGCGCGATAGGAACTGAGTATTATACTGATCTGAATAACGGGTACCCATTTGATAAACTCTCGTTAGCGTATAATATCTCGCGAGAACACGCCGCCTCACATCTGAAAAGAGCCGCTGGCTCGCCAACTTAAGAAGCCATCTATATTGTTCGTAATAATTCAATTTTGATCATTTAATGTTGATTGGTGTTACAAAATTGATGCGCATTTTCTCCCGTGCTTGTTTGGTACATAAATTTGGTCTTAAGATATATTTATAATAAGGAAGGTATTTAATCATGCCAAGAGTGTTTTACGCACATTTTGACTGCAAAAGTGTGGAATAAACTTTATTATATCTTGAACATACGTGGCCTGCTATTAGTATTAATCTAATAGGTGGTCGAGATTTACAAATCCGAGGCCTGTATTGACTTCTAGAGGGGCTGGAAATAGGTCAGGGCAGAGATCGGTCTGAAGTAGACACACCCTGTGACACGATTGTTATTATTATACACGCTATTCTTACAAATTTGCTCTTAAAAAAAATTTCCTATACAATCTGCTGAGTTAGGAGGTGGGCTTCTAATACAGAGTTTTACCATTTTGAAACTGCTAAGAAATCATTGAAGCTCATATGTCAAAGTTAGGGGGTGGGCTTCTATTAGAGCATAGGCTACAATTAAGCGAAATACGCTGAAGGGATCGGGCCGAAATTTGGCAGATACGACTAGTGCCTAAGGGTCACCCAGGCCAAAAAAAGCTTGGATATTCATGAATATCCAAGTTCTGTGGAGCTTGAATAAACCAGCTAATCCCAGCTAATCCAAGCTTTTAATAACTTGGAAAAGCTTGGATTAGCTTGCTGGTATTGGCCACATAAAATTCAAGGTAATTCAAGAAAATCCAAGAAAGGCCTAGTTAAAGTAAAATCTAAGAAAATTCCAGATAGCTTGAACATTCAAGAAAATCCGAGCTAACTTGAACATTCAAGAAAATCCGAGCTAACTTGAACATTCAAGATAATCCAAGCTAGCTTGCCGGTATTGGCCACTTAAAATCCAAGAATATTCTAGCTAGCTATAACATTCAAGAAAATCCAAGCTAGCTTGCACGTTCAAGAAAATCCAAGCCTGCTTGAATGTTCAAGAAAATCCCACTTAGCTTGGATTTTATTCCAGAAAGTCCCAGATATCTAGAACTTCAAGAAAATTCCAGCTAATCCTAGCTTTTAAAATAGGTTAGCCATTAACATAAAATGTATGCACGTACACATAAATGCTGCCACAGAGATTATATATGCTTAAAAACCAAAATCACACCTTCATGGGAGTTGAGTTGTTCAATAACAAATACAATTTCAGCCAGATATTAGCGACTGATTTGTCTGATATTCTTATAGACATAGATTGTTAATGTGCCATATTATTTAGAAAGGCATCATCACTGCATTAATTACATAGAACTGAAAAAGCTATACCAAAACTGGTAATTCTGAATAAATCTCTGGAAATCAATAGTACATACCTCAAAATACAGTTCTGTTTCCATTTAAGGTTACTGATGCTAAGCATTCTATCTAACAGTACTATCAGTGTTTCCAAACTATCATATTCTATATATCCATAGCTGGTAATGATCACTGCAATGAATGTACTGTTTGCTTTTTTACAGACTTTAAATTTCCCACCAATTTACCAGGTCACGTTCACCTCTAGTCATGACTATACAGAACCTGTTCTTGCCTTAGTGCACGCTATTTCAAGATAATCCAAGGTAGCGCAAGTGAGTCTACAAATTCAAGGATATCCAAGTAGCTTGAATTCTTTTGTCTGACAAAACAAAGTCCTAGAAAATCCAACCTAGCTGGAATTCTGTCAAATCAGAAAAGTCCAAGAAAATCCAAGAAGCTTGCACTTTTTCATGATGATATTCAAAAAGTCCTAGAAAATCCCAGCTAGCTTGAATTCTGAGAGGGGGGGATTTTCAAGAAGTTCAGGCAACTATATAAAGGCCAAGCTAATTCAAGGTAATCCAAGCTGGTATAGGTTGAATAATTTTCCAATAGCTTGGATATTCAAGAAAATCCAAGTTAACTTGAAATTTATTTCACGGGTTAGCATCCATTATATCATATTAATCCCGAGCGGCACCTATTTTTCCAATAGCTTGGATATTCAAGAAAATCCAAGCTAACCCAAGTTAACTTGAAATTTATTTCACACGCGAATTCAAGTTTGTTCAAGAGAAGGTGATCCGTCAAAAAACATAGCATGTTTGGCGGCCATATTCAATTTTTTTATTTAATGGATTTTTAGGCCGAAATTAGTTTTGTATTTGTTTTGCGGTATTCTGATCACAAATTTGCAATTTTCGAAACTGTCGGATAAATGGCTTGGTGGCCATCTTAGATCATTTTCCCACCAAAGGCTCCCATCCTAAAGCAATGGGAAATTTTTAATGTTTTCTTCTCGAGAACTACTGGGCCGATTTCAATTATATTTCGCAGGAAGCAGGCTTAGGGCATAGAGATTCAAGTTTGTTCAAATGAAGCCGATCGTTCAAGTGGGCCGGTGGCCATCTTGGATTTTGGCCGATTTTTAGAAACGTCTTAAAAATCTCCGAAACGGCTTGGGGGATTGATGCTAACCTCATGAAATATGATTTAGGGCAAGTGCTGAACCAAGTTTGTTCAGGGGAACTTGATTTGTCAAATGGTTTGGCGGCCATTTTGGTTGACCTAGTTGTATCGAAAACGACTTCTCCAGAACCGCTGAAGGGATCGGGCTGAAATTTGGCAGATATGATTAGGGAGTAAGGGCCATTAAAGTTTGTTCGAAGAGAAGTTGATCCGTCAAAAAACCTGGACACCATGGGCCAATCAAAATATAGCATGTTTGGCGTCCATATTGGATTTTTAGCTCACCAGGCCTGAAAGGCCAAGTGAGCTTATTTCATGGCGATCGTCCGTCCGTCCGTCCATCAACTTTTCCTTTAAATGACTTCTCAAGAACCGCGGTGCCAATTTCAATTATATTTGGCAGGAAGCATCCTTATGGCATAGAGATTTCATTTTGTTCAAACGAAGCCGATCGGCCAATTTGGTCGGTGGCCATCTTGGATTTCAGCTGATTTTTAGAAATGTCTAAAAAATCTCCGAAACCACTTGGGGAATCATCATCTAGGCCAAGAGGTAATCCAAGTCTGTTCAAGAGGACTTGATTGACCAAATGGTTCGGCGACCATCTTGAATGACCTGGTTTTTACGAAAATGACTCCTCCAGAACCGCTGACGGGATCAGGCCGAAACTTGGGCCATTAAAATGTGTTCACGGGAAGTTGATCCATCAAAAAAACATGGGCGCCGTAGGGCAATCAAAATGTAGTGTGTTTGGCCGCCATATTGCACTTGCAAAAATGTCCACAAACTCATTTAAAAGACTGCTAAACCACCCACTAACAATTCTGACAAAAATTGATGGTGCTCCAGGTGAGCGACACAGGCCCCTTGGGCCTCTTGTTTTATTTGATGGATTTTGAGGCCGAAATTGGTTTTATTTGTGTTTTTGGGTATTCTGATCTCAAATTTTTGATTTTCGAAACATTCAGATAAACGGTTTGGTGGCCATTTTGTTGATAAAGAGCATTCTAGTTGAAATGTCCATGGTCCATGTGAGCGATACAAGCCCCTTTGGCCTCTTGTATTTTTCCAGTTAAACTTATTTAGCCCATTAGCTAAATTTAATTTAATTGTTAAATTTGATCCAGAAAATCAAGATATTTCCTGTTACATTTAACTTTTAACCCTTTAACACTCATATCAGGCAAAAACGGGTTCTGCAGTGGTCTTGAGAAATGTCCATTTGCAGACCATGAGACTATTTTTTGAAAATTTATCACTTGAATGACTGGCTTGATAACCATTGTCATTCCAGTGATAAATTTTCAAAAATCATTTTCTCTTTGTCTGCAAATGGACATTTTCTATGAGGAAATAAAAATTTTCTGGATAAAATTCAAGGGTTAAAGCTCAAAGTTGTTACAGAAAATTTAAATTTAGTTATAATTCCGTTTCAGAAAAGCAAAGACTATTTTTTTTAATCTAACACTTATATCACTGGCTCAGAGACAATTGGTCATTCAAGTGGTAAAATTAAAAAAAAATAGTCTCATGGACTCCAAACGGACATTCTTCTGAAACTGGACATTTTTATGAGAAAATTTAAATTTTCTGTAACAACTTTGAACTTTAAAGATGTAACGTAATATGTGTACTTTGTGGCTTTGTGATGTATTTACATCTTATATATCTTTCTCTTCCATATGTAAAGCAGTTTGGAAATCACTCTATTGAAAGCTGCTTGCTATCAATCGTTTATCAATTTGATAGCTTCTTCTTCTTTTCGTTCGCTGATCATACCACCAGTCCTAAAGTGACTATCGACATGATTATAAGCGTTAAGTGCGTGGATCCATGGTTTATTAGAGTGCGCCATGCGGCCTGGAACCTCAGTCTTCAGCACTCGAGGTTTCTGTCAGGGTTACCTCACCCTTACCTCCTTTAGTCGCCTCTTACGACACGCAGAGGATACGGAAGGTGTATTCTAAGCCCCACCTACAGGGCATTAATGTGATAGCAACAGCTGTAAGTTGCTCGATTTTGAAAGTGCTCAACACCAAACTTCAAGCATTACATCACCAATATATTTACATATTTTGGTCATCTTGGCGGCTCCACATTCCTTGTCCAGTCTCACCATTGCGCAATTTTAATGCTACCTACCCACGCGTTATTGTCTTCTGTACTGTTTGTGCTTCCTACTAATTCTTGTGTGTCTTATGTTACTTATAAATTTGTTAATGCACCTAGCCTGATGGGTCAAGTGAGCTCATACCATGCATCCGTCCGTTGTGAGTGTTTCGTCATCCGTCCGTATGTCAAATCGCTTCTCCTTAACGCTTTGAGGAATTTCAGCCAAATTTGGTTAGAAGTATCTGTATATTGTACATTTTATAAATTAACGGAAGGATCCATTTCTATCTATGGCCCGCTCATTTGTAACTAATCTCCGCCAATGCTTTTGCCAGTGTTGGGATTGATTTATATAATTTGAACCCTGAATTCCCAGAATCCCAATTTCAAGGTAACGATACAGGTAAGCTAACTAATTTGACTGGGTAATGTTGCTGCCTTCAAATTAGTTTCAAAATATTCAACAGAATGTTTATTAAATAATAAATTCATCAAGGACATTCAATTTGTACGCTTGACAGACTCATTTCCAACTTCATGACGGAGTATTCTCTATCAGTTATGATTACGATGTCACCCATACATGTCATGTAATTGATTATGACATCATATACTTGATTGACAGATTTGCTTCATCCAATGAGATTAAAGCGATGGTTGTCTTGTAAGGCAAACCCGTTAATGGTCAAGCCGGCAAAAATGGGCCTGTGGGCCTGTGTAGTAGTCTTATGGAATGTCCATCTGCAGGTAAAGAGAATATTTTTTTGAAACTTTACCACTGGAATGGCTGGCTCGATAATCGAGCCAGTCATCCCAGTGGTAAAGTTTCGAAAATACTCTTATCTTTACCCGCAGATGAATATTCGTGAGTATTGAAATATTTTAATTTTGGCCAAATTTGACCGGTAAAGATTTAATTCTCAGACTTTGAGTCGTTTGCTCTCATCAGTACTCTGAAATAGACAATCAGATGGAAAACTGAAGGGTGTTGCTTCAGACTAAAAATTGTGCATCCACATTAGTGCATTTGCTCAGTCATGAAATCTGTCATTCCAATGATAAGTTTTCAGAATGAATTCTCTTGGTCCGCAAATGGACATTTATCAAGACTAATTGCACACGTACTTTTGGCCAGCATGAGTGGTAAAAAAACATTAATGGTTAAGCGCAAATCGGCCTCTATAGTGGTTTTGAGAAAATCTGTCACAGAACTGCCTGGTTCAATAATTACGCTAGTCATTCCTGTGGTAAATTTACAAAAAAACCTTCTCTTGGCTGGCAAGTGGACATACAATAAGCACTGCACCTTTCCAGTTTATCCATCCATCTTATGACATCCTAATCATCTATGTGACATATAGATGATGTCATAATCAATGACATCATGAATGATCTAGATAAGTTTGTCACAAACAGACTAAGCGTTGTTGTTGTTGTATGAAGTGTATGTATGGCTTTAGTATTTAAAGAGATGGTAATGTTATATCAATGTTGTATTTTAACGGTAGATTATGGTTTATACATTCCATATCATTCATATCCTGTCACATTCCCTTATCCATATCACAATTATCTGCTTTGTAATACCACAACAACTTCCGGTCAAATTAGTTTCAAAATATTCAACAGTTTACCTGTATGCTTGCTTTTATACCACATTGCTGACCTATAGCTGGCACCTCTACCACTGTGTATATATCTAGCCAGACACGCTAATTTTTTTCTAATTGGTTGAAAAGTAAATCATGACAGCCAGCATAGGCTGTAGAAATGTATCAACATTTAGCGACTAAAGCCTGAATATCTTTCGTCGTTGTCGGAATGATAAAAAGCTAAAATCTGAAGTATGGATTATTGGTGGCAAATTCTATCACCTGAATGGTTAGCATAAGGGGAGATTTCCTGTAAAAAAACACGCTGTTCAATATTTTAAAACTAATTTAACTGGACGCAGGGATCGATTGATCGATCACAACACAGCCAAGTGCGGGTGGTGCTTAGCTAGAGATGGGCGGGGCATAGCTAAAACTGGATTCCTCTATTATTTGATTTTCTTACCAAAATCTGGCCATTAAAGGACGCACGTTCTCGCTCAGATAGACTGGACAAAAAATTCTTTAAAGTGTATAAGATATTACGTTGCAGAATATTTTGAAACTAATCTGTTAATGCAGCTAATGCTGCTCCTAAGGCTTCCAGTAAAATAAATTTCAAAATATTCAACAACCTTATCATTGCATTGATATAGAGATCTATGCAAGAATATCAGTGTGAATGGGTTGAAGAAGTGTCGGTTAACCCTTTAATGGTCAAATTTTGTCATGAAAATTTAAATATTTTCTTATTGAATGTCTGTTTACAGGCCAAGAGAATTGAATTTTTGAAAATTTATCGCTGGAATGACTGGCTCGGTTATCGAGCCAGTCATTCCAGTGGTAAATTTTCAAAAAATCTATTCTCTTGTCCTATAAATGGACATTTCACAAGACCATAGCAGATGCCAGTTTTGGCCGGTATGACCATTAAGCGGTTAAAACCATTTCTGATTCCAGAAAAATATTCGATGACCACCGCAGAGTGCGGGCGTGCATGTGAGTCCGCTCTTCCATCCGGGAAGACCATTATCGTGTGATAAATGACTTTGGTGTAGACTTACAGAATAAATGGATAGCACTCCGCATTTCTCCTGAATGTCCATCCTGTTTAAATACATACACAGTAGATGGACAATGCACTGGACACGAAAATCAATGCCCACTTACTGCGTATTTCCATCTCATGTACAGAATTCCAGGAATTGTGCTTTCTGTTGATCAATATTGGTGGAACTTTGGTGATAATTCTGCATATGATTTTTATTAGAAGCTTTTAAGTTGCAGGAACTTTCAGTCAAATTGTTTTCAAAATATTTACCAAGGTGCATCAATAGATCAGTTGCCACAAAGTAAGATGTCTACTTTCTTTTTCATCCATCATTCACACACAAGGGACAGAATTAAGTGTCTTGTTCTTGTAAGCCGTCGGACAATAGTTTCAATGAGTAAAAACTCTTGACTTGCTGAATATTTTGAAAACAATTTGACTGAAAGTTTTTTAAATATTTACCCGGTCTAGAGATATGTTGTCTGTAAAAACTCAGCAGTGAGATGGTTAAATGAGTTAATTCTTGGATTACAAGATTCCAGATTTACTAATGGACATCACGGGCCACTTCAGGGCTATTCATCATCAGGATAAATTGCCACACTGACCACCTCATAGCTATCGATTAGCATGTGAATGATCAGGGAATGTTGACAGAATTATTTTGGATCGGTTCCACATGTCTGCGCATTGAAACGCCATCAATCTCTTAGACTTGTGGCTGATTGTATGTCGCGAGCTTTTCGCTAAATAATCCGTCTTTTTACGAATCTTATGTGTTATTGTGTGCTTTGGATTTACTCGTAGGCTGTTCAAATTGCTGTCCACCCATGAAGAATTGTCTGCTCACGGACATTTGATTAGAAAAATGGATCAGATGATTTTAGCGAAATTAATTTCTAAATAAATATTCTTCAGAACATTTCTTTCATCATAAAGGGTTTCTTATGTCATTTCTCTCTGGTTGAAAAGCCTTATAATAACCCTTTAAATGCCAAACTTGTTGATGAAAATTTTAATTTTCCCTTATAAAATGTCCATTTGCAGACGAAGAGAAGACTATTTTTGAAAATTTATCGCTGGAATAACTGGCTCTGTTATCGAGCCAGTCATTCCATTGGTAAGTTTTCAAAAATTGTCTTCTCTTGGTCTGCAAAGGACATTTCTCAATGACCTCTGCAGAAGCCGTTTTTGGCTGATATAAGGGTTGAAGGGTTAATCATGAAATATGTTGATGAAAGTTTTAATTTTCCTTTAGAAAATGTCCATTTGCATGCAGACCAAGAGATTATTTTTGAAAATGTATCACTGGAATGACTAGCTCGTTGATCAAGCCAGTTTTTCCAGGTATAAATTTTCCAAAATGGTCAGCGCCTGGATATTTCTCAAGACCACTGCAGAAACCATTTCTGTCGCCTTCTGTGTTAAATTGTTAATATTCTTGAGTATTTCGTTCATATGTCAGATGATGGATAAATAAGATCTTTTTATTGTTCAAGCCAGCGAAAACTAACCTCTGAAGTGATCTTGAGGAATGTCCATTTTCAAGCCAAGAGACATCTTGTCAAGCGCAGAATAAAAATGGAAAATGGCATGACATAGCAACTGAAAACATCAAATGCATCCAATCTGAGCATCTTGAGCCCTCCCTATATATACTATGTTATGTTCGACTGGCTAACTATAGTCGGTTAGCTGGTTTACTGAACATGCGCAGTTGCTATGCCCATGCAGTCGGACGATGGATAGTTAACTATAGTTTGTTGGTACAGTACCTGATTCCCCATTGAATTATTACTGCGGAAAATTTAGAGCCGGGTAACCCTTTCTGTCATGTGTTTTGATGGTCTATGAAAATGGGTTATTTTTGTCTGCTAACATGTCAAAAAGCGTCCATATGACATAAAGTGGGAAGGAATAGGGGCTTGGGAACATTGTCATACAATGGGAGAGCATAATTTCATCAAACCTAAGTTATTTAGTGAAATATTTAGACTTTTATATGCATTTATTCATGGCAAGCGAGGGGTGTCCGCTATCTTTGTTTTTACGGCAATTACGGACTAACCCTTTGCGATCGAGCTTGGGTGCACGCTTGACTATAGTTGATTAGCTAGTTAATTTTTCAAGTTAGACTGGGATCTAGTTAGCTATAGCTAAATATGTTTAGCCGGTCAAGCTTGACCATACTTGATAAGTATATAATGCCATTTAATGGTCATGCTGGACAAAAATATCCTCCACAATTGTCTTAGGATGCCCATTTACAGCCGTCACCTCTAAGACAAAAATTTTAGCAAATATACCACTGGAATGAATGGATCGTCAATGAATTACACAGTTACCAAGTCTGGCCTTGCGTGATTACGTGATTTAATCGAAAATCACAATTAATTTTTAAATTGTCCATTTAAATCATTAAAAATTAAATAATCGAATAATCGGTGAATAATTTATACAGCATAAAATATTTCAAAACATACTATTTAATAACTGTTTAACGAGATCATTCACGATAATTGACATTTTGCCCAGCGAATGTATGTCCATTTGTAGGCCAAGAGAAGACTGTTTTTCAAAATGTATCAATGTTCTAACCAGGAATTCCAGTTGTATACTTACAAAAATAGTCTTCTTTTGGCCTGCAAATAGACATTTTTAAACACCATTTTAGCTTTCGTCATTAATACATGTATGTCTTTGTTGTTACCGGTATGCATGGGTAATTTGTACTCGGACTGATTTATCGAGTAATCATGATTAATCTTAAATAATCGATCGTGATCACTCAAAGCAATAATCACACAAGCCTAATCAAGCCAGTCATTCCAGTTGATATTTTCAAGAGATCTTGTAGAAATTCAGATGCTATCTAAGGGACTAATAATGATTGATCTGCCATCAAGAATCACAGAAAATCACCCACAAACTACACACGTTTAATTACTGTATGGCCAATAGAGGCCACTTGCCGCGTACACGTGTTGCTTATATGTGACACGTAAGTGCCATGCGAGTGTGTTATGCGTATTGTAATTTTCCACGTACACGTTTGTGTATAAAGAAATCTTTAGAAGCGGCTGAAAATTTGGAAAATACCCCCGATGTGACGTTATATGTGAGAATTTCTTCTCCATATGCTGCAGTTATGCGTGAAAAAATCACTCCCAAAACTACTTTTGCGACACGCACAGCAATACGCATCACGCTTGACGGACTCGTGGCAATATCACATCTACGGTGATAACAACGTGGAATGTTTCAACTTGCGGTTCATGCAGTCAAAGGGGGTAGCTCCTTCGCTGCTAGACAATCATCGTCAATATCACATCTAATTAAGCTTGTATCGAAAATATACGCGTACGTACACGCACCTGCATGAAATATACGCATAGCTGGAAAATGGCCATAACTCTTACATTCACGTGAAGACTCTTTCTTGGGACTGAAGGAATTTCCCCCCCCCCCCCCAAGCACATGAAAACTTGAATATTATTAAATTAATTTGACTGGAAGCCATTGCCCAATTAATTTCATAATATTCACTAGATTAAGTTTGTACTGTAAAGAATATAATTTTTCTGGGATTTGTCTGTAAGAGGGTCAAGGAACCTAGTTACCTTCAGCAGCGGCTAACTACCTATGCTTGTAACATTCTTGTGAAAATTGTCTAATTGATATGATCTTCATCTTCAGGATTAAGTTTTGGTCAGAAAATGAACATTCATTAAGCGAAAAGTGTAATCGTCTTGAAAAATCATAACCATTTAAGGGTTTAAGAGGTTATTCGGATCGTTGTGAGATTCGATTGCTGTTATTCGGTGCGCTGTGATATTTCCGTACAATAGCAGTTTTTTTTGTCATGAATATCGGAGAAGATGGGATAATATTGATATTCTTTTCATTTGATTGACACTTCATTTACGGGAGCCATGTTCTGCGGAGATTGCAATCTAAGATGACAGCGAGATAGGGTGGTGAGCGGAATGGTAGAAGTGAACAAGGGGTGGACAGTGGAGATATAGGAATGAGCCAGGGGTAGAGAATGAATGGACAGGAAGGAGAGGGACTCCTACTGAATGTGCATTTAACCCTTTAGCCCTCATACTTTAATTAATACGTAGGTGATGATATGGTTTGAAGGTTGATTAAAGCCTGACGTCCGCTATGTGTGGTAGTCTGAATAGCCTGAGCCGTCAGTGTAGGGCTCCTTTTATACTCTTTTGGGGGAGCCGTGTGGCCCTATTGACTCATTTGATTGGTTGAAATGACGTTGTTGGTGGAGATCTCAACTTTGATTGGCTGAGATTTCTTAGACAATGGGCAGCCGCTAGTGGTTCTGGGACCGCTAGTATTGGCGGCTTTAGATCTGCCAGGCCGCCGTTTTTTTCATCTTAAAGTTGTATTTTGAAATTTCAATTTGAACAGGCTATTTCAGGGTTGATAAGGTTACATATTTGATTCAGACCTTGTGACGTTTCGCTCCATTTTGGAGCTCTTCAGAGAGCTTACAAATGGCTGACTATCACCTGTGCGGTGTCGTTAGCCGGTCCGATGTGCGGTTCTAAGGGGGGGGGGGGGGGCGCGGTTTGGTTTAATAAGACAACAACAGATAATATTTAGAACAATTGGGTCTATATTTAAAAAAAATGAATGTATTTATTTTGTTGTTGTTGTTTAGCCTTTAACCCTCATATCCGCCAAAAATAGCTTCTGCAGTGGGCTTGAGAAATGTCCATTTGCAGACCAAGAGAAGACTATTTTTTTTAATTTACCACTTGTATGACTGGCTCGATAAGCGAGCCAGTCATTCCAGTGGTAAATTTTCAAAAATATACTTCTCGGTCTGCAAATGAACATTTTCAATGAGAAAATTTACATTTTCCTGACCAAATTTAAGGGGTTACGGGTTAATCACAATGCTCTCTGACACTATCTCGAGAAACTTTTGAAAAGTAGACCAGCGTAGAGTGAGAAGATTATGTTTTTGCTTCCATCCGACTATGAATGTGTATATCATGTACGTTATGATATCACTTGGCTGTTCTGGTAGGGGTGTGTTTTGGGTTAGATCACTGATGCATATTGAGGATTTGTTTTATGGAAAGTGTTTGCGTGTGTGTATGTGTGCGTGTGTCCATATCATACAGATGAGCTTCGTGATTACAGCCACATTTCTGGTTTAACACTTTTCCTCACTCAGTGTCAGTGAGAGTTATTAGGTCCTGTAGCTAGAATGGGCATTAGTGAGCTTATGCTGTGGCGATTGTCTGTACGTTGGTCATCCGTCCGTCGTCCATCAACTTTTACTTTAAAACGCTACTACTTAACAAATAGCCAGATTTTAACCAAATTTTGGTCAATGGATCTTATCATACTCAGCTAAGAACATTTTTCGGTGGCCATCTTGGATTTTAAAAAAAAAATTTTTTTAGGAAATCATTTAAAAATTACTTCTTAGCCAATGGCCCGATTTTAGACAAATGTATGTTGGAGAACCCTATGGCTATGCTGGTTAATGCTTCAGAACTTCCATTTAGATCTTTGATTGGGTAATTATTTCGGGAAATCGTTTACTCTAACCAATGGCTCAATTCTAACCAAATTTAGGTAGAAGAATCCTTTGGTGATAGACTTACATTCATAATTTTGATTGGTAAATTTTCTCAGTGGCCATCTTGGATTTCCGAAAACCTCTTGACCATTACAGTGTTACTGCTAATTATTTTTAGGGCCCATCATGTCTTTCATGACACATCCAGAAAGTTTATTCGCAACGAATATCAGGTTTACAGCATTACAAATGCATGAATAATCTTAATATCTGTTGCCCGGTGAGAGGATAATCTAGCAGACCAGAGATACCTCACAGACCTCTCCTGGAATTAAGTCTTTAACCTTTGAATTTGTTCAATTAAATTTAAATTTTTTCATAGAAATGTCCATTTGCAGACCAAGAGAAGACTATTTTTTTTAATTTTACCACTGGAATGACTGGCTCGGTTATCGAGCCAGTCATTCCAGTGTTAAATTTTCAAAAATAGTCTTCTCTTGGTCTGCAAACAAGACCACATGCAGGAGCCATTTTTGGCTGATATGGGCGTTAAAGAGTTAACCAAATAATACACAACCTGCCCAAAAACAGCATCTGCAGAGGTCTTGTGAAATGTCCATTTGCAGACCGAGCCAGTCTTCCAGTGGTAGATTTTCAAAAATAATCTCAAATTTGAGGATTTAACCCCCTAACACTCATATCAGCCGAAAACGGCTTCAGCACTGATATTGAGAAATGTCCATTTGCAGACCAAGAGCTGCCTATTTTTGAAATTTTACCACTGGAATGACTGGTTCGATAACCGAGCCAGTCACTCCAGTCGTAAATTCCATTTCGAAAATAGTGTCCTCTTCGTCTGAAAATGGACATTTTCTATGAGAGAATTTGAATTTGAGTGTTAAGGGGTCACAATTACGTATTGAATATACTATGTCCAAGCCATTGCCGACCGTGTATGGCCATGTTCAAGTGATCGGTCACTTATAGTTTGACTGTGGTCGACTGTGTATGGCCATGTTCAATTTTCAAAAATAGTCTTCTCGGTCTGGAAATGGACATTTTCTATGAGAAAATTTTCATTTTTTAAAACATTCGAGTGTTAACAGGTCACGGGTTAATAGGTGATTACCATGGAACCATTGGAACCATTGTGAACAATGTAATGATTAGAATTACAGTTTTTCTTCTGAGTTCTGGATGCCTGTGTGGATAATCATATCCACAGGCAATAATGGAGGAATCCAGTTTTAGCTATGCCCCGCTCATCTCTAGCTAATCGATTGATCCGTGCACTCGCTGAATCTCAATTTCCAAAAAACTATACAGATAAGCTTTTGACTATCTTGAAACTAAGTTCCCAGTCAAATTAGTTTCAAAATAGACAACAGTATGTTTGTAACAGTACAGACATACAATTCGTGCAGCCTGACAACCGGTTATTAAGCGTTTTAAGATGGACTAAATCGAGTTATTCATAACAGCATTTATCAGTCTACACACCATGTACCAATGAATATGATGTCATATGATTGATGGATAAACTGGATTCCTCAATTGAATTTGATCCTCTCTGTACATGTGTGATAAGTTACATCAAGAAAATCTCGATATCTGTATGTTGAATGACCATTTGCACGCCAAGTCAGAAGACCAAGTTTTAAAACTTACCACTGAAATTAGTGGCTCGATTTATACGAGTCAGTCTTTCCCACGCAATAAAATTTCATAACTAGTCTTCGTGGCCAGCACCTTGACATTGACAAAGTAAAAATTTCAATTTTCTTTCAAATTTTAACCATCAGACTGTTGTTGAACCTGATATTTCTCGAGTGTCAAGTGCTGATGTTTGTGCTCATTTAGTTTGTCATACTATGTGATAATGAGTGCTATTTATGCATGACCGTCAGCGGGTAAATTTTCCAGAAATTTAAATGCTCTCCGCGGGATGTATTTCTGGTGATAACTTTCTTGACTTGGCACAGTGAAAGTGTTAGATTTTTTTACAGGTTTTCTCCTACGTAAATGTCTACTATCACAAGAGGGAAAGTATGTTTGCACAAACTTAATCACAATGCGCAAATCGTGATTAACCCTTTAACTGACAAATCCCTGATTAAATAAATTCTTTAGGCTATAAAACTTATTTGTTTGAATATTTGTAAATCAATTTGACTGGAAGCCTTGAAAATGAGATATGGGGAATTCATTAGTGAAAGGGTTAACAGAAAGTAATATTTGTAACTGATCATACATTTTCAGAAAAATGTGCAGAATGTCTGCGACAATCTGCTCTTTCGTGTTCAAACAGCCTGTATGTATGATTACTGTATTCTGCGGCTGTAGTAGTAGAAACATCCTACAGCTGCAATCAGTCCTTCGCTTTTGCCCACTGTGCCTTGTCCTCAGCCGAAATCCTTAGCTTCCTCAGGTCCATTATCGACTTTAGTGGACCGAGTCCTGCTTTCTTGAGGTCACCTCGTAGCACGCTTAACAGATTTATGCAGTGATGTCCTCTCCTGGCTTTGTATTTGCTGGCTCCGAGTAGGGCGAATTCCAAGGCTCTGAGCTGGTGTCTCTTCTGGCATCCTTAGCACATGGCCAAACATGGACCATCTTTGGTGGGCGACTTACAGACAGCCTGTCACTATCAATCATGATAATTTCTTCAGATCTGTCAGTCATGTAGCCCAATAAAGTGTCTTCTTCGCAGACAGGCATTCACACGCACGCACACACGCACGCACACAGACACCTTATCTAGATATTAATAATTTTGTGAAACCTCATCGCGAAAGAACAATTCTCTGTCCGGAATTTATTCGATTGTAGATGTCAGTACGTGTCGTCGGCGGAGAATTAGAGTGCGAGACGCTCACTAAAACTAATCTCATAAATTTGTAGTCTTAAATACATTTTACACTTTCTATACGCGCATTACCCGAGTCTAATTGGATGAAGCAATCCGCTGATAGCAATGGGCCTGATGTACAATGTGATTAGACAAATTAGGTTTACCAATAACTATTGATTGCTACGGATGTTACCTTGAATAATGGACATTTCCAGTTCTAGCTATGCCCCGCCCATCTTGAGTTAAGCTGCAACCACACCTCGCTCGTGTTGGCATCGATCGATCCCTGACTATCAATTTCCAGAAAACTATACAGGTAAGCTGTTGAATATTTTGAAACTAATTTTACTGGGTGCTGTTGCTGCCTATGCGTACAACAACGCTTAACCCGTCGCCAATTATGCCTTCGTGACGTACTTATTTACACCATTCATGACGTCATTTATTATGACATCATCCTACACGTGACGTAGTTGATTATGATGTCACGTGATGGATGGGGTTAGCTTGCAAAGGTCTATTTCATCGTTAGTTTGTGCGGCTGCCTATGGATGCCAGCTTGGGAAAGAAAGCTAGGCGTACATTCCATATGGAAAATGTATCAAAATGTTTAGCACGTGCAGAAATGTCTTTTCTTGTTTACTACGAAATAAGAAAAGCTGATTTTTCATGTGAAAAATATATTGACGTATAAACAATACTGAGTCCAAAAAGAACCGCATATCATATTGTGTGGATTTTGGAAAGTATTTTGAAATGCTTTCCATATGGAACTCTCTCCTGGTTTTACAAGAAGATGTATCTGTCTTATCTGTTTCCCTGCTGAATTTCTGTGGACTACATTTTCCATGGATTTTAACTCTAAATATCCTGAGTATTTTGAAAATAATTTGACTGGCAACGCTGTCAGATTGTTTTCAAACTACTCAGCAGGTCCAGAGTGATTGTCCTTAATGAATTTCCATTTGTAGAGGAAGAGTATTTTTTAAAGATTTACTACTGGAATGATTGGCTTGGGTATCAACAGTCGATTCCAGTAGTAAATTTTCAAAAATAGTCTTTTCTCGGCATGTAAATGGACATTCCTCAACATACGTGCTGATACCGGTTTCGTCCGGCTTGATCATTAATGTGTTAATGTAAGGGCCTACTCACAATATGTATAAGTTTGTCTGTGTGTCTGCCGGTGTGTCTGTCTGCCTGGTCTGTCTGTCTGTCTGTCTGCCTGCCTGCCTACCTGCTTACTTGTGGATTGATCTTCTATCAGACTTTTAATCCTAACAGTCCATTATTTTTGTTTATATTTAACAGATCTTATGACTTGAAGGACATCAACTTTGGCTTTGCTAACTCGGGTCGATTTATGGCAAAATGGCTTCTATTGAATGAAATGAATGAAGGAAGGATGGGAGGGAGGGATGAAGGAAGGAAGGAAGGAATGAAGGATTTATTTATGTATTAGACTACATAGATTGGAATAAAATTAGGAATATCTAGCTTTACCTAGTATTCGTATTATCATATGGCGAGGACATAGGTTCCTACTCCAGTAATTTTTGTCAATGATGGTGAAGTTTATGACCTTTGAAAATCATATATTGAGATGCAGATAAAATTTTCATTTAGTGAATGTCCTTTGGCCGGTCAGGAAATTATTTTCTTACAAATTTACCATTTAAATAACTGCCAGTTTTTCCAGTGAAAAATTTCAAAACTTGGCATTCAAACGAACATTTCTCAAGACTACAGCAGTAGTGTTTTTGACCAAGTCGACCATGCAAGGGTTAAATTCTCAAAGGCGTGAATCCCTCTGATCAGGAATTTGCATTTCGTATATTTCTCATTGCCACTGCAGAGGCCGGTTTTTGGATGGGTTAAACAGTAACCCTTTAATGGCCATATCTGTCAAAACTGCCCTCTCTTATGGTCATGTTGAATGGCCACTTATGGGCCAAGATAATACAATTTTTGAAAATTTACCACTGGAATGATTGGCTCGATAACCTGACCTGTAAATAGACATTCAATGGGCAGATATTTTCTTGACCCAATTTTACCATTAAGGGGTTAGTTAAGGTTTGATTCCTCATCTCATTGTATCTAGTGAATTTGAGTGGCAATGCTCCAGCGGCTATATTGTGCCTATTGTCTATGCGGATACCCCTCTGTTGACAAAATGACAGCTAAGATTGCAAATCAGTTTGCCCTTTGACTTGCTTTGTAGACAGGATGTATGTTTAATTGGATATCTCCACGTCCTGAGGGAGGCGCGGCTGCGGAATTGAAAGGTGAAGCACAGATCAATCACACTCTGTCTAGATATCATAAATCTTTGGCAGTTATATTAACCGAATGGATTCCGCTGGAATCAGGATTACAAGAATCCTCAAAGGAACTCGATATTTATACTTTGTGGAATAGTATAACGTGTGTAAAACGACAGTTAACCCTTTAACACCCAAGTAGACCAAAAACTGCTTCTGCTGGTTGTCTTGAGAAATGTTGATTTGTAGACCAAGAGCAGACTATTTTTTTTTAATTGACCGATCGATGACCAAGCCAGTCATTCCATGAAATTTTCATGAGCAAATTTGGTTAAGGGACACAACTGATTAATCACTCTTTGGTGGAGGGGTGGTGTGGGGTTGTCGGTGGGTTGGAGGGATCTCTAACCCCGGGATACTTTAATATCATCTCAAATAACAGTTTGATGACATTTTTTGGGCATTGGGATTCCATATTATTGACGTTCGGATGCGGCCCTATGTTTATATCACAATGAATTGTATTTTAATCTCACGATAATGTTGGGTCATTGGCGCCAACATCTTGTCTCATTAAGCGATAGTCTGTGGTATCAATTGTAGGTGAGCATATAACACATTATTTAGAACGTAATACAGCCTTATGTTCCGTAAGAGGTGCAAAAAATAGTTTCAAAAGGTCGCTCTTTTAGAGCGGTCTCTAACAAAACTTCTATATGGAACGTTAGTGTTTCAACAGCACACTTCCCCAGCATCCTTTGCATGAACCGCTTATGATGTAATATATGCCTATGTGACGTATGACGTTGTTTCACGTACAATTACTTCACTGATTAAACACATGTTTTCTTTTTCTCGAGTCACCTCCAAACATGTTTCGCGAAATAGTTGCGTGCTCTAAGAAAACATATCATTCCATAGGAGAAACTTTTCAGATCTGCTAATCTAGCACAGCGTTCTGGAAGGTCCTTACCATACTTAATGAATGCAAGGCAGGTCCGTCTATCCACTAGAATATTTGTGTTCATTTTAATGAAAGGTGTTGCTGGCTAAGGCAGCCACTACTTCAAGTAAAATTAGTTTCAAAATATTCACAGCCTACCTGTTTAGTTGCTCTTACAGAACAAAATTCTAATCATTGCTCAATCCTGACCTACTGCCTCCATCCACACTATCCAATGAGAAGTTATTGGTTTGATTGGCATCTATCGAGTCCCTCATTCCAGGTCCCATTCACACCATATCTAGGCTGGTTTATATTTCATCTATTATTGGTAACTTCCCGAGTTTTACACTGGTACCCATTTATGCTCCTGGTTGGAGAAAGGCAATGAAAAGTGAAGGAGATCGCCTATGTTTCCACAGATTGCTCATCTGCCACCCGATCTGACAGTCGAACGGGATTTGAACACCGCCTGGCTGATTACCAGTCGGTCACAGCGACCAATCGTCTCCCACGCATCCTCACCAATGAGTCTATGTGATGGAGTGTAATATATCAAGGCAGACAGCCTGGCTTATTTCTGATTGGTTGACAAGTAAATCATGACAGTCTTCATGGACTCGGCATGGCTGGGGCGATGCATCAACATTTAGCCTGAATGTGATTCATTGAATGCACATCCAGAGTTATTGCTCATTGAGTTTATTGTTTGGTGGCTTGCAGTAGTCAGACAGTTAAGATAGGTGACCTCTTATGCAGGTTTCCATGTATGCCTGTGCATTTGCGTGTGTGCGTGCGTGCGTGCATACTCACTGGCATTCATGTTGCTATATTCTGTTGATATAATCTGTAAGTAGTTTCACGGAAATGAACATAGCGCAAACAAATTGTCCCAAGAGCGGATTCAGAAGACTAGAATCAATAAAGTCGCACGCTGAGAAAAATGTCAGACGATTATGGGTCTCATTCAAATCAATCTGGAAACTACTAAATGTCAAATGCCACATTGTTGCCATCAATCCATGTGGGAGGGAGGCTATTGAATGTTGGTCAGTATGAGGCTGCATTTATGTCTGTCCGTCAATCCATCCGCCTGCCAACCTGTAAGAAAATTAATTAAAATTTAGTGCAACTTGCAACTAGTATGTCTGTCTGACTGTCTGTAAAATTTTTAACATTTAGGGCAAAGCTGCTGTAGTCACAACTATTTCTAGTCGCATTTGTTTTTCAAATGGAAGGCTGCAATCTGTGATTCTTGTTATTAGCTCACCTAGCCGGAAAGGCTATGTGAGCTTATACCCTGGCGACCGTCCATCATATGTCCATCCGGCAACCTTTCCTTTAAACAACGTCTCAAGAACCACTGGGCCGATTTTAATTATATTTGGCAGGAAGCATGCATAGGGCATAGTGATCCAATTTTGTTCAAAAGAAGTCGATCGACCAATTTTGTTGCGGGCCATCTTGGATTTTGGCCGAATTTAGGAAACGTCTTTAAAAAATCTTCTCCGAAACCGCTTTTGGGAATCGATTCAAAACTTATGAAACCTCATCTAGGGATAAACCAAGTTTGTTCAAGAAGACTTGATTGATCAAATGGTTCGGTGGGCATCTTGGATGACCTAGATTTCCCCAAAATGAATTCTCCAGAACAGCTGAAGGGATTGGGCCAAAATTTGGGCGATATGGTTAGGGGTTGGGGCCATTAATGCTTATTCAAGGGAGTTTGATCCATCAAAAAACATGGCTGCCGTGGTCCAATCAAAATGTAGCGTGTTTGGTGGCCATATTGGATTTTTTTATTTGATGGATTTTGAGGCCAAAATTGGTTCTATATATGTTTTTGGTTATTCTGATTGGCCATTGTCGAAACTGTCGGATAAACAGTTTTGCGGCCATCTTGGATTATTTTCCCGCCAAAGACGCCCATCCTAAACTTAAAGCAATGTGAAATTTAAAATGTCTTCTCGAGAACTACTTGGCCGATTTCAATTATATTTGGCAGGATGTATCCTTAGGGCATAGGGATCCAAGTTTGTTCAAATGATGCCGATCAGCCAATTAGGCTGGTGGTCATCTTGGATTTCACCCGATTTTAGGAAAACTCTTTAATAATTTTCTCCGAAAGCGCTTGGGGTAATTGATTCAAAACTCATGAAACCTCATCTAAGGAAAGATGTAGCCAAGTTTGTTCATGAAGACTTGATTAACCAAATGGTTTGGTGGCCATCTTGGATGATCTAGTTTTCTCGAAAATTACTTCTCCAGAACCGTTGAAGGGATCAGGCCAAAATTTGGGAGCTATGATTAGGGACTCGGCGCCTTTAAAGTTTGTTCAAGGGAAGTTGATCCGTCAAAAAAACATGGCCGCTGTGGGCCAATCAACATGTAGCTTGTTTGGCAGCCATATTGGATTTTTTTATTTGATTGATTTTGAGGCCGAAATTGGTTTTATATATGTTTTTGGGTATTCTGAGCTCAAATTGGCCATTTTAGAAACTTGGATCAACAGTTTGGTGGTAATCTTGGATTATTTTCCCACCAAAGCCTCCCATACTAAAGCAATGGGAAATTTAAAATGTCTTCTCGAGAATGACTAGGCCAATTTCAATTATATTTGGCAGGACGCATCCTTACACCATAGGATCCAAGATTGTTCAAGTGAACCCTATCGTCCAATTTGGCAGGCGGCATCCTTTTTGATTTTGGCCGATTTTAGGAAACATCTTTAAAAATCTCAAACCGCTTGTGGAATCGATTCAGAACTCATGAAACATCATCTAGGGCAAGAGATAAGCCAAGTTTGTTCAAGATTGACCAAATGGTTCGGTTGCCATCTTGGATGACCTAGTTTTTCCGAAAACGACGTCTTCTAGAACCAATGATCAGGCCGAAATTGGAGAGATATGATTAGAGACTAAGGGCCATTAAAGTTTGTTTAAAGGAAAAGAACATGGCCGCCGTGGGCCAATCAAAATGTAGCACATTTGGCAGCCATATTAAATTTTGTATTTGATGAATTTTGTGGCCGAAATTGGTTTTATATATGTTTATGGGTATTGTGCTATTTTTGAAACTGTCGGGTAAACGGTTTGGTAGCCATCTTGGATCTTTTTCCTATCAAACACTCCAATACTAAAGCAATGGGAAATTTAAAATGTCTTCTCGAGAAGCACTGGACCGATTTCAAGTATATTTGGCAGGAAGCATTCTTAGGGCATAGATGTCCATGTTTGTTCAAACAAAGCTGATCGACCAATTTGGTTGGTGGCCATCTTGGATTTTGGTAGCTTTTTAGAAATATCTAAAAATCTCCGAAACCGCTTGGGGATCAATTCAAAATGCATGAAATATCATCTATGGCAATAGCTGCACAAAGTTTGTTCAAGGGAACTTGATTGGCCAGATGGTTTGGCGGCCATCAAAGGATAACCTATTTTTTGCCAAAACAACTTCAGAACCACTGAGTGGATTGGGACGAAATTTGGGTGATATGATTAGGCACTGAGTGCCATTAAAGTTTGTTCAAGGGAAGGAGCTACGTCAGAAACATAGTCACAGTGAACCAATCAAAATGTAGCGTGTTTGGCGGCCATATTGGACTTGTTACAAGTGTGCTCAACTCATTAGAGTTTACTTATTGTTAATGACCAATCTAGTTGAAATGCCTATGTCTATGATCCAGGTGAGCGATACAGGCCCCTTGGGCCTCTTAGTTGTTATTACACCACAAAAACATCCATTACCGTTCAATCACTACTTGCTAAATCAAATATCTGCATTTAGCTATCAGAATAAAATTTTTATACTCGCTTACATACTCCCTAATGCCAATACCATCACCATGTAGACCCTCAACCAGGCTTCTGGTAGAGGGACCCCCTGCATTAGCCTTACAATAGACTGGCACCAGTCTGTACACACTCCTTGGTGACGCCTGTCACTAAGCACGCTCGCGCATGCGCAGTAGGTCCCAAATGTGAAAACTGATTCACTTTTCAAATATTCTGCTAGCAGTACAGTTTGCCTGCTATCAATCTGATATAAAAGTTTTAGCTTTGCTACTGAAAGTTTTCAGTTATTACTATATTTGACACGAATAATGCCTACCATGAAACCCATCCTTCCTAAGTTATGTTTAACTTTTTATATCATGGTGTTTTAGAGGTGTTTGTAACTCTAGTTTTTGAGTTACCAGTTTTCGTGTCACTACTCCCGTTTTCGAGGTTAGAGTAACCAGGCCTATTATATACCATCAAGAGTACCATGTTATAAAATAGCCAGTACCACTCCTATTAACGTAGTTCCTAGTGCCCTCAAACATCATCATTCAGGAATCATTATGATTCCTTTCTTCAGTCACTTTCTTAAGTACGCCTATGACGTATCCTCATAAAAGCTAGCTGCTTTATTTCTTATCATTTCTTATTTTTCAAAGGAAGTGTCCTTAAATTCTGAGAAAGTAAAATGTACGTCAATCAAGTGTGATCGTTTTTCACGCTAAGGACTATGCGGGCCACGTTTACCTGAGGTGTACCTCCTGCTCCCCTCAAAATAAAAAATGTGTGGGATTTGTAAGGGTTGGCCATTAGTCTTATCTAAATCGTTCTTCAAAGATTTTGTCGTTAAGCCTGCGCAAGTGGGCTAAGCCGGTTTCCTTGACATCTAGGCAACAGATCAAGTCTCCAAAAGGTAAATCCGGCGACTCGAGAAAGAAGCCTGGTAAGTCATCCTCTGGTAGGAGCCAGGCCAAAGACCATGTTAGTCTTGAGGATCATCATAATCCTCAAGAGATGGCATCAGTGGCGGAAGCCTCCGATTTGTCATCACATGCAAAAGTTCGTTTCTCCGTGATACCGATTGCCAGGAATGTTTTAGGATCGCCGATCGCCTCTGCTCCCGTCTCTGCTCCTGGTTTGTCCGGGCAAGCGGGTTTGCCATCCGGATTGTCTTCTGGTTTTACCGGGCATCCGGAAATGAGCACCGTGATTGTTTCTGGCTTGGCTGAACATCCGGTGACTCATGATAATCTGGCTTTTTAGTCAACTTCCGCCGTTTCCGGCTATAGAGTTCCGATTCCGGTAGGAAGAATGTGGCATTGCATCATTCGTCTACTTCCGTTTCCGGTTTTTCAGCTTCCTCTTCCGGTAGTAGTGTTGCTACTTCCGGTAGGAAGAATGCTTATCTGGGTCTGTTGGACCTGGCATTGCATCATTCATCTATTTCCGTTTCCGGTTTGTCAGCTTCCTCTTCCGGTAGTAGTGTTGCTACTTCCGGTAGGAAGAATACTTATCTGGGTCTGTTAGACCGAGCATTGCATCATTCATTCTTATTCGTTTCCGGTTCAGCTTCCTCTTCCGGTAATTCTGTACATCCGGGTTGTAGAATTTTGATAAGTTTCCTGTATCTACTTCCAGTTACGCATTTCCGTTTTCCGTTTTTCCCACATCCGGATTTCGTACAGCCGGGGATAAGGTCATTTCCGGTTTTCATGGATCTTTCTATTGTTCTAGGATTAGCTTCCGGGTCTGTCTTCCTGTTTTGGATTTCAGGTGATAGAGAACTTCCTGGGGTTCCAGTTTTGTTCTTCAAGTCCGGTTTACATGTTCGCTTTCCTAGAATCTTGTCATATTCTTGCCTAAGATTTAGTCATATTTCCGTATTTGTTTAATATTGGAAATGTTGAATGGCTGGAAATATTCATTGCCAGTCTCTCTTGGAATTGTAGTCTATTGAGACATTTATTCGTTTATCAGTGACAATTTAATTAAAGACTCTTCTGACTGGTTGCCGTATGGGTTTTTTTGTTGCAGATTATTTTATATGCGCATATCATCAGCCGATAAGTCAATCTATTCTACGCATTATCTCGAGATACGATTTTTACTTAAATCCAACTTTAGATGGCCAGTTGTCTTCGGGCCAGTCAGCCTTTTTTCACGCTCCTTTTACCTCTTATGTCGGCAGGTTGACATATTTATTTTAACCAAAGGGAGTGAATTTGTATAGGGAAAAACCGTGATCTGGCGTAAATCGTAGTATAGTTTTGTCAGTCGCTGAAAAGAATTAGATCAGTAAAGGTTTCATAGGGATCAGTATGACTAAAAGATTAATGTCTACAAGAACAATAGTCGCTTAGAAAGGATAATCAAGCGGATAAGGGAGCAGGAAGAAGGAATATAAGCCAAATTCTTCTGCGTTGACATAGTTTCGGTGAGTTCGCTTTGTTTTAATTTTTTCCAGATTTTTGCTTGTTTTCCCTTTTCTAGCGTAATTTTTTTTTTTGCTCTATTTTGACTGGGTTGCTGCAGGCCTCCGGACGGTGGTTTTGGGGGGCGGGGACTCGGGATTTGCTGGTTTTGTTTGGGGGTGGTCTGGCTGAGGGTTGTTGGTGAAGCGAATTCCAGTCGAGTCGGTCCAATTGCCAACCCGGCCTACTTAAATTAGTCGGATCGGCCTAGGATAAAAAGTCATGTCGGCCCGATTTAATGGTCAAATAGGCCTAGGAATGCATTTAACTGGCTTCTTTCTTCTCCTTTCGATCGCTGGTATCACACTTGGAGAGCTGTTCTCAAGATGAAATCTTTTTACCTGGCTGGAGTCATGGAATAATTGGGAATCTCATCTTTCTATATCCTTGATTTCGGAATTTTTCTTCAAAAATTTATGATTTGGAAATATGAGATCCCTCTTATACCAGTCGTATTATACCAGCATTAGTCGTCTGTTGGTGGATCTAATAATATTTACTGGCGTTTACGTCTCTTTATTAAAAGACGGTCAGAATTATTAGTGTCTATTATTTTCACTAACGCGCAACTATTTTACATAAGACGTAGACACTCCTAAAGGCACTATCTTTGTGAGACAATGGCGATCTTAAGATATTACCGAGATTTCCGTGTATGTCATGGTATACAGATTATCGTGTGTAGTAGCTACCATAGAAGTCTAGGTAGGCCTGCTACACTCGATAAACTTTATCCTATTTAAGCGTACTGGTTAGCCCAATAATATTGCTATAGCTATGTTCATATGTACAGTTAATAGCGCAGTGTCGGTTCGGCCTAATAGTGCACCTATAGGTATATACATGTGTGCGCATATGTGCATTCGTATGTGGTTATGGGTGATACTGTAGGGTCAACTCGACCCAAGGGTATATTCGCACATGTTAGGCATAAACATAGGTCGAGTTGGAACTAGGCCGAGTTGAGGGTCGGCCGGGAGGGGGGGTGGGTGTATTTTGGCCGAGTTGACTGGATAACGGTGAAGCCACTGGCAACTTTCGGTCGGATTGTTCCCGGACTGTTCGGTGGGTCTTGGGTTTTTTGCTCGTTGAAGTTGTTGTCTGGGGGCTGGCGACGGGCCGGTTGGAGTGGGGTGGGGGTTGCGCTGGAGGGGTGGAGGAATGGCTGAGAATCTGGATTTAAGCAGCCACCAACAATTTTCGGTCAAAATGTTTTCAAAATATTTTGCAGGTCCAGAGATATTACAGTTGTAATATGTCATCTGCAAAATTCAGTATCCAGACAGTTAATATAAAGTATCAGTGTTCAATCTTTCCTTTTATCTGGATTTCTAACACAAGGTCATTTGTTATTACAAAGATGAAATTATTGATTCTAAGACTATAAATATAAGAATCAATAAATATATACAAAATCTTTTAAGTTTTCTGCCTCTGGGCATAAATATCGAATGGTTTAGGATATCTAATTGATCAGTATACCTAAGCCAAGTCTTGAAGCTGGCTTGTTTTTCCTATGTCGTTGATTTAAATATAGGACACAGTTTTGCAATCATTATAGGATCCTGTCACGTTCAGGCTGATGATTTTCCAGTGATTGCAGTCTAATACTTCAGTGTAGAAGAAGTGAGTGCAATCTTGGGAGTTAGTCGACCTTAGATATATATATATATATAAAACCCTGTGACTTGAAGAATGAGTCTAGGTCGTTTTTGTATGTGTTTTATGTTGGCGCGTTAATTGCTTCTGTTGGTAAAGGATTCCATACATTAACACTATTTGTAAGAAATACTTGCGTAGATCAAGTATTATTTGACAAGCTGACAAGATGATCTGTCAAGCCCGAGCGGCTAGGCAACCGTTGATGTATTCAATAACAATTTTCTTGTTAAATCTGCTCCATTATTATACGATTTTTAAATTAGATAGTCAAATGTTTGCCATAGTTCTCTTAACAGGACCTTGTCATGCGTTCTATTCGTAGAATTGTGATGATGTCATCACAAGTAAGTTTCCCTTATTTCATCTTTTTGAGTGGTGGTTTGGGAAACCATAATTTCGTTTCTTCATTTTATCTTGCTAAATTCTGTCACAATTTGAGGTTTTCGAATTCCAGTCGGGATTATTGCAGATCTCAGGTACAGGATTTGGCTATATCTTGACTCTAAGCACTCCCTTAGGCTTACTATGGGTTTTTTGATTTCCCACGATATCTGGTTAAATCTCTATAAATAAAATTATCTATAATTTTTGCAGAGTCTTTAGCTTTTTAATAAGTTAAGCTATACTGATATGAGACTTTTCTCCATTCAGACTAAGCGGTATTATTAGAATATCCATAATAAACATGAGTTACCTCTTTAGTGAGGGCTAAGCAATAAGGATATAGCCCAGGATTTTGGTTGGAGCATCATGGCAGATGTAATCTATGTGTTTTCTATAAGCAGTCCTCTTTAGCATATAGTAAGCTTGCCACATCTTTAAGGGCAGCCCTTATCAAAAGGGGCAGATATTCTTGGATCTAGAACCCTTCTTTGCAGTCTCCTCCCAAATGGTCTTCTGTTCCTCTAATCAGAAGCTATTAGCTTTAGAGGGTTTGTTGTCTTCTATGCTCGTCAAGGAGTCTAAGAAGAGGCTCTTCTGTGGAAAGTAAATCCAGGCTTCTGTTCTGGGTTGGATTCGTTCAGCCATTGCCATGGGGATTTCTTTCATTTTTAGAAGGAGGATCGAGTCTTTCTTGGTATGTCACTAGATCCAATCTGTTTGCGACATGTCTGATTGGCCAGATTTTATCTTTCATGTCTCCCTTTTCGGACAGTCAGGTTAAGGGTCTCTAGTTCTCGATTCGATCGGACAATTCGACAGCAGTCTCTTATATCAACAGGCAGGGGGGCACAAAGTCGTCTCTCCTGTACTTGGAAGTGTGGAACCTCCTCATGGGGTGTCGCATGAATAAACAAATTTTCGAGTGTCCACTCATGTCCCAGGCTGTCTGAGTTTTCTTGCGGACCAATTGTCTTGGGCGTGGGCTGTGGACGCCCTGTCTCAGTCCTGGTCAGGAATCTTCGCTTATGCGTTCCCTCCCACAATCCTGATTTCTTTTGGTTCTGAAGAAAGTCAGGGACCAGATCTGCGAGATCGTGTTAATAGTTCCCTTTTGGCCAATAAGGATCTGGTTTGTAGACCTTCTCGATCTTCTAGTACCCACCATCATCCAAACCCAGGAATCTTAAGATTTTTGGAGAATGGTGTTCAGATCAAGGTCTCGTGCCTGATTCTGTTTCTATTTCCCAGATGCTAGACTCCTTATCTTATCTGGTCGACTCTTTACATCTGTCTGCTAACACTGTAAGAGGATATAGATTTTCTTTTGCATCTTCTCTTCCTGGTTTGTTGAACGCTGAAGTTGAAGATACTATGGTTCTTAATCTTTTGATCAGAGGTTTAGGTAATATTCGTCCTCCAGGTGTTAAACCTTTGCCTTCCTGGAACTTGGCTCTGGTTCTTCAGGTTCTTGGGCAGGTCATCATTTCCAACCTATCTCTACGATTAGCTTGAATCTTTTAACTTTTAAGACCGTTTTTCTAATTGCATCTGCTTCTGCTAGAAGTCGATCCGAAATCCATGTTTTCTCCGCTGAAAAGGATAGGTTTATCGAATCTGGGGACGGTTTGGTCTTATATCCTTGAAGGGGAATTTTTGTCAAAGACTCAATCAATCCGTTATCCAGCTGAGCCGATTATTTCACAATCTTTAACCTCCTTTTCTCCGGCTGACAGATTTTGGTGTCCTGTCAGAGCTCCATAAGTTTAAAGCGTCGTTCTGATTTTTAGAGATCCGATCTGTCCCTTTTCTGGGTTCTGTATGAGGAGGGGTTGGCCAGTCCAGTCTCTAGGGCATCTATTCCCAGCTGGATTTGTGAGACCATTCACATTAAAGCTCATGTCATTAGAGGGATGGCTTCCTCTTTTGCCATTTTTGCTAGCTCTTCTGTAGACGAAGTTATGCAAGTTACAGGATGGAAATCCGAGTCTACTTTTACTACTTTTTATTGAAAAATACCAGAGCACAGCAGCTTCCTTGTTTAGGAACTTTATGATTTTAACTAAAAAGGCTGAAGACCATTTACCAAGCACATCCCACCATTTTCGTTAGGACCGTGGGTCTGCATGAATGGTGTGAGTTGTTCTTTGGTTTTTATTAATTTCTTTAAGTTTAAAGAAATCCTTTTTTGATAATCACTGTGTGATTGATTAAGATGCACCATTATGTTATGTTATTAACATTTGGTTATCTTTTGTTTGATTTTTATCCTTGCTTATGGATTCTCAAATCTCCTCCCACCAAAGTTTCGTAGTGGGGCACTGACCAAATCTACGGGTTTAGCAAGTAGTGATTGAACGGTAATGGATGTTTTTGTGGTGTAATAACAACCCCCAACAGACCCCCCTTTAGTGGGTTGGTCTGTAGTTTTATTAACCACTATAAAAACATACTTACCGTTCAATCACTACGACCCGGCCTCAGCCACCCCGCTGGGTATTGATTTGAGAATCTATTCTGGATATATGGCACTTAAATTTAGAAAAGTGAATCAGTTTTCACATTTGGGACCTACTGCGCATGCGCGAGCGTGCTTAGTGACAGGCGTCACCAAGGAGTGTGTACAGACTGGTGCCAGTCTATTGTAAGGCTAATGCAGGGGGTCCCTCTACCAGAAGCCTGGTTGAGGGTCTACATGGTGATGGTATTGGCATTAGGGAGTATGTAAGCGAGTATACAAATTTTATTCTGATAGCTAAATGCAGATATTTGATTTAGCAAGTAGTGATTGAACGGTAAGTATGTTTTTATAGTGGTTAATAAAACTACAGACCAACCCACTAAAGGGGGGTCTGTTGGGGGTTTTATTGCTATTATAGGTCTTATCGTTCATTCGCGGCCGTTCTGGTACTGAAATTGAATGTATTTCTTTTTCAGATATATGTAGGCATGCAACTGAAATTCATTCTTACATTCTGCTTTTGATAAAATTGTTTTTAACCGTCTGCCTGCTGAGTTTTTTCAGATGTTATATTTCAGTCATTGTATCTCTGGAGCAGCTAAATATTTCGAAAACAATTTGACTGAAAGTTGTTGGTGGCTTACCCACCGACAACTTTCAGTCAAATTGTTTTCAAAATATTCAGCAGGTCAAAAGTTTTTGCTCATTAAAATTGTTGTCTGGTGGGTTGCAGCAGTGAAACAGGTAATGCTTTGTCTAACACACCTGAAGAGACAAATTCTTTATGATATATGTAATATTTTGTTGAATATTTTGAAACTAATTTCACTGGCATCTTTTGCTACCTATTTAAAGATATTCAACAGCTTTTCTGTTCATCAAGTTGTATTGAAATTGAGCCTCGGGTGCTTCAACGGTTACTCAATTTTATTCGATTTTAAAACCCACATGGAATCTGGACGTGTAAAAATCATGATAACGATTTAAAATATTAAATTTAACAGAAAGATGTTTTTTTAATCAAATGAGCTTTAAAGTTTTTTCTACATATTAAAAAATGTTTCTATGTTATTAAAAATTGGGTTGAAAGCATTGAATAATATCATTTGGTGTTGCATGTAGATCATAGGGCAGGAAATTGTGGTTATAGTGCATTATAGGATTGGATTACGGAAGAATTTCTGTATAAGAATAGTGTAGAAGCTTTCTCCAGATAAAAGCTATACTGAGCATAAGCATGTCTATCAGAGTTCATACATGTAAAACTGACATATTTATGCTAAGTAATTATACATTGGAATTAGACAATAGCATTAACGATGAAGATGCGCATAAATGTATCCTGCACTAATTACATGTGCTTTGTTACTGAAGAGAAGTTATTTAGTCATAAAGCTCCTCACTCTCTCCCTACCTCCATTCCTCCCCTCCTCCCTCCCTCCATCGCTCACTTTCCCACCCTCAATTCTTCCCTGCCTGCCTTCCGGCCCTCACTTTCCCACCCACCATTCTTCCCTGCCTGCCTTCCTGCCCCCTGCCCCCCCCCCTCGCCTCACTCACTATTAAATTATAAAATCATCAAAAACAATCAGTTTTGACCATTGTACTTACTCTGATAATATTCATCGACTATATTTTAACCAATTGGTCCAATGAAATTTTAAAAAATCTGACTGCAATCAAATTTCTGAAAATCATATGATGTTAGTCAACCATGTTTTGACCATGGTCAGTCATTATTTGAGAAGAATTTTTTAACCTTGGTCGAGCACGTTTTGACCATGGTTGACATAAAAGGGAGGTAACTCTTTAATTGAAAACTTATGTCTTGCATTTAAAGTCTATGCGTTTACACATAGATTATGTAATCATCATTAATTATGACATTTGAATAGTAAATGCCATATATATATAGACACGTAATAATAAACACTAAATGTAAAGATTGTATTTTAAACAATGACAGTGTAGCTCAACCATTCCAACATTTCCACAGTCTTTCATATGCAGGAATTTTGATCAATATGTTATATCTTCATGGCTATTAAACATGGCTCATGACCGGTGCTTTCAATGTTGGAGGCTCTACAGTGGACTTGGGTTGCTGACTTAAAGGTACATATTCACAGCAAAATGTGTGAAAATGATATTGTTTAAATTGTATACATTTAGAGGCTTAATTTGTGTACCTCAATGTAATGAAGCGAAATAAATCTTAACATATGATGATTTCATTCGGTACAAATTAATATAATTTACATTAATTGTGAAATTGAATTAGAGACATGAGCAAGATTTATTTTGTTTCGCTACATTGAGGTACATAATTTAAACTTCTAAAAGTATTCAATTTAAATAAATTTATTTTCAAGCATTCTGGTGTGAATATGCACCTTTAATGGCATGTGGACATAAAACATTCTCTACTGCGATTAACCCTTTAACACTCATATCAGCCAAAAATGCCATCTCCAGTGGTCTTGAGAAATGTCCATTTGCAGACCAGAAGACTATTTTTGAAAATTTACCACAGAAATAACTGGCTCGATAACCGAGCCAGTCACTCCAGTCGTAAATTCCATTTCGAAAATAGTGTCCTCGTCTGAAAATGGACATTTTCTATGAGAGAATTTGAATTTGAGTGTTAAGGGGTTAAATACGCAATTACATATTGAATATACTATGTCCAAGCCATTGCCGACTGTGTATGGCCATGTTCAAGTGATCGGTCACTTATAGTTTGACTGTGGTAGACCGTGTATGACCATGTTCAAGCAATTGGTCAGCTATGGTTTGACCGCGATCATTTCTCAGGGGGATAATTTTGTAGCTTGGTCGGCCATGCACGGTTAACTGTGTGCTATATAACAACCTTGGTTGACCATAGTCAAACCATGGTCAAAATGCATGGTCAAACCATGGTTTGGCTTTGGCTGACAATAGTTTGACCATGATTATTAGCTCACCTGGCCATTCTGGGCCAAGTAAGCTTATGGCATGGCGACAGTCCATCATCCGTCTGTCCGTCACCTTTTGAAATTTATCTTCTAAACTGCTTGGTGGATTAAATTTGGCTAGATTGATCCTATGAAGGTAGGCTCTGGAACTATTCATATGGTTCATATTTTGGTCGAAAATTTTAGATTTGTATAGAAATTTACTAGAATGTGTCAAATGCGTCTGTCTGTCCGTCCACAATATCTGGTAAACAGCATATCATGCATAACTGCTTCATATATTTTAGTGCAACTTAGTATATATTTCATGGGCTTTTTAATGCAAAAACTGATAATTTTTGTCAATTTTCTTGTAAGCACCATATCATACAGAATTGCTTAAAATAATTTAATGAAATTTCGCAGGTGGTGTCTTTATGATGGGTAGATGTATCTATTGAAGGATTCATCATCATAGATCAAGGATTCTGGGAGAAAATTTGACTTTTAATGCAAAAACTCATGATATTTGTCAATGTTCTAGTTTTCATGAACTGAAGCATTTCTAACTGATGTTTCAGATGAGCAACCGGCCGTTAGAGCGCTTAATTGTTTCACATTGCCACATCATATTTGGTACATGAATACATTCTGATATGAGATCACTTTGGATTCCCTTTCAGCGAAATATTGCCATATATTCGTAGAATCTGTTTTCTGGAGTATTTAATTCTAGAAAAGCTTGCATGGAATCGCTTCAAATTTGGTATATCGTTAACTTATTGGATTCTTCCCCTTTAATCATAATATATTATCACGTGCATTGCTCGACACATGCTGTGAGAGAATGTATGATAATAAGTAATGAGTATGTGTGCACCTACTGCCTCAGTACTTATGTTTTCATTCCCCAGCAATACATTATTATACTTAGTACACATGCACACCCATTATCAACAGATTGCTGCTGTTGGATTATAATGCATGCATACTTATGATATAATTATGTTGATCACCGTTATTGCATTCACCCACCGCTGGCTGTAACCGCTAACCCCCAAATTTGTTCATGACATTTTTTTCTGTCTTAGAGAAAATATTATTTTTTGAAAATTATCACTGGAATGACTGCCTCGGTTATCGAGCCAGTCATTCCAGTTGTAATTTTCAAAAATAATTTTCTTGGTCTGCAAAATAACATCTCTCCAGACTGCTGTTGAAGTTGTTTTTGGCCCAGGCTTGAGTGTTAAAGGGTTACGTATCATTGAGTGAAGAGTTATGTAACTTGGATTTATAGTAAGCACACATTGATGATGACGACGGATGACGCATGACGACGGATGAACATGTATTTGTTCTTTTATTTACATATGCTAGTGAGATATATTCTAGTATAGCGTTCCTAGTATAGCGTTCCTTATCATTCCGCATCAACGGTTCTCATGAAAGATGTTAGGGTTCTGGATGCCGAAAAATTCTACATCAGGTTTTATAGGTACGTTTATAAATAGATCCTCTATGTAGAAGATTTAATCCTTTCTTCACTTATATGTTGTCGTACATATTTTAATGAATTTTCAAAGCAACTATACAGGTAAACTGTTGAATATTTTGAAACTAATTTAACTTGAATCAGCTGCTGCTGCTTATGGTAGGTAGCATCATCTTCCAGTAAAATGTTTTCAAAATATTCAACAGATTATCTCTTATATTGTAATAAATAACTTAGCAGTAAGTAGTATTGAATCTTTATGGGTGAGATGGTTAAACGCTATCTCGAAGGCCATAGGCTGATGAGTTTATTATAACATTATAAAGGTGTTTATTGCTGAGGCTGTATTCAAATAAGTACTGCTACTATCACTGCAAGGTAAGAATTTTTCTCATGTGATTGGTTAATAATCATAAACTTAAACACTGGAAATATTACAGCGTAATTAGGGGCGCATTTTGGAGACTGACCGGGTTAGTGAATTTACAAATTTGGTTCATCAATATTGAGCAGGAACCACTAAATCGGAACTACAATACCAAAATGGGTTGAATGTAAAATGGTGACATTTCATGACAGGTATTTGGTAGCAAGTGATCTGAACTCCTAAACATTATACAACTTTAGTGATTATTTCATCGTATTTCAAATTGTGCTTTAAATCGAGTAAATAACTCAGGGAGATCCCTAACATAAGGATGAAATTTAATCATTCAAATAAGTTGTCAAATTTGATTGTGCACAGCCATTTTGAAAGTTATGAAATGGTAGCCATATGAACCGAGATTGAATCTTGGTTTGTGGTTCCTGTGACTGCCAGTCAATCTTTCAAGACCAAAACGCAAAAATGCAAAACTCAGGGAACCAAATCGTGATTTATGGACTGTATCAGTCACCAGAATGCACCATATGTTAAATTATGTTTTCCATAGAACCTGTTGGTTTAGTGTACCTCATTCTTGGTATGGTTTATAAATTTATTCTTTGCACTTAACACTTGAATAGCCAAGATGGCCAAACCGACCTCTGCAGTGGATGTGAGGAATGTCCATTTGCAGGCCACAAGAAGACTATTTTTGAAAATTGACCACTGGAATGCCTGGCTCGATAACCGAGCCAGTCATTCCAGTCGTAAATTTTTATAAATAGTCTTCTTGTGGCCTGCAAATGGACATTCGTTGAGCAAATAAAATTTTAATTTAAATTTATTAGCTCACCTGGTCTGAAAGGCCAAGTGAGCTTATGTCGTGGTGACCGTCCGTTTGTGTGTCCGTCCGTCGTCCGTCAATTTTTCCTTTAAAACGACTTCTTCTCAAGAACCACTCTGCCGATTTCAATTATATTTGGCAAGAAGCAACCCTATGGCATAGAGATTCAAGTTTGTTCAAATGAAGCCGATCGGCCAAAATCCAAGATGGGCGCCAGCCAAAATAGCCAATTTTTAGAAACACTTTAAAAAATCTTCTCTGAAACCGCTGGAGGAATGGATTCAAAACTCATAACACATCATCTATTGCAACGTTAGACCCAAGTTTGTTCAAGGCAACCTGATTGGCCTATTTGCCTGGTGGCCATCTTGGATGACCTAGTTTTCGCGAAAATAACTTCTCCCGAACCATTGAAGGGATAGGTCTGAAATTTGGTAAATATGCTTAGGGACCAAGGTCCATTCAAGTTTGTTCACGGGAAGTTGGTACGTTAAAAAATATAGCCGCCATCAACCAATCAAAATTTAGTGTTTATTGGTCATATTGGCTTTTTTGTATTTGATATATTTTGATGGCGAAAATTGCTTTATATATGGTTATCAGGGTGGCGAGTTCAAATATGCCACTTTCGAGACTATCGGATAAACGGTTTGGCTGCCATCTTGGTTTGTTTTCCTGCCATAGGCTCCCATAGTAAAGCAATGGGGCCCATAGTAAAGCAATGGGGAATTCTTTAAACGACTTCTTCTCAAGAACCACTGGGCCGATTTCAATTATATTTGGGATGAAGCATTCATATGGCATCTAAGTTTGTTCAAATGAACCCGATCGGCCAATTTGTCCTGTGGCCATTTTGGATTTGGGCCAATTTTAGGAAACGTCTTTAAAAATCTTCTCCAAAACGGCTTGGGGGATTGATGCAAACCTCATGTTGTTATTACACCACAAAAACATCCATTACCGTTCAATCACTACTTGCTAAATCAATTATTTGCATTTTGCTATCAGAATAAGATTTTTATGCCTGCATACACACCTCCCCATGCCTAATCCTATTCCTATGGACCCTCAACCAGGCTACTGGTTGAGTCCCACCTCCAGCCTACCATCAGGTATAGACTGGCACCAGTCTATACTCACCTCATAGTGACGCTTGTCGCTATGCGCGCTCACGCATGCGCATCAGAGCCCGAATAGGAAACAGATTCACTTTTCAATTATTCTGCATGCAGAATAGTTGTCTAAAAATATTTATATAAGTTTTTGTGTTTTGCGCTGTGGCAGTGATACCTTTTGACTTTATATCTCGGAACAATATGCCCAATATGAAGTCAATCCTCCCTAAGTTACGTCTAGGAGTATAATTGTGTTTATATGGTATCTTATAGACGAATTTATATATTACCGGTTTTCGCGAAGATCGTTTTTGCTTCGTGGTATCTTGATTGTTATGCCTATCCTAAATCATCATCATCATTGATAATGTCCAGTCCATATATAGAGCCTGTAACGAAGTTATTTCTAGTGCATTATAAGGATTATATTAAAATCCCTTGAAAGTTTCTGGTAAGGAAATTCAAATTTTCCCGCCGTTAGAACTGAGTTGAGGGTGTCTCTTGTGTGAGAGTTTGAGCGGTATGCTTCATTGTTACGTTTTTTCGTTTGTAGGAGTTAGCGAAAAGGTCAGATAAGACTAAATGTTCGTCGGCAAAATGTGATCGTCATCACTCGATTCGCCGGGCACGTTTGTGCGAAGTGTCCTGTACTACTAATGCTATGTGTGTGATTTGTAAAGGGTGGCCGGTTTTCGGTAGCGAAAGCGTTCTTTAAAGATTTGTCGGTCTAACAATCGCTGCCTCTGGTCGTCCTTCCCCTTCCTCCGTTGCTAGCAAGACAAGGGCGGTGTCCTTTGCTTCAACCTCTGTTCCGTTATCGGTAGCAACGGAGGGGGGAAATTCATCGGGAAATTCGGACGCCGTGATGGCGCTCTTTGCTAGGTTTGAGTCGTTTGCCACCGTTTTGACGAAATCACTTGATGAAAGGATCTCTTCTGCAATAAGAGGCAAAAAGGAAGGAGTGCTCGTCAAGCTCCGAGGATAGCCCGAAGGCTAGCGGGCGTTCCCGCAAATGGGGGAAGCCGGTCCCCCTGTCCTCTAGACAGGTGATGGAATCGCCGAAAAAAGCAGAAGACAAGAGCATCTAAGCTCTTGAAGGTGTGCTCGGAGGGTGCACCACAGAAAATCCACGTTAGACTAGAAGGTGATGGGCATAACCTTCAAGCAGTGGTGGCGTCGGCGGAAGCTGGCGTCCATAAGGCTAGTACTTATGAAAATGCCAATGTAACGGTGGTTCCGGTGGTTAAAGTAGTCTCGAAAGCGCCCATTGTTGAGAGGTTGTTACATAGTCTTGCTAATTCCGGTTACTTCCGTTTTACGATTCTCATTCTTTTTCCGGCCGGACTTCCGGTTTAGCGAGACATCCGGGTCGTCAAGATCCGGTTCCGGCTTCGGTAGCTTCCGTTTCCGGAAGGACTTCCGGTTTGGGGGGGGGGGGGGGGGGGGGGGTTGATCCGGGTCGGCAAGATCCGGTTACCACTTCCGTTTCGGTAACTTCCGGTCTGTCTTCCGGTTATGTAGGACATCCGGGTCCTAGAGGTCTAGTGTCTACTTCCGTTTCCGGGTCTTTTAGCGCTTCCGGCCATTCCGGATATCCGGAGTCTGAGGACTCTTTTTATTTTCCGAATTCTGGTAGAGGCGTTTCCGGTTCCGGGGTGGACACTAGTCAGTTTACTTCCGCTTCCGGTATTAGAAGTGTACTTCCGGGTCGGTCAGACCTTGATGTAATTCCGATTTCCGTTTCCGGTTTCATGAGAGCTTCTGGAAGAATGCATATCCGGGTCTGTTGGATCCGACATTGCATTGTTCACCAATTTCCGGTTCCGTTTTTTCAGTTCCCTCTTCCGGTTAGTCTGTACATCCGGGTTGTAGGATTTTGATCAGTTTCCGGTAGTATACTTCCGGGTTTATGCATTTCCGTTTCCCTTTTTCCATATCCGCATTCCTAGAATCTAGTCATCTTCTTGCCTAAGAATTAGTCTTATTTCAGTTTTTGTTTAATATTGGGAATGTTAAATTGCTGAAAATAGTCATTCCAAGTCATTGCCAGTCTTGTAGTCTCTCTTGGAATGGTAGTCTATTCAGACATTTATTCGTTTATCAGCGACAATTTCAGCGTAATTAAAGACTCCTGACTGGTTACCGTATGGGATTTTGTTGCAGATTATTTTCTATGCGCATTTCATAAGCCGATAAGTCAGGTGGTATTCTACGCATTATTTCGATACGATTTTTGCTTTCATCCAACTTTAGATGGCCAGTTGTCTTCGGGCCATTCAGCGTTTTTTCTCGCTCCTTTTACCTCTTATGTCGGCAGGTTGACATATTTATTTAACCAACGGGAGTTTATTTGTGGACGGGATCTCCCTGATTCTTAAGTAAATCGTAGTATAATTTCGTCAGTCGCTGAAAAGAATTAGATTCAGTAAAGGTTTCATAGGATCATTATGAGTGCAGGATTAATGTCTACAAGTACATTATTCGCTTAGAAAGGATAATCAATCGGATAAAGGGGCAGGAAGGAGGAATATGAGTCGGATTCTTCTGCGTTGACATAGTTTCGGTGAGTTCGTTTTGTTTTCATTTTTCAATCCAGATTTTTGTTTGGTTTTCCTTTTATAGCGTAAATTTTGCTCTATTTTGACTGGGTTGCTGCGGGCCTTCGGACAGGGTTTTCGGGGGGGGGGGGGGGGGGGGGGGGGTGGCGGGGCTCGGGATTTGCTAGGTATTTTGGGGGCAGTTTGGCTGAAGGTTGTTGGTGATGCCACCGGCAATTTTCGGTCGGATTATTCCCGGATTATTCGGTGAGTCTTGGGTTTTTGCTCGTTGAGGTTGTTGTCTGGGGGTTGGCGGCGGGCCGGTTGGAGTGGGGTTGGGGTTGCGCTGGAGGGGGGAAGAGCGGACGAGAATCTTTGGATTTAAGCATCCACCAACTATTTCGGTCAAAATGTTTTCTAAATCTTTGCAAGTCCAGAGATATTACAGTTGTGATATGTCGTCTGCAAAATTCAGTATTCAATCAGTTAATATCTAGTATCAGTGTTCAATCTTTCTTGGGGATTTCTAACACAATGGCATTTGTTAGTACAAAGATGAAATTATTGATGCTAAGATTATGAATATAAGAATCAATAAATTTATTAAAATCTTTTAAGTTTCTGCCTCGTGGCATAAATATCGAATTGTTTAGGATATCTAATTTATCAGCAAGCCCGAGCGGCTAGGCAACCGTTGATGTATTCAATACAATTTTTGATTAAATCTCCATTGTTATACGATGTTTAAATTAGATAGTCTAATGTGGGCCATAGTTCTCTTATCAGGACCTTGTGACTTGTCATGTATGCTATTCATAGAATTGTGATGACGGTCATCACTAGTGACTTTCCCGTAGTTCATGTAGATCTCGGGCACATGATTTGGCTATATCTTGACTCTAAGCACTCCCAAAGACTTACTATGGGGTTTTGGTTTGCCACAATCTCTGGTTAAATCTCTGTAAATAATATTATCTATAATTTTTGCAGAGTCTTTAGCATTATTAATAAGTTAGGCTATTCTGATATCACCCTTTTTGGTCTCCATTCAGAGTAAGCGGTATTATTAAAATATCCATAATAAACGTGAGTTACCTATTTAGTGAGGTATAAGCGTTATGATATAGGCCAGGATTTTTGGCATATGTAATCTATGTGTTTTCTATGAGCACTCCTCTTTAGCATATAGTAAGTTTGACTCTTCTTTAGAAAGACCCTTATTAAAAGGGGCTAGATATTCCTGGATCTAGAATCCTTCTATGTAGTCTCCTCTTCCAAAAAGGTTTTCTGTTCATTATTATTAGAAGCTATTAGCTTTAGAGGGGTTGTTGTTTGTCTATGATTGTCAGGGAGTCTATAGAAGAGGCTATTCATTGGAAAGTAGATCCAGGCTTCTGTGCATTGGTCGGATTGTCTGTTAGGCTTCTAAATCTCGATTCGTTCAGTCATGGCCATGGGTTTTTCTTTCATTTTTAGAAGGAGGAATGAGGTTTAGTCTTATGGATTGTCCTCTAGTAGAGCTGTTCGCGGCCTCTCTGAATGCTCAGATCTTCTCTTACATGTCTCCTTTTCTGGACAGTCAACCCCTCGGGGGTGGGGGTGGGGGGTGGGTGGATGCTCTGTCTCAGTAGTGGACAGGAATGTTCGCCTATGCCTTCTCTCGAATGATTTTGATTCAGTTAGTTTTGAAGAGGGTCAAGGATCAGGTTTGCGAAATTCTTCTGATAGCTCCCTGTTGGCCAAAGAGGATTTGGTTTTTAGACCTTCTAGATTTTCTGGTAGATTTCCCTCTTCTTATTCCAGTATACCAGGATCTTCTATCTTAAGTAAGAGGTCTTTGTGTGCATCCAAATCCAATAAATTTTAGTCTGTGTGTCTGGAGAATCTCGAGTCTGAAGTCCTCGAGAATAAGGTTTCTTCTGATATCAGGAAATGATTGACTCTGCCAGAAGGGATTCGACCCGTTGAGTTTACAAGGGTCGATTTTAAAACTTTAGGTGAATGATGTTCAGACCAAGGTTTCGTGCCCGATTCTGGTTCGATACCCAAATTATTAGATTTTTTACCTTATCTGTTTGGGTATTTTCATTTGTCAGTTATTACGTTCAGGGAGTATAGATGTTCTCTGGTGTCATCCCTTCCTTGTCTTCTGTATGCCGATGTCAAGGATACTAAGACTTTTAATAGCTTTATTAGAGGTCTAAGTAATATTCGTCCTCCGATTGCTAAGTCTTTTCCTTCCTGGAGTTGGGCTTTGGTTCTTCAAGTTTTGGCAGGGCGCCATTTTGAACCTATTTCTTCTACCAGTAGTAAGCTTGGTTTTGTTTTTAATTGTCAAAGCTGTTTTTTCTTGTTGCTACAGCCTCTGCTAGAAGGCGTTCAAGAGATTCATGCTCTTTCTGCTGAAAAGGAGAGATTTATAGTTTCAGGAGACGGCTTTGATATCCCAGAAGGAATTTTTTATCTATAACTAGCACTAACCGCTATCCTGCTAGTCCGATCATTTTAAAATCTTTTTCGTCTGTCGCCATCCGAAAAATTTTGGTGTCCTATTAGGGCATTAGGAACCTTCAATCAGCGATCAGATGTTATAAGAATCGATCCATCTCATTTATGTTTTTCCTACGAGGAAAATTTATCTAAGCCGGTCTCAAATTCTTCGATTGTCAGATGGATTTTGAGAGAATACTTAATCCTTGTTATGAGATAGCCTCACCGGATCAAATTAATCTCTCCCTTATTAAAGCCGATGACGTTAGAGGTATGGCTACTTCTTTCGCTCTTTTTGAGGGATCGTCTTTAGATGAGATCATGCAGGTAGCAGGAGGGAAATGTGAATACACCTTACATCCTTTTAACTCAAAGACCAGAGTGCAGGCTAATCATGGTGTGATTGAGCTAAATGCACTATTAGGTTACGTTATTAGCATTTGGATAAGATTGATTTAATTTTATCCTTGTTTGTTAACTAAAAAAGCCGAAGACTATTTACCAAGTACTTCCCACCATTTTCGTTAGGACTATGCGTCTGTGAGATAGGGGGAGAGTCTTCTTTTGGTTTTTAGTTATTTCTTTAAGTTCAAGTTGGTCGTATTTGCTAATCACGGTGTGATTGAGCTAAATGCTATATTAGGTTATGTTGTTAACATTTGGATAAGATTGATTTAATTTATCCTTGTTTGTTAACCAAAAAAGCCGAAGACTATTTACCAATCACTTTCCACCATTTCGTTAAAAGACTGCGTCGGTGAGAAATGGTGAGTCTTCTTTTGGTTTTTAGTTATTTCTTTAAGTTCAACTTGTTCTTATTTGCTAATCACGTTGTGATTGAGCTAAATACACTAATATGTTATGTTAATAACATAGGGATAAGATTGGTTTGATTTTTATCCTGGTTTATTGATTCTCAAATCTCCTCCCACCTTATGTGGACAGGGGGCACTGACCAAATCTACGGGTTTAGCAAGTAGTGATTGAACGGTAATGGATGTTTTTGTGGTGTAATAACAACCCCCCACAGACCCCCCTTGCGGGTTGGTCTGTTGTTTTATTAACCACTATAAAAACATACTTACCGTTCAATCACTACGACCCGGCCTCAACCACCCCGCGTGGTAAGATTTGAGAATCAGACTTTAAATATTTTGCACTTAAATTTAGAAAAGTGAATCTGTTTCCTATTCGGGCTCTGATGCGCATGCGTGAGCGCGCATAGCGACAAGCGTCACTATGAGGTGAGTATAGACTGGTGCCAGTCTATACCTGATGGTAGGCTGGAGGTGGGACTCAACCAGTAGCCTGGTTGAGGGTCCATAGGAATAGGATTAGGCATGGGGAGGTGTGTATGCAGGCATAAAAATCTTATTCTGATAGCAAAATGCAAATAATTGATTTAGCAAGTAGTGATTGAACGGTAAGTATGTTTTTATAGTGGTTAATAAAACAACAGACCAACCCGCAAGGGGGGTCTGTGGGGGGAAATATGATTTATGGCAAGGGAACTTGATTGGTAAAATGGTTCGGCGGCCATCTTGGTTGACCGAGTTGTAGTGAAAATGACGTATTCTCCAGAAGCGCTGAAGGGATCGGGCCGATATTTGGCAGATATGATTAGGGCCTAAGGGCCATTAAAGTTTGTTCAAGAGAAGTTGATCCGTCAAAAAATATGGCCGCCGTGGGCCAATCAAAATCTAGCATGTTTGGTGGCCATATTGGATTTTTTTATTTGATGGATTTTGAGGCCGAAATTGTTTCTATGTGTTTTTGGGTATTCTGGTCTCAAATTTACAATTTTCGAAACTGTCGGATAAATGGTTTGCAGGCCATCTTGTTGATAAAGAGTATTCTAGTTGAAATATCTATTGTCCAGGTGAGCGATACAGGCCCCGTGGGCCTCTTGTTTATATATAATTATTAGCTCATCTGGCCAGAATGGCCAAGTGAGCTTATGGCATGGCGACCGTCCGGCGTCCGGCCATCAAGTTTTGCTTAAAAACGCTACTCATTAACCGCTTGGCATATTTCAACCTAATTTGGTTGGAAGGATCTTATGGGAGTAGGCTGCAGAACATGTGAATACAGAATTTTGATTGGTCAATTTTTTCGGCGCCCATCTTGAATTTTCTGAAAAATTGAGTCAAATCATTTAAAATGCTACTCCTCATTAAAGGCTTGGAATTTGAACCAGCCTTAGCTGGGAGAATAGTATGCTGGTATGTTTCAGAATTTGCATACAGAATTTTGATTGGTAAATTTTTCCCCCGCCCATCTTGGATTTTCTGAAAATTTCTGGATATCGTTTAAGTCTACTTCTCGGTAACCACTGGGCCGATTTCAATAAAACTTGTATGAAAGAACCCTAGCATGATATCCTTCAGAACCTGTAAACAGAACTTTGGTCAATTTTTCCGTCACCCATCTTGAATTTTCCAAAAAATGACGGGAAATCGTTTAAAACGCTACTCCTCATTAACTGTTTGAGCAATTTCAACCAGACTTGGCTGGAACGATACCAGGCAGGTAGGTTTCAAAACCTATATACAGAATTTTTATTGGTCAATTTTTCCGTCGGCCATCTTTGATTTTCTGAAAATTTCTGGAAATCACTTAAACGCGTACTCGATAAGCACTGGGCCGATTTCAAACTTGGATCGAAGAACCCTAGCCTGGTATGCTTCAGAGCTTGCATACAAAATTTTGATTGGTCAATTTTTCCACCAACCATCTTGAATTTTCTGAAAAATTGCGGGAAACCGTTTAAAAAGTTACTCCTCATTAACTGCTTGAGCAATTTCAACCAGACTTGACTGGATGGATACTGGGCTGGTAGATTTCAGAACATGTATAGATAATTTGATTGGTCCATTTTTCGGGTGGCCATCTTGGATTTTTTTTAAATTTTGGGAAATCATTTAAAAAGCTAGCTACTCCTCATTAGCTGCGAACGAGTTCAAGCAAACTCAGCTGGAAGGCCCCTAAACTGCTATGCTTTAGAGCTTGTATATAGAATTTTGATTGGTCAATTTATTTGGTGGCCAACTTGAATTTCTGAAAAATGGTGAAAAACGTCTACTCATTAACTACTTGGGCGAATTCAACACGACTGGCTGGAACGAGCCTAGGGCGGTAGGCTTTAGAAGTTGCATATAGAATTTTTATTGGTCAATTTTTCCGGCCACCATTGTGGATTTTTTGAATATTTTGGGAAATCAGTCAAAAGCTACTCATTAACCGCATGGGCGATTTCAACCAAACTCAGCTGGAAGGACCCTAGGCCCGTACGTTTCAGAACTTGTATACAGAATTTTGATGGGTTGACTTTGAGGGTGGCCATTTTGGGTTTTCCAATAAATGGGGATTCATATCAAATGCTACTCCTCATTAATCGCTTGGGAAATTTCAACCAATTTTGTGTGGAAGGATCCTATTGTCGTAGTCTCTAGAAATTCTATTCAGAATTTCGATAGGTCAATGTTTTGGCAGCAATCTCTGGTTTTCTGAAAGTTTTCCGGAACCATTTAAAAACGGTACTCCTATCAATAATCTGATTTCAACAAAACTTGGGTGGAACGATCCTATGATGATAGGCTTCAACATATTAAACGAGAGAGTCTTGATTAGTAAATTTTTTGGGGGGTATCTTGGATTTTCCGAAAATCATCCATCATGTCTATTTAAATGCAATTGGTTTAAATGCCAATGGTCCAGGTGAGTGCCACAGGCCCTTGGACCTCTTGTTTATTAGCACATTAACAATTACAATTTCAGTTAACCCCAGGAAAATTATCATTGTCAAACCATGGTCGACCATCGCCAAACTGTGCGATTGGATTGACCATGGATTGACCATGTTTTGACTCTGGTCAACAAAGGTTGGTATATGGCACACAGTCAACTGTGGTCAATCATAGACAAAATATCAGTTGTGGGAAGCAATCTGACCATGGTACAACCACTTTAAACCATGCTTAAGCAACCAGGGTCAACCCTGCTCAAGCCATAGTTGACCTATAGCTCGACAATGTCGAGTCATCCGCTGTTTGAACATATTCTGATCCTGGTCCACCATGGTTTGGATTTAGTATATTTAATGCCCATCGCATGTTTTATGTCTACATGACCTCAAATCTATTGAACCGTTTAAGTCACCAATCCATAACAAAGTCAATGCAGAGCCTACTACATTGTAAGCATATGTCATGAGTTACAGTAATAGTCATAAAGATATAGAATATTGATCAAATTTTCTGCATATAAAACTATGAGAAACTAAATACTATGAAAATGTTGAAGTTGTTGACCTACATTGGCATTGTTTGAGATAAAATTCAGTGTTCATTATTATGTTTCTATATATATATATATATATATATATATATATATATATATGGCATTTACATGTACTATTCATATGTCATAATCAATGATGATTACATAATAGAATGACTTTGAATGTAAAAAGACAAGTTTAAAATTAAAGAGTTGCCTCCCTTATTAAATTATGTCCACCATTGTCAAAACATGGTCGACCAAGGTCAAATAATTGTTCTCAAATCAGAATTGACCATTGTCAAAACGTGGTTGACTAAAGTTTTCAGAAATTTGTTTATCCATGGTCAAGACAGATTTAAATTTTTTGTTGTTTTGACCATGGTCAAGACATGCTCGGTTAATATTATTATGGTCAGTACCATGCTCAAAACAGAGTTGACCATGGTCAACATACACCACAGTCTAATTTTTGACAACTTTCAAAGTTGAACATGATCAACCTAGGACTGACCATGATACCATGGTCAACATTTTGCATAGGTGCCTCAATTACAGGGCAACTATGCAGGAAAGTTGTTGACCATAAAAAGTATTCCAGGGATCTACACCAAAAGTGAACACTTCATGGACTCAAGGGTTTACAGACAGCTCAGCTGGAGAAGCAGTTAAGAATGGTGGAAGCAGGAGTCTCTTCATGCTTCTAGATGGTACAACTGATTCCATTTCAGGATCAGCAGGAGGACTCTGTTCAAACCTCTGAGAAAATGCCCAAGCGCTTTTGCATGTCAGCAGAGTTCTTAACACTTCAATAACAGAGCTTAAGGGAATGTGGTTTTTGTCATTCAGACTTGCTGGCAACACTGCAGAGCTTGAACTCTGATAGCAATGATGAGCACATCAGAGCCCTTGAGAGAGAATGCTGTGCGCTGTCCATCTCTATCTAAGCTCCACCTAAACCTTGCTCGTGTTGGGATTGATCGATCTCTGAACTCTCTGACTATCAATTTCCATTAAACTATATACAAATAAGCTGTTGAATATTTTGAAACTAATCTGACTGGGTGCTGTTGCTGCCTATGGCATGTTTTCAAAAATAGTCATCTCTTGGTCTGCGAATGGATATTTTCTATCGGAGAATTGAAATTGAACAAATTTGAAGGCTAAAGGGTTAATTAAATTAAACTTTTAACCTTTACACACCAGGTATGATAACTTCTGTATAATGTAAAGAATAATAACTCTGTTGAATTTACTATGTCAGTGCCTTATCCTGGCATGGTGTAGGGCTGAATCATTAGAGGTCCACTTCCACCCTCTCCTGTTGTTAATAACAGTTCTCCTGTATAGTTCTCTTGAAGTTGAGACATAGATATTTAGTAGGGTTAAAGCATTATAGAATGAATTAACAAAGGTGAGTGTCATTAGAGTGTTCAGCACAGGAGTCCATGAGGATGTGGCGGAATTATAAGATCCATTATCACAGTACCTCTCGCATACTTTAACTGCTGCAAGCCAACATACAGTAATTTCTGTGGGCAGTAACTGTATATGCTGAATATGTTGAAAACCATTTGATTGAAAGTTGTTGGTGGCATATTCAGCATATACAGAGTTAAACCCCCCCCCCCCCCCATGGAAAAATGTTGTCTGCAGGCAGACAGTTAAAAGATCTTATCATGAGTACAATTCTTTATACACACATATGTATGGCCTAGCTTTCTAATGCTCATCATTTTATTAACCCAGTTGTGGTCAAGATTGGTTAAGAAAATCGGGCGGTTTACTTAGTCATTAGCCATTTATCACTCATCACCAAAAACGGCTACTGCGGTGGTCTTGAGAAATGTCCATTTGCGGAATAAAGGAAGACTATTTTTGAAAAATTACCACTGAAATGACTGGCTCGATAACCGCGGCAGTCATTCCAATGGTAAATTTTCAAAAAGGGTTCTTTTGGTCTGTAAATGGACATTGAAATTGAAATTTTCTTGAAAAAATCTGATGGTTAAAGGCTTAATGTTCATTTGTAAGCCAAGTGAAGAGTATTTTTGAAAATTAACCACTGGAATGACTTGCTCATTTCTCGAGCCAGTCAATTCAGTTGTAAATCTTCAAAAATAGTGTTATCTTGGCCAACAATTGGACATTGATGAAGATTACCTCAGAATCTTCTTTTGGCCGACTTGGCTGTTAACGGGTTACAGATGTATTAATGATAAACCTGGTGGTTGTTGTTTGTGGATTGTGGAGTGCTGTCTAACGGTTAGAGAACATTAGCGCAAATTGCGCTATCATGTGTTTGCGCTAATATGCTTAGATCATGAAGGCATAATTCAACCCAGTGTCATATTGTATTCAAAGATTATCTCATGTCAGATTAATCAAGCTAAATATAAGCTTCCATCAGTGAGAATATAAGCTTCCGTCAGTGATTTTGCGAACATGGTTGGTTGTATATTTAACACTAAAAACAGACAAAAACGGCTTCTGTCTGCAGCAGTGCTCTTGGGAAATGTTCATTTGCAGACCGAGAGAAGATATTTTTGAAAGATTTATCACTGGAATGACTGGCTCGATAACCGAGCCAGTCATTCCAGTGATACATTTACAAAAATACTCTTCTCTTAGTGGGCAAATCAAGATTTACTATGAAAAAAATTGAAATTTTTTATAATAAGTTTGACGGTTATATGTTTAATAAGATGGCTATGAACTGTTGCGTCATCTCTATGTGAATGTGTATACACGCTGTACGTATAAGTCGGTATGACAGCAGATAGATCGACCTAAAGGAAATATCATACCCTTTGCCAACTAGCAAGTGTGCAATGTACAACAAAAGAGAGTGCAAACCAACCCCCCTCCCATTTTATATCCTTGGCAAAAAATTGGTGTGGTATTATGTGATGGAGTTTATGGGTAGGTGGGCGTCAGTCGTTTCTGCACGATAATTCCGCTACTGTTTATGGGATCGCTTTGAAACTTCATAGGGTGATTTGACTGGGTCTGAGGAAGAAACCTATCAAAAACGATGATAATCCAAAATCCAAGATGGCCACCAGCCACTGGTGGTCATCCTGAATATTGGTTTCAAGAAGATAACTCTGTTACCGTTTATGGGATCGCTTTGAAACTTCAAAAGGTGGTTCCGGAGAAGAAACATATCGAAATTGATGATGATCCAAAATCCATGATGACAGCCAGCCACAGGTGGTCATATTGAAAGTTGTTTTCCGGATGATAGGTGTGTTGCCATTACCATTTATCAGATTGTTTTGAAGCTTTACAAGGTGGTTGGTCTATGTCTCTGCAAGAAACCAATCAAACTTGAGGATGGCCCAAAGGCCACGATGATTGCCAGCCGCAGGCGGCTATCTTGAAAATTTGTTTCCGGATGTTAACTCTGTTACCATTTATCAGATCACTTTGAAACTTCATAGGGTGGTTGGACTATGTCTCTGGAAGAAACCTATCGAATTGAAGATGATATGAAATAGAAGATTGCTGCCAGCCACTAGTGACTGTTTTGAAAATGGGTCTACGGATGAGAGCTGCATTACCGTTTATTGGATCACTTTGAAACTTCATATGGCCGTTGGACTAGGTCTGGAGAAGAAACGCATCAAAATCGACCATGATCCAAAATGCAAGATAGCCACCAAGGCACCAACCACCAGCAGCTGTCTTGAAAATTGATTTCTGAATGATAACTCCATTTTATTTTCTCTGATGAGTATAACAAAACAAAGTACGAAAATTTGAATCACTCCACTTATGGTTATTCTATAACAATAGAAACCTATGTCTACCAAATGCAAATTATAAAACCAAAAGCCGTAATATTGGGAATTCTCAAGCCACACGAATGTTCTTATCACCGGTTGGTTTGTGGATCTGGGGGTCGATCCACCCTCAAGCCAGATGATATATCGCTCAAAACACAGTGATGTCTGTTAAGTTTCAATATTCAGTGGTTCTTACTCTCTGAACAAATCAAGCCAAATCACAACCGTGAGACAATGTAGAGTCATTTATCTAATTTTTATTAATCATTATGCGCAAGATCTTCATTCCACAGTTTATAATTTAAGATGAATTATTCTCTTTAATCAAATATTTATTATCTAATATTTAGTTTCCTTCTCAATTAATTAATTTCCTAAATAAATGTCTTATATTACTTTTTCTTAATTCTTATCAATATTATCTTTAAAATTCAGCACAATTCATTATCCAGCACAAGACCTCATGGAAGACTTCTATTTCTTTTAAAAAAATAATTCTGAATCTTATTATTTCTAAGTCCAAAACTTATAACGAGAATGACAAGTGATTCCAAGAATGATCAAAAACGGAATGCCCAGAGTGCGTGCTTTTTCCCTTTATAAAGGTTTTTGGACCTTCACGTGACCATTAATGTATTCTGGACACGTGGTCAATGAATTCTACCTATGTCATAATTAGATCCAGCCTAGGTCACAATTTATTCCTGTTTATCATGATGTCTCAGCCTGGATAACAAATTGGAACTCACAGTCAAACTGAATAGTATGCATGGAGCCTTGTAATTCCAAATCTGATAGAATCGAAGCCAGTAATGGACTTTTCTACCACAAAGTATCCATGCATCAAGCTTCAGTTCTATTCTAGTATCAAATCTGACAGTTTTCGCAGTAGTTTGGACCAACTTCTCCCATTTACTGAGAGTGTAATACGATCACTGCATGATTTACTACCCTCTTAGGACCCTGTCTTTTACTCAAACTGACTATTATGGAGAACAGTTAACACATACTGGCACTATGTATAATTCGTCTGCTCTGTATAATCTCTTTCATTATTCCTTCAATCAAATTCTCAATTTCATTATTTATTAGAACAAAGCAATTGACCTTGAATGAACTATTGAAGGCCCAGCATATGATATTGTCTCAGTCACATTGACAAATAACCAACACTGAGAAAAATTTCTGGTTACATTTTTAATTTTTGATGGTTACACTAGCCCTCAGAAACAACAAGCAAAACTTTAACGGTTACATCAAAAGGGATCTAATGATTACACTAATCCAACAATCAAAAAATCTGGTTGCACAAAACACAATTCCGGTTACAAAATGAAATTTCTGGTTACAAATCCAGCATTTCCGGTTGCAAACTAGAAAATCTGGTTACACGGAGCCAGATTTTCCTCATTCCGGTTACACCCAAAGAGAGACCATAACCGGGACCGAGAGTATAAAAGCAAGTGCATGACAGAGCACTAACATTCAGATTTGGATCCAAATTATCCAGCGTAAGAAAACCACAAGAAAAAGTATTCCTGTCCAGTTAACCTATCGATAACTCCATTTCTATTTAGTGGATCGCTTTGAAACTGTATAGGATGACGGGAATAGGTTATTGAAATCGTAGATGATCCAATATTCAATATGGCCACCTGCCACCGGCGGCCATCTTGAAAACTGATTTCCAGACCATAACTGCATGACCCTGTAGCGGATCGCTTTGAAACGTCATAGGATGACTGGTCTACATCTGAGGAAGAAATCACTAATTTCTGATAACTCATTCATTGGTTTGTCATCATGGTGTGGTATTATGCACCGTTTGCTGCACTCTTGTGGTTATAGTGCAGAAATGTTTCGGATTTTCCAGATTTTTTCAGATTCTCCAGATGTTTTTCTGATCACACCCAAAGTTGCGGAGTCCTAGCGTATTGTCGCATCCTTTCTTGGGTTAAAATTTGAGCTAAATCAAACCAAGGGTTTCCCACAAACTCGCGCACACATGCACGCACACACACACACATTGAGATAGACAGCCCCGAGTGCAATACCCTCTTCCACTTATATTGCCATGGGTAATTAGATTCTATAGTAATTACCTGTGTGAATATTAATAGTTACCTGTCAGGTGATATTGGCATTATGATGTAATAATTGTCTATTGTGGGCCATGTCTTGTTTAACCCTGAAGCTGGGACAATTTTCAGTGGAAATTTTCAAAAATAGGCTACTCTGCATATCAGAATTTTCTATGAGAAAATTTACTTTTTTAAAACAAATTTGAGGATTAACCGGTTACCCTTTTAGCCATTGAATTGCCAGTGTTTCACTATCAATGCAACTAAAATACACAATATGTGTTAAGGTGTAAACGTGGTTAATGGTGAAATGTAATACTGTGCCATATAAGGCTGGTTTATTAACCCGTAGCACACTGATGTCAGATTTAAAAAATTTTTAATTGATTTAAAAGATGAACTGGTGCACATTTTTCAACAAATTTGGTGGAAGATGTTGCTGTCGAAGACAACCACATCGTCTACCAAAATTGTTGAAAAATGTATAGCAGATTCTTTGCTATTGACATGGTAAACGATAGACTATTGACATCAGAGTGGTATGGGTTAATACTTTGTAATTTTAAAACTTCTGTCGGGGATGCATAAATCTGGCAGCCACACTGCAAATCTGGCATCTATACTCTGTGAATCTGGCAGCTACACTCTGCAAATCTGGCAGCCACACTGCAAATCTGGCATCCATACTGCGAATCTGGCAGCTACACTGTGAATCTGGCAGGTACAGTGTGAATCTGGCAGTTATATTCTGTGAATCTGCCAGCCACACTGTGAATCTGGCAGCCACACTACAAATCTGGCATCTAAAGTGGAAATCTGGCATCTACACTCTGCAAATCTGGCAGCCACACTGCGAATCTGGCAGCTACACTGAATTTGGCAGCTACACTCTGCGAATCTGGTAGCCACACTGCGAATCTGTCATCTAGACTCTGATTCTGGCAGTTACACTGCGAATCTGACATATACACTCTGCAAATCTGGCATCCACACTGCGAAGCTGGCAACTACACTGCAAATCTGGCAACTACACTGCAAATCTGGCGGTTACACTTCGAATCTCGCAGCCACATGCTGTGAATCTGGCAGCTAAACTGCAAATCTGGCAGCTATACTCTGCGAATCTGGCAGCCACACACTACGTAGCTGGCAGCTACACGACAAATCTGGCAGTTACACGCTGCGAACCTGGCAGCCACACTCTGCATGTCTGGCATCTATGCTCTGCGAATCTGGCAGCTACACTCTGTGAATCTGGCAGATACACTAGCAATCTGGAATGCACACTCATCTAGACATGCCTCATAATTACCAGACGATCACCCACTCTTGTCACACCATTATTCGCCCTCAGCAATCACTCTGATCTGACAGTATTTGACATTCAACACTTCTAGCATATCAAGTTAGATCAAAGCCTGAAGCACATAGCTGGTACACCAATTTAAGTTACATGACACACGATCAATACTTCATTAGAAGAGTAGTAAAAGGTGGCCATTGTGAAGACACATAAGTCATTAAAATCATGACAATGATGCTAACGCCGGCCACTGCCTCTGTGCGCTCCTTAATGTCTCCAGGCAATGATAAAATGTACCAGGAATGCTAAATAATTCACATATCATTCCCCGCATCAGATGAGGCATCAAGATGAAAACTCGCTAAATGTAGTACTGTGTCGCTTTCGCATGTTCACATTATCTGTACTTATAAATTTTTCATTAGTTCCTGAAGACTTTTGCATCTAGCCCTTTAATGGTCAAATTTGGTTTTAACAAACCCAAAATACTTTCCTATGACTGACCAATTGCAGACCAAGAAAGAAAACTATTTTAGAAAATTTAGCACTAGAAAGACTGGCTTAGTTATCAGACCAGGTAAATTGTCAAAAATAGTATTCTCTTTGGTCTGCAAATGGACATTCCTGAAGACCCTTGCAGAGGTCAGATTTGTCAACTTGATCTTGACATCCTCTGATATCAATATTCTAACTTTTATTGTGTCAATATCATTTTTCCACAAATTTGATGATAAACAGCAACATCTTCCATTAAATTTGTTGAAGAACGAACATTCCTCTTTTAATTTAATCGTGGTAGGGGTTAAAGACATTTAGCCAGAAATAATACAATTCTCTGATGATCAGAGGATATAGTGTGTGATGTACTTTGAAGATATAACGAGGATCCAGAATAAACACAATGACAACTTCCATTGTTTCATGTCTAGGAGAAGCCAACTTTATCTGTCAAATGTAGCGAATGGTCAAGATTTATCCAGAAAGTGTAAATTGTTGCTTATTGAGTGTCGCTTGGCAGGTGAAAAGAAGACTATTTTTTTTTTTTTTCCCCACTGGAATGACTGTCTCACTTATCGAGCCCCTCATTCCAATGGTAGATTTTCAAAAATCCTGTCAGCAAATTGACATTTCTCGAGACCACTAGAAAAGTAAGTTTTGGTCGGTTTGACGAGAAGATTGGGTAACACGTTAAACCCTCGAATTTGTTCAAGAAAATTTCAATTTTCTGATAGAAAATCTTCATTTGCAGACCAAGAGAGCCCAGCCAGTCATTCCAGTGGTAAGTTTTCAAAAATAGTCCTCTTAGTCTGCAAAAGGATATTTCTGAACACCACTAGAGGGTCAGATTTGGCCAGTTTGATGAGTAAATGTAAAAAGATTTGTTAACCCTCTCACAGATGAATTCCTCATATCTCATGTTCAAGGCAATCATATGAAATTAATTTGTCTGGAAGCCATAGGGAGAAATAGCTTCCGATTAAATTAATTTCAAAGTATTCAACAGAATAAGTTTTATATCAAAGAATGTACTTTTTCAGAGCTTTGTCCGTGAAAGGGTTAAAGAAAGATATACAGCTTCCATACACACAATGTTCATTTAGAAACAAAGAGATGAGCATCTGGGAAGCGTTACCGCTGGTTACCAGCCAGTCATTCCTGTTCTTTTTATTCTCTAAATGGATATTTCTTGTGAACGTAGAAAGAAAACAGTTTCGACCATTTAAACTTACCTGAAACAACAACTTCTTTACGATGCAAGGAATGGTCTGTTGAATATTTTGAAACTAATTTGATTGGGAGCTGTTGCTGCCTATATTTAGTTTCAAAATATTAAACAGATTTTCTTCTATTTTTGTCTTAAAATTGAGACATACTCTCGACCCTTTAACACTCATATCAGCCAAAAACGGCTTCTGCAGTGGTCTTGCGAAATGTCCATTTGCAGACAAAGAGAAGACTATTTTTTTTAATTTACCCCTGGAATGACTTGGTCGATAACCGAGCCAGTCATTCCAGTGGCAAATTTTCAAAAATAGTCTTGAACAAATTTGAGGGTTAACGGGTTAAGACAGACATAATTTCTTGGCTTTTAGCACTTTGTTCTTCCATTCCTTGATTTGTGGGCCCAATGCTCTATTTCAGGTTGTTATTACACCACAAAAACATCCATTGCCGTTCAATCACTACTTGCTTAATCAATTATCTGCATTTAGCTACCAGAATAAGATTTTTATGCTTGCATACACTCCTCCCCATGCCTATTCCTATAAATATGAACCCTCAACCAGGCTACTGGTTAGGTCCATCTCCAGTATATTAACTGATATAGACTGGCACCAGTCTGTACTCACTCCATAGTGATGCCTGTCACTAAGCGCGCTTGCGCATGCGCACTGGAGCCCAAATAGGAAACAGATGCACTTTTCAATTATTCTGCAAGCAGAACAACTGCACAAATATTATCAGAAAGTTTTCAAAGCTTTGCGCTGTGTCAGCTTACTATTGAAGGACTTCCTCACGCTAAGATATGCCTACTATGAAGTCTATCCTCCCAAAATTATGTGTTTGGAAGTATTTCGTGGTTATATTGAACTTTATAACTATGTATATAAATGTTACCGGTTTTCGTGGGTTTCGTTTTCGTGGTAACAACTTTAATATGCCTAAATCATCATCATATAAAAACACTTTATTACTCCAGTGAGCCCTTAATCACTTTCAGTTAAAAGAAAAAATAGTGCTTTACAAGGAATTACGTTTATTTCCCTATGATAGAAAACATTCTTGAATTTGAACTTTCCGACCTTTCTTTGAAAGGTGTTTGCATGTTTCTAGACTCCTTTTATCGAAATTCTAAGCTGTATGCTTCTTTCGTAATCTTTTTTCGTTTTTAAGAGTGTTTTAACGAAGGCTAAATCAAGTGCACGTCCTCAATCTGTGAACGAGTTCACTCTGCGGCGTATGGAGGACATGTCTGTTTTAAGTGCACTACGTGTACCCCCACATCGATGTGCGGGTTTTGCATAGGGTAGTCTGCGTTCGTATCTAAGTTCTTCATTAAGGATTATTCGTCCTTACAGCGCTGCCCTCTGGTAATCCTTACCCTACCTCCATTGCTAGTAAGACAAAAGCTGTGTCTTGCAATATTCTAATATGTCTATTCCAGCAGCAATGGAGGGTGTGGGGGCGCCCTCTTCGGCGAATTCAGAAGTTTTGCGTATTTCCAGTTCCTTTACTTATTCTGGGGTTTTTTACTGTACATCCAGGTTCAGTTTCCGGTTGTCTTCTTCCGGTTTGCGCATTTCCGTTTCCTATGTTTTCACTTCCGGATTAGTACATCCGGGGATAGGGTCATTACGGGTTTCATGGTGTTCTATGATTAACTTCCGGTTCTGTTTTCCTTTTTTGGATTTCCGGTGATAGCTCTTACTGAGATTCCAGGTTTGTCTTTCCTAGGATCTAGTCATCATCTTTCCTAAGAGTTAGTCTTATTTCAGTAAGTACTTTTAAATTCGGAATGTTTAATCCCTGAAAATATTAATTCCGAGACATTGCCAATCTTGAAGTCTCTCTTGGAGTCATAGATATTCAGCATTTATTCTTTTATCAATGAGACATTTCAACGTAATTAAAGACTCTTCCGACTGGTTGCCGGATGGGTTTTTTGTTGCAGTCGATAAATCAGTCTGTATTCTACGCATTATCGCTAGATACATAATTTTTAATTTCATCCAACTTTAGATGGCCAGTTGTCTTCTGGCCGTTCAGCCTTTTTTCGCGCTCTTTTTTCCTCTTATGTTGGCAGGTTGACATATTTATTTTATCCAAAGGGAGTTAATTTCTTGAAGAAAATCCTGTTTCTAGCGTAATTCTTAGTCTAATTCTGACAGGCGCTGAAAGGAAATGTTTCAGTAGTGGATTCATAGGGAAGAGAATGGCTCTAAGATTAATGATTACAAGAGCTAGAAAATGCTGAGAATAGAGAAATAAGATTAGGGTGAAGGAAGAAGGAATAAAAGCCGAGTTTTTCTTCTGCGTTGTCACAGTATTGGCTTAAGTGAGTCTTTTTGCTTAGATTTTATATCGCCTCTGTTTTTCAGCATTTTGTTTCGTGATTCATCCCGTAGTGTTTAATCATAATCAAGTATTAGTGTTTTGTGTATTTAACATCCAGCTGTTCCCGGGATTCATTATCATTCTATCAATCATTCCTTTTATTGCATATCAAACTCAATGACATCCGTCTTTACAAGATGATAATATTGGTTCTAAGTCTTTAATAATAATGAGTAAAGATAAGTATAGGTCTTTTCCTTCATCCTCTGCCTCTTCTAAAGTTTTCTTCTAGTCATTTTCTCCTTCCTCTCTCTCTCTCTCTCTCTCTCTCTCTTTCTGTCTTCCTATTTTTTCTCTCCTCTGGGGTTTTCCCGTATTTCATCTTCTATCAATCCTCTCCAGGGATTTTCTGGTCCTGTTCTTTCCTCTTCATCTTCCATTCTTCTTAATTCCTCTCTTCCTCTTCTTCCTCTTTTGATCATCTTGATCCGATTGTTTCTGTCATTCTCTCTTTTGAGCTTGAGTTTCTAATTGTTGATTAAGGTCTGGTTTTCTCATTGTTTTCTGTTTTTAGGGATTCGTCCCTTGTTCGTTCTTTCATGTCAGCTTTCTTCTCTATTCTTTCCATGTCCTCTGGTCAGGATGTTGTATCTGTTCACATTCCTTCTGATCAATCTTTTACCTTTTCTGATTCTTTTCAGGTTTCTTCTCTTCTAGCTTCCAAGAGGCCTTGCTCTCCTCTTTCCATTTGAACTGTTGATTCTATGGCCTCTGGTGACTCTTCTCATCTTTTTTCTTCTCCATCTCCTAATCCTTCTTATTCTTCTATTCCCTAGTCGGTCAGGGCTGAGGAGATTTTGTCCAGTCAGGGTCTCTTCGGATGACTGGTCCCTGGCTCACTGGTGGATTGCTTAGACTCTTTCTCTTCCTTTTAAGGACAAGTTTTCTATAGACCTTCCTTCTTTTGTGTCGGCTCTTTCCTCTTCTAATTCTTCTTTCTTGTCTCCTCTGGGCCTTTCAATTGATAATTTGGTCATTATCATGTTCGTTTTCTTTGTGATTTATGTTAATTCTAAGGAATTTATACATTCCTACCCTGTCATTAAATCTTAGTAAAATGATCTCTATTCACTCTGAAACATTCAAATTTGCATTAATTTTAATTTAACAAGGGGGTATGTCATGATTAAATCTCATGATTCTTACTCCCAAGTCAAGATGGAGACCATCTCCCAGATCATTTCCTGTCTAGATCAGGGTATGTGGTCGTTTCCATCAACCAAAATGACGCCTTCTTTCATGTTTTCATTTACCCTTCCCTCAGAAAATTCCTGAGATTTGCTTACTAAGATCGAGTTTGGCAATTTTGCGCCATGCCTTTTGGCCTGACCACGGCTCCTTTTCTTTTTCTCACCTAGTCTCGGCCATGGCAGAAATTTTCACCGTCGTTCTATCCATCTCCACATTTATATAGACGATTGGTTAGTAAAGTAAGTCTTCTTCAATTCTCTCAGGAATTCTTCCAGAGGTTTGCAGTCTGGCATGCAACCTAGGGTGGATTTTAAATCTAAAGAAATCAAGCCTAGGTCCCTCTCAAATCTTCACGCATCTAGGCATTTTTTTCGATCTGGCCCAGGGTCTAGTCTTCCCCTCAGATCCAAGAATAGAGGCTTTATCAGTGGCAATGGAAATCCTGTCTTCTTCTTCCATGGTCTGAGAAAGATTTCTGCTAAGAGTGATAGGTTTGATGGTCAGCATAGAGAATGTTATTCCATGGGCGACGCTGATGAGAAGACCCTTCCAAATGTATTTAATGTCCCTTTGGAAGCAGTCGGTTCACTCTATTTACCATCAGATTCCCATCAGAGAAAACTTGATTCCTCTTCTAGATTTTTGGAAAGATCGTTCTCAGCTTCTGATGGGTGTTCCACTGGTTAAGTCCCCCCCCTCAGGCGATTATCTTCACAGACGCTTCTCAGGAGGGATGGGGAGCGGTCTGGGACTCCCTGTTGGTTTCCAGTCTTTGGTCCCTGGAGGAGTCGACAGCTCATATCAACATTCTGGAATTGTGTGCTGTCAAGAAGGCTATCCTTTCATGGTCAGATCTTGTGATAGGTCTCAAAGTATCGATCTGGTTGGACAATTCGACAGTGGTCTCTTATATCAACAGGCAGGGGGTTACAAGGTCGTCCCTCCTTTGTCTAGAAGTGTGGAACCTTCTCTTATGGTGTCGCAAGAATCAGATTCTTCTAGTGTCTTCTCATGTCCCAGGCAGTCTGAATTTTCTTGCGGACCAACTGTCACGTCCCAGCAAATTCGCCCACACAGAGTGGCAGTTAAAGAGGTCGGTTGTCAAAGCGATTTTCAGTCTTATGGATCGTCCTCTGGTAGATCTGTTTGCGTCATCTCTGAATGCTCAGATCTCCTCTTACATGTCTCTTTCCGGACAGTCAAGCCCTGGCGGTGGATGCCCTGTCTCAGTCCTGGACAGGAATGTTCGTCTATGCATTCCCTCCAACGATTTTGATTCCATTAGTGTCAGAGCTCTAGATAAGCAGGTTTTTTGCGTTTTCACCCAATAAAAATTGCCAATCACCCAATTAATTTTTAACATCATGAGTACTGAAATAGAAAATCACCCAATTAATTTCAGTTCTCTCGCTAATTATTTATAATAACCCAATTAAATTCTAAGAAACCCAATTTACAAAATTTCTAAGAGTGATCACCCAATTTTTGAAAAGCTTATCTAGAGCTCTGGTTAGTGTTGAAGAATATCAAAGAACAAATCTGCGAGATTCTTTTATAGCTCCTTTTTGGATTTGGTTTGTAGACCGTCTAGATCTCCTGGTAGACTTCCCTCATCTTCTTCCATTCTCCCAGGATCTGTCTCAAGTAAGAGGTCTTTGTCTTCATCCAAACCCAGAAATCTTCAGTCTGTGTGTTTGGAGAATATCGAAACTAAAGTCTACAAGAATAAAGTTTCTTCAAGATCTCCAGTAATTATCGATTCTTCCAGAAGAGAGTTGACCCGCAAAGTTTACAAGTTAAAATTTTTGGAGAATGGTGTTCAGACCAAGGTCTTGTGCCCGATTCTGTTTCTATTCCCCAAGTATTCGACTTTTTAACATATCTCTTTGATTCCTTACATTTATCACCTAATACGGTTATGGGATATAGATTTTCTCTGGCATCTTCTCTTCCTTGCCTTCTGTATGCCGATGTCAAGGACACTAAGACCGTATAGTTTTTATTAGAGGTCTAGGCAATATTCGTCCTCCGATAGCTACGCCTTTACCTTCATGGAACTTGGCTTTGGTTCTTCAAGTGCTGGCAGACCATCATTTTGAACCTCTCCTCTATTAGTATTAACGGCCTCTGCTAGAAGGCATTCAGAAATCCATGCTTTTTCTGCTGAAAGGGAGAGATTTATAGTTTCAGGAGATGGTTTAGTTTTATATCCCAGAAGGGATTTTTTATCTAAAACTCAGTCTAACCGGTTTCCTGCTAGTCCGATCATTTAAAAATTATTATCGTCTTTTTCGCCTTCCGATAAACTCTGGTGTTCTGTTAGGGCATTAAGAATGTACAAACAGCGAACTGATTTCAAAAGATTTGATCCGTCCCTTTTATGGTTTTCTTATGCGGAAGAGTTAACTAAGCCGGTCTCAAAGTTTACGGTATCCTGATGGATTTGGGAGATGATTAAGCTTTGTTACGAGATTGCTTCTCCGGAACAAATTAATCTCTCCAATATTAAAGCTCACGATGTTAGAGGAATGGATTCCTCTTTTGCACTTTTTGCCGTTCGTATTTAGATGAAGTCATGCAGGTTGCAGGATGAAAATCTGAATCCTCTTTTACAACCTTTTATCTGAAAGATCAGAGTGCAGCAGCCTCCTTTCGTAATATAAAGATTTTAACCAAAATAGCTGAAGACCATTTACCAAGCACATCTCGCCATTTTCTATAAGACTGCATCTGTAAGAAATGGTGAGTTTATTTTGGTTTTTATTTATCTCTAAGTTCAAGTTTTCCTTATTTGATAATCACGGTGTGATTGATTTAAATGCACTATTATGTTATGTTATTAACATTTGGATAAGATTGGTTTGATTTTTATTCTTGTTTTTTGATTCTCAAATCGCCTCCCACCTAATGTTTTAAGTGGGGCACTGACCAAATCTGCGGGTTTAGCAAGTAGTGATTGAACGGTAATGGATGTTTTTTGTGGTGTGATAACAGACCCCCTTGCGGGTTGGTCTGTTGTTTTATTAACCACTATAAAAACATACTTACCGTTCAATCACTACGACCCGGCCTCAGCCACCCCGCATGGAATTGATTTGAGAATTTGCCTATAATATTTGACACTTAAATTCAGAAAAGTGAATCTGTTTCTTATTTGGGATCCAGTGCGCATGCGCAAGCGCGCTTAGTGACAGGCATCACTATGGAGTGAGTACAGACTGGTAAGAGTGCACCATGTCTATAAACAATTAATATACTGGCGACTATCACTCTCTAACCAGTAGCGTGGTTAACCCATATTTAACCCCTTGGAATAGGACATGGGGAGGAGTGTATGCAAGCATAAATTTTAATATTATTCCTATTGAGGGTAGCCATTTACAGGACAAGAGAATAGAATTTTTGAAAATTTATCACTGGAATGACTGGCTCGGTTATCGAGCCGGTCATTCCAGTGGTAAATGTTTCAAAAATTATATTCTGGTGACCTGTAAATGGACATTCCACAAGACCATACCCGCAAAGATCGGTTTTGGCCGGCTTGACCATTAAAGGTTTTAACCATGAAACTTGGGTTTTGCAGAACAAAAGAAAATCTTTAAAAATCTTACCATTTGAATGACTGGATCGGATATCGAGCCAGTGCATTCCATGTTAATAAACAATTTATTTAATATTCTTCTTGGTCTGCAAGATGGACATTTAACTCAAGACCCCCCCCCCCACCCCCCAGAAGCTGTTTTTTGGCAGGCTCAGAGTGTTATTGGCTTGAGGAATAATACTATTCTTGCATAGAAAACATGGTTTTATGACTTTGTTATTGAAGCTACTGGCATGATTTTGTTATCATTGTATTGGCCATAAATGTCAGTAGATGTAAGGAGCTCATTGTATTGATGTGAAACAGTTGTGAGTTCACCTTCCAAAGTATCCATCTATTCATCTGATATCATATGATGTCATAATCAGCTAAGTGGCGTGTAGGATGATGTCATAATCATTACGTCATAAATGGATCGATTTGGAACGTCTTTAACGCTTAATAGTCTGACACATTCTACGAATTGTATGTCTGCTATTTAATAAACATGCTGTTGAATATTTTGAAACTAATTTGACTGGATGTTGTTGCTGCCATAGGCAGCAAAAGCGCCCTGTCAAATTAGTTCCAAAATAGTCAATAGCTTACCTGTATAGTTTCTGTAAATTGATAGTCAGGGATTTCAGAGCACGATTGATCCCAAGGCGAGAGAGGTGTGGGTGGAGTTTAGCTAGAGATGGGCGTGGCATGGCTAAAAATGGAATGGTCCATTGATCAGATTGTGGAACATCAGCAGTCGCTGTAACAATCAGACCACGGTTGCAGATCAAGCCTGAGGCCCTACACAATTTTTGCTGATGTTCACTGAGGTTTTTCAGAGGTGTTTGGAATCAAATGGTTTAAATCTAAATTTAGGGAATCCTTAGTTCACGGGATGTCTTGTTTTGTGTTAAAATTTCAGCTTAGAACAGACAAAGAGACTGTTAGTGAGTCTGAGACCAAAATGCAATAATACCGGAGGGTAATAAATGGAATAGCATCTTGGAAAGATTGCTCAAGCATCCTGAACAAAGGGCAGATTACTCTAGAGTTTATGGATTGATATCAGTTCAGTTGTGATTAACCATTTAACCCTTTAACCATTGAATTTGTTTTAAAAATCTTAACTTTTTCATAGAACATGTCCATTTGCAGACCAAGAGAAAGCTATTTTTAAAAATTTACCACTGAAAATAACTGGCTCGGCTTATCGAGCCAATCATTCCAGCGGTGAATTTTCAAAAATAGTCTTCTCTTGGTCTGCAAATGACCATTTCATAAGACCACTGCAGAAGCCATTGTTGGCTGATATGAGTGTTAAAGGGTTAAAACACTCAAACTGGCCAAATCACTTCTTGGGGAAAGTCATTTGCAGGCCAAAAGAATATTATTTTTTAAATGTTACCAATGGAATGACTGGCTCGATAATTGAGCCAGTCATTCCAGTGGTACATTATAAAAAAAATTAACAACTGCTGCAAATGGAATCCGTCAAGCCTACTGTGGATGGCAGTTTTTGCCGGCTTGACCATTAGATGGTTAAGCATCCATTACCGCTCACACTTAAGTTCATCGTTAGATCTAACCAGTGACTTCAATGAGGGGGCTATAAATTGGACTAGACAGGTTTTTATGAATTTTGGGTGATATCATAATAGCGTGTACTGCTTTCATATATATCAGTCTACGAGCATTAAATAATATCGAAAAACCTAATTAAAGCAATCACCCGTTAGCGTGATTGATTTCTGTGGGATCTAATGTAACTAAGTTGTTTGTCCATTACAGTTCTTGTTCTTTACGGATATGTGTTCAGGCCAGGAGCAACCACTAGGCAAATTAGGCGGTCACCTAGGCCGGCAGGTATAGGGGGCAGCAAAATTTATGTAGGAGTTTAGAAAATTGTTCAGGGAATGTCTAGGGACACAGTCATACAGTATCAGTAATTTATTTTATAACTGATAACATCTCTTGCCAGTGTGATGCAATTCATAAATAATCAACGAGCATTCTCTGCACAGCTTAATGTGTGCAAAGTTATCGGTACTTAAATATACAAGTTGTGGTGGCAGAGGAAGGGGCTGGGGGTTATTGTGGCAAATGCACTGTCAAAGAATGCGTTGCCACCGCCCTCACACTTGCCATCATCCAATACAAATTTCCATGAAGATATTTCATAGTTATTTTATTTAGAAAGCAAATCAAGGATGCTGGTTATCATTCCGAGTGTATGAAATGGCTTCTAAATTTTTCCGGGGAGGCCCATGGGCACTCCCGCCATTTGGGAGGGCACCACCACCTAAATCAAGCGTGTCCCATAGGACAGACTTCCCCTCACATGCCCTCTAACAAACAGAGAACTGTTTAGACAGTCAGTCACATTCTTGTCATGGCAGACGTAATATTTCATTACTGTCAGTCTATGGTTTCAGGTAGTCTCATTTGAATTAAATCAGAAAAAGTATATAAATCCAAAAAATCCTTTGGATGCCCATCTGCCTGGGGCAGTATTTCATGAATGCACTAAGATGAATATTCTGCTAATTTCTATATCTATGAACATATTACTATTTGTTGTAGCTGAGCACCAGCATACCAAAAACACTATGTTTATACAGCACAACCTGCATATCCTTAACCATTATCACTCTGTTGTCAAAATTTTTAATTTTCAAATTAAGGCAAAGGATGAACTGGTGTTTAATTTTCAACAAATTTGGTGGAAGATGATGCTGTCATAGACAGCAACATCGTGCACCAAATTTGTTGAAAAATTAATACCAGTTTCTTTGCAATTGACACAGTAATAGATAGAATATTGACATCAGAGTGGCAAGGGTTAATGCTGTATAACTGTAACAGCTGGGCAGATCCAAAGGCAACTCTAGACAAACTTGATGCGTGCCACTGCAAACACCTTCGCACCATCACTGGACACCTATGGCCAGACAGCCTAATTTCCAGCGATGCACTATAAAGATATGTAATACATCGTCGGTGTCCGCAAAAGGTGCCCAGCAAAGATGACCCATGTTTGGCCATGTGTTAAGCATGCCAGAAGACACACACCAACCTAGAGAATCTGTGAATTCGCTCTAACCTTAACCTGGCAAATATATGGTCATGAGAGGACGTCATTGCGTAAATCTGTTAAGCGTGCTACGAGGTTGGCACAAGAAAGCAGGACTCCGTACATTCAGATCAAGAATGGACCTGAGGAAGCTAGATTTTGGCTGAGGACAAGACACAGTGGTCAAAAGCGAAGAAGGACTGATTGCATAGCTCTGTAGAATGTTTCTACTACTACTTCAGCCACAGAATACAGTAATCATACCCACGTACCAATTAAAAACTTATCATTAACCCTTATCACTCGGATATCAAAATTTTATTTTTTGTTGGTTCGACAGCGAAGAATCTGGTGTACATTTTTCAACAACTTTGATGGACGATGTTGCTGTCTACGACAGCACCATCTTCCACCAAACTTGTTGAAAACTGAACACCAGTTCATCTTTTAATTTAATTTGAAAGTGTAAAAGTTTGACATCAGAGAGGTACAAGTTAAAGCCTAAATTAAGGAATATTTTTTTACAATCTTGTCATTTCTGAGGTTGAACAGAGACACACACACGTTAGCCCATGCCAAGGATTTACATTATTCCTTAGCTATGACTTTACAAGTCATGCCCAAATGAAATCCACCCATATTAGCGAGCCCAAATTAAAAACCTACAGGTTGCTATGAACACTAATTAACTGATTTAAAGTCGATTAAATGTTCAGAGATGGATGCTGTGTCATATTAAGGCCATTCAGAGGTCTTATAGTGCTATTAAAACTAAAATCGCTCAGAATCAATGTCTCAGATTTCAGAATTCTCTAGTTCCTAGGAGCATTGATGGATCCCGGACCAGATAGGTGATGTGCCCAAATGAGGTAAATCTAAAGGCCTGCGTATATTGATCGTAATTACGTCATCATAATGTCCATCTTTCAACTGATTAGAGGCAGACATTTCTATATTGTTAATTGAAAGTGTGTTAAATTGGCCAAACTATACAGTGATCCATTGCTTTCAAACTTATATTTACATCCACTGATGTGTAAATTATAGGCCTAGGGCACCATATTGCCTTTGCACGGGGTGAGGGGGGGAATATTCAAATTTGGCTATGACTTATATATTTGTTTAAGTGTAGGACTTTCTTAGCACTGCGGAGGCTGGTTTTAGCCATATTGACCATTAAAAGGTTAATTATAAAATTGTAAAACATTGCGACTAATATACAGAATAATTTGCAACCAGAAACTACATGTAACTCCATGAGATCCGTGAGAAACTACTTAGCTAAGTTTGCACCAACTAAGCTTCAGCCAGTCATATTGCACACAAAAATGGATATCATCTCTTTAAAAACCACTCCCAATCATGGATTCTCATACGGGTCCTTTTGAGGGTGTATACCCCTAAAACACAACTCATTACCTCAAAAGCAGTGACATTGAAGGGCAAATCTAGCATGAGACTACCATAATTCATAAACCATAACAGCTAAATCTGGCGGTGGGGGATCCTAAAGAGAAATCTGGGTGTCCCATACGGAAATCTGGCTTCCCATGTAGTTTTTCCTCATCCATGCTCAAATTAGTGGGTACTATTCACTCAGATTTCTCTTTAGAACCCCCCGATTTAAGGGTGTGGGGTCCTAAAGGGACCTCCAAAATTTAGTTGTCATGGTAGACACCGCTGCCTAGAATGCCATTACTTTTAGGTAGCTTCATGAGTAGCAGGGCGAGGTATAAGCATGGCTGCATAATTCTGACACATTCAACTGTGTGTTATTCTAACCATTTAATGGTCAAGATTGGTCAACAAAAGGACCAATTTTTCTGAGTCAGTGTCCATTTACAGGCCAAGGGATGACTAGTTTTGAAAATTTACCACTGCAATGATTGGCTCAGTTATCTGAGCCAGTCATTCCGGTGATAAACAAGAGTGGCATTCTCTTGACCTCCGAATGGACATGGTCAGAGACTGCTGCAGAGGGCAGTTGGTCAGTTTAACCATTATTAAAGGGTTGATGAATACATTCCTCTAGCACTAATTACAATGCAGGACGGTACTACTGATGAATCGTTAGTTCCATCCCATCCTTATTCTCCGCCAACGTTTGTCATACATGTACAAACAGAAATGCACTCCGCCAGCAGCGTTAATAAATAACTACGTTTGCCCAAATTAATCTTACAATGTTGTACACACAAAACCCTGTTCTCTTTTCACTCGGCAAACATTGCTTCTTGTGTGACCATAGATTGCTTTTTCGCTTTAACCCTGGTCAACTGATGAGGATGGTGCAGTGCTCAATGATGGCCGTATCCTCTGGTATCGATTCTCTAGAAGGCATTTTGACCCAAGGGGAAATCATTCCTTGTCTCTATTTTGTGTCTGTTTGTTGCGCCGGTGAAAGTCCTACGGGGGTAACGTACTGTTGTTTTTCGCAGGAGCTGAAGCTTAGATCTCATCGAGATTGCAAGCAGAGAGTGTGTCAATTAAGTCAACTCTTTGGTGTGATCGTGTCAAAGAATGACTAAATATACCTTATAGGCGCGAGACTGAACACTAGACAATAAAGTTATACAACTACTATAGCAAAAGTATTTTTCAAAATTTATCATTGAAATATCTGGATGTATGTCCAGATATACTAAATGGTAAAATTTTCTCTTGGCCTGCACATGCAAACGAACATTCTTCAAGACCACCTGACAGTCTGTTTCTTGTGGACTTAACTTGCATGATATTTTGAAACTAATTTGACTGCAACATTTTGCTACATCATAAAGAATGTGTCATTTCTGATTGAAGTGTCTATGAGTTTAAGTTCCCACAGTTAACATTTAGAGGTTCAAGCAGGCCAAAACAGACCTTTACAGTGTGTCTTGAGAAATGCCCATTTGCAGGGCAAGAGAAGACTATTTTGGTCAAGCCCTATGAGAGAGCGGTGAATGGTGCGTGCGTGCGTGCATGAGTACTTACGTGTGTGTGTTTGACATAGTGATCTAAATGGTGTCAGCTGCATGGTATAGCGTTCACCAACAATTAGGTAACATGTATATATACTAATATTTTTCAAAATCCCACCCCACCCCACCCCACCCCACCCCACCCCACCCCGAAGGCCCCATTCTCTAGTTTAAATTTTTTAATATCATTTACAATTTTTAATCATTTGACCGAGACATTTTCAAAGATAGCCTGCAAATGGACATTAACCCTTTACTGGTCAAACCGGCAAAAACCTGCCTCTGCAATGGTCTTGAGGAATGTCCATTTGCTTGCCAAGAGAAGACTATTTTTGACAATTTACCACTGGTATGGCTGGCTCAATAAATGAGCCAGTCATTCCAGTGGTAAATTTTCAAAAATAGTCATCTCTTGTCTTGCAATCATGTTGCTTATATGATTGAAACAGTTAACACTTTAACACTCAAGTCAGTCAAAAACGGCTTCTGTACTGGTATTGAGAAATATCCATTTGCAGACTAAGAGAAGACTATTTTTGAAAATTTATGACTGGAATGACTGGCTCGATAACCGAGCCAGTCATTCCCAGTGGTAAATTTTCAAAAATAATCTTCTTGGTCTGCAAATTGGCACATTTCTTTGAGAAAATTGAATTCTCTTGAAAAAAATGTAAGTCATAAAGTGTTATTTATTGCGTGTAAGAATCTGTGAAATATGTTTACATGCTGCTGACGATTATTCATTGCCAAGATTAAAGCACATTTATTTTTCGTGTCTTAACCATGTAAATTTTCTCATAGAAAATGTCCATTTGCAAACCAAGAGAAGACTATTTTTTTTAATTTACCATTGGAATGACTGGCTCAATGGTGCTGAGCCAGTCTTTCCAGCGGTAAATTAAAAAAAAAAAGCCTTCTCTTGGTTTGCAAATGGACATTTCTCAAGACCACTGCAGAAGCCGTTTTTGGCTGATATGACAGTTAAAGGGTTAATTGAGGGTTAGAGCGCAGGTGGGCTTATGGTTATACGGTGAGTGGACTTGGCAAGCATTGTTAACCCTTTCAACGACAAATCCCAGAAGAAGTATATTGTTTACAATATATAAGTTATTTTGTTGAATATTTTGAAACTAAATGGACTGGAAGCGGTGGAAGCAATGGCTTCCAGTCAGATTAATTTCAAAATATTAAACAGTTTTCATGTATAATTGCCTTGAAAATGAGATATGGTGAATTCACCACTGTGATGTTAATATTCTATTTTTTAACTGCATCAGCAGCAAAGAAACGGGTGTACATTTTTCAACAATTTTGGTGGACGATGTTGCTGTCAATGACAGCAACATCATCCACCAAATTTGTTGAAAAACGAACACCAGTTCATCTTTTAATTTAATTTGAAAATTTTAAATATTGACATCATAGTGGTACGGGTTAATCTTGTATGGTGTAGCTGTAATGTTTTCTCAGTGCATGTAACCCAGTAATGTCTGAATGTTAAAAATATGTTCTGGAGTATTTGAGCTGCAGAGCGTGAAACACCCTTCAACGAGAGATTTAAAAAAAAAGATTTTCTGTTAACCCTTTTATGGGGAGGTCGGCCAACACCAGTCTCCACAGTGGTCTGGAGGAATGGCCATTTGCAGGTCAAAAGGAGACTATTTTTGAAATTGTACCCGTAAATGGACATTCAATAACCAAATATTTGTATCTTCTTGACGAAATTTATCAATTAAAGGGTTGAACCAGCTTTCCTCAAGACCAATGCAGAGGTCCTGTTTGGCCATCCTGATAATTAACTCTATGACACCAGACAATACATTCAATTGGCAATAACTCTGGACGTGTTGAATATTTTAAAAACAAATTGACTGAAAATTTCAGTAAAATTGTTTTCAAAATATTCTGCATATCCAGAAGCACTATGGAAAATATAGTTGCAGAAATAGTTAAAGGGTTATGTTAGGATTTTTGTCCTATTGGATTGAATGTAAGTGCAGGTGTGTACCTGTATCCCCTGAAAACTATTCTCTTTAAATTTTTTGCTCCATAATGCAGTAATTAAAGCAAAAAAAAAAAAGGTAAATAAATGCAAATGACGTCAGACGGGAATTGCTTGCAGCTGCATAATAATTAGCAGAATTAAGATGCCTTGTATAAAGATGTGTGTAGATATAGAATCACACCTCCAGGAAGTGGCGCCAACTTGGCGTAGTGGCTAGCACTCGGGACTACTTAACCGGGGAATCCAGGTAGCGCCTGAGCCGTTGCACTATCTCGCCATCATTGGGAACATGATCAATCTCCTTACCTCTCCACTGAGGAGTATAAATTGGTACCAGTGTAAAAGCTGCTGAAGTTACCAATAAAATACGGAACTAAAACCAGACTAGATATGGTGTGAATGGGACCTGGAATCAGGGATTCGATAAACGCTAATCAAATCAATAACTTAGTCGAGTCTGTTACACCTGTGACTGCTAGAGCGGCAACTGAAACATGTAGGCTCCTGATGCGTATTTGATGGTGCCTATGGAATCCAATAATCTTTTAACAAATTTGTGTCTAATTGATATGAATAAGAGAACCTTATATGTGAAAGTTACCGAACAGAGAACTTTAACAGGATTGAACACATGCAGATGCCTTGGACAGCACATGGGCTTGTACGTATTTAATGCTGATCACTGATCAGAATGGACTGACCTATTTTTGAAGGCACGAGATAACGGGTCATTTAACAGTCTGACTGCTATAGGCCATCACTCAATAATTTCAATGGGCAATAATTCCGGACCTATTGAATATTTTGAAAACAATTTGACTGAAAGTTGTTGGTGGCTTAGCCACCAACAACTTTCAGTCAAATTGTTTTCAAAATATTCCACATATCCAGAGTTAATCCCCATTGAAAATGTTGTCTGCAGAAATTCAGTAGACATACAGTTAATGCAGTTGGTTTGCTGACATTCCTCACTTTATGCCATGTATGGTAAGATAGCTTTAATAATTAATTAGCATATGGTTAATTGTTGCATTGTTAATTTCAAAGAGTACTCTGGAACTAGTAAACTTGAAGGTAAGTGAATGTCAAATTCTGCTGATCTTTGATGACAGCTGATAGCTCGAGATTGTTTCACCTTTTTTCACTAGGCTTTATATCTCAAATGCTCTATCAAGAACAGATTTTCTGCCATATCTTATTTCGCTTGTAACATGAATTGTCATTGTAGATAAAAATCATCTGATCAGAGTGTATTACATTAGTCTGGCGATTTTGATTTAGACGAGCGATTTGAGTTGTCTTTGAAAAAATTAACACACTTAGAACAGTCCCTTTAACCCATGAACACTTATATCAGCTAAAAACCGCTTCTGCTTTTTGAAAATTTACCGATAACCGAGCCAGTCATTCTAGTGGTAAATTTTCAAAAATAGTCTTCTCTTGGTCTGCAAATGGACATTTTATATGTTAAAATTTAAATTCTTTTTAGAGCAAATTCTAGAGTTAAAACATCGCCTAACATCACTGAACCGATTTAGAGTTACACTGGAATCAATGGATGAATCCACTTTTAGCTAATAATGCTTCTCCCATCTCTAGCTATACCCTGTCCATTGCTAGCTATGCCATGCCCATCTCTAGCTATGCCCTGCCCATCTCTAGCTATATCCTGTCCATCGCTAGCTATGCCACGCCCATCTCTAGCTATGCCACGCCCATCTCTAGTTATGCCCTGCCCATCTCTAGCTAAATCCTGCCCATGCGTTGTGCGTGGTGGGATCGATTTATATACTTTGAATCCTGAATTCCGGGAATCCCAATTTCATAGGTACGATACAGCTAACCTGTTGATTATTTTGAAACTAATTTGACGGGGAGCCATTGCTGCATATGGCAGCAGCTGAGCGTCCAATCAAATTAGTTTCAAAATATTCAACAGAATGTTTATTAAATAGTAAAGACATACAATTCGTACAAGTGACGGACTATTCCTGGTTCATGACGGAGTATTTTTGTCAATTATGATTGTGACATCAGTCTACATGTGACGTAATTGATTATGACATCATATACTTGACTGACAGATCAAATTAATCCATATCGTGATCATCTATGATCGCCCAAATTTGTGTTTATCGTTGGTGTAATTTCACCTTTAGATAGCAACTTCTTTAACAGCAACATCACTTTCAAAATGTACACCTGATGACGCAGTTATCAGAGGAATGGAAATAAAATTTTACATTACTCGCCTTGTAACACTCAAACCGGCTAAAAACGGCTTCTGCAGTCGTCCTGAGAAATGTCTGTTTGCAGAACAAGAGAAGACTAATTTAGAAAATTTACAACTGGAATAACTGGCTCGATAACCGAGCCAGTTATTCCAGTGGTAAATTAAAAATAATAGTCTTCTTGGTCTGTATATAGAGATTTTCTTTGAGAAAATATAAATTTTCTTAAACAAATTTAATGGTTAGGGAGTTTGAGTATTACATGTACTCTATCAGACACTCCAAGGGCCCAGGTCAATGCATTGGTACTTGAGACATTGCCACTCACAAAGATTACCTTGTTTACCATAGTTACCCGGTCTCGTCATAGCAACCGTTATAGATAAATTGTCTATGTACTTGGAAATTATTCTGATGCCTTTATAAATTGTTAATGCTTGAATGAACAATCGTCCTCAAATCATTTTCTTTTCCAGCTATTTGGGTATTTTCATATATTTTCTTTGAAAAGGTTTGACACTTTCTACTAAACCATCATTAACATTATTTTCATACTGCGTTTAAATTAAATCTGTTTAGAATTTTGAGAATACTGCAGCCGCTTTATATTTTTAATTAATCGTGTATTGATTGAAATTAAGAAAATATTTTTAAAATTTCTAATTATTAAGAAAAGCAATTGTTTTTAAAATACAGATTTTTCAGCGGCAAATGAGCTCCCAGTCAAATAAGTTTCAAAATTTTCAACATAATTTTCCCTACATCTTAACCCTTTAAGCCTTAAATTTTTTCAAGTACATTTTTTAATGAAAATGCCAATTTGCAGACAAAGAGAAAACTTTTTTTAAATTTACCACTGGAGTTATCAAGCCAATCATTCAAGTTGTAACTTTTCAAAAATTGTCTCCATCGGCAAATTGACATTTCTCACGGTCACTAGAGAAGCCATTTTTTGGCTGAGTTGAGTGATAAAGGATTAAGGGATTTGTTGTATCTGGTTTGTGGTAATTAAAGGGTTAAATTGTATATAGTATAAGATCTTAGTTTCTAAAGATTTTACTTTTCAACAGAGAATCTCAATATCTTTTTTAAACACCTTAGCCCTCGAATTTGTTGGAGAAAATTTCTATTTACCACTCGGTTATCAAGCCAGTCATTCCAGTGGCAAATGTTCAAAAATAGTTTTCTCATGGTCTGCAAATAGAACATTTATGCAGACCACTGCAGCATGCGTATTTGGCTGATATGAGTGTTAAAGGGTTAAAGTCCAATAAATGGTCAGATTTGCAGGACATAAATTAGAAAGTCTCTGTTTAGAATATATTGATCATCTTAATAATATATGACAAGTGAAAAAAGGTGATATTTTACGATTTCACAGGATTCATTCTGACTCGTCGCACAGAAAAGTACTTGTGATAATTCATTCTTATTAAATTTATTAGCTCACCTGGCCTGAAAGGCCAAGTGAGCTTATGCCGTGACGACCATCCGTTGTGTGTCCATCTGTCATCCATCCGTCAACTTTTCCTTTAAACGACTTCTGCTCAAGAACCACTGGGCCGATTTCAATTATATTTGGCAGGAAGCATCCTTAGGGCATAGGGATCCAAGTTTGTTCAAATGGAGCCAATTTGCCCGACGGCCATCTTTGATTTCGACCGTTTTTAGGAAACGTCTAAAAATCTCCGAAACCACTTGAGGAATCGATTCAAAACTCATAAAACATCATCTAGGGAAAGAGGTAAGCCAAGTTTGTTCAAGACGACTTGATCGACAGAACGGGTCGGCGGCCATCTTGGATGACCTAGTTTTCCCAAAAACGACTTCTCCAGAACCGCTGAAGGGATCAGGCCAAAATTTGGGTGATATGATCAGGGACTAAGGATCATTAAAGTTTGTTCAAGGGAAGTTGTCCCATCAAAAAACATGGCCACCATGGGCCAATCAAAATGTAGCCTGTTTGGCGGCCATATTGGATTTTTTTATTTGATGGATTTTGAGGCCAAAATTGGTTCTGTGTATGTTTTTGGGTATTCTGAGCTCAAATTTGCAATTTTCGAAATTGTCGGATAAACAGTTTGACGGCCATCTTGGATAATTTTCTCGTCAAAAGCTCCCAAGCTAAAGCAATGGGAAATTTAAAATGTCTTCTCGAGAACAACTAGGCCTATTATAATATTGTTTATATTTAATTTAAATCATAATTTTATCAAAAACAAAACATTGTGTAACGTCTACACTGGTTTGAAGTCAGTGGCACTAAGCAGCTCATCAAGAAACAATAGCATATTTACAAGGAAGTATTACCAGTTATTATTGAACTGTTTAATTGTTAAATAATCTGCTGGGCTTACTACAGAGAGCCAGCTACTATGTCATTAATTGACCCATTGTGTTTGAAGAAACATACAACCAGCACAAGAGAGTATTAACCCTTTGAGCCTTACGGCATACATATATGTATTGCAATTTATGATGTCATACTTATTCTGCTGAACATTTGGGAAATGATTTGATTGAAGGTTGTTGCTGCCAGAGGCAGCAAACATTTTCTGTTAAATTATTTGAAAAATATTCAATAGTTGCTTTGTATGAACGTTATAAAAAGTAAATACAATTATTACAGCATTGGAATGAAAGGGTTAATCCTCATACTATGGATATAGACTTTTAAATATAGATTTAACCATTATACTGCTGAACCCAGATATTAACAATTTATAATTCTAAAATGGAATCCATATTGCTGGCAGACCAGTCTGCCTGCAATAATAATTTAATTCAGTAAATTCAGCATTACAATGGTTAAGTAGCTACATGAGGTTTAAGCCTGATATTATTAAGGATTGTATTTAATTGAATTTATTGCTGAAAATTCATGTTTTTACAAATTATTGAACAGACATGTTTGAATGGTGAAAGTTTGTTTGCCTGGAAACTAGTATGCTATATATGTGTGAAATTATTATTTAAAAAAAGGAAGAAGTTGAGAGCTTGGAGAGCATGTCAGGGAGTAAGTTTGTAAATGCAGAGAGTTATATAGAATTTTGAATATATAAAGTTGCTATGTAAAGTTATTGAATTTGAATTTGAAAAACAAAGTACAAGTTAAGACTGCGTTGTTGTCACTCTCTGGAATAATTATAGTCAACGTTCAGAATAGAGAAAATAACATCGGTCTATCCAGTAAATAGTCTAATAGACATTCATCAGTCCGTCTGTCACTCCATCCAACAGAACGTATAGCCAGAGGCTTGCCCCCAGAGCTACAATACAAACCCCGGTTACCTTATCAGGAAGCATCCTTTAGGGCATAGGGATCCAAGTTTGTTCAAATGAACCCAATCGGCCAATTTGCCCACCGGCCATTTTGGATTTGGGCCAATTTTAGGAAATGTCTTTAAAAATCTTCTCCGAAACCGCTTGGGAAATCTTCATCTAGGCCAAGAGGTAAGCCAAGTTTGTTTAAGAGGACTTGATTGACCAAATCGTTCCGCGACCATGTTGGATGACGTAGTTTTCCAGAAAACGACTCCTCCAGAACCGCTGAAGGGATCAGGCCGAAATTTGGGCCATTAAAATTTGTTCAAGGGAAGTTAATCCATCAAAAAAACATGGGCGCCATGAGCCAATCAAAATGTAGTGTGTTTGGCGGGCATATTGCACTTGCAAAAATGTCCACAAACTCATTTAAAAGACTGCTAAACCACCCACCAACAATTTTGACAAAGATTGATGGTGCTCCAGGTGAGCGACACAGGCCAGGCATTCAAGCCTGTTTAACTCGCTAATGATCAAGATTTGTATGAAAAATTGTTTAATTTTCCTCAGCAAACGCCTATTTGCAGGCAAAGAGAAGACTTATAATTTAAAAAAGTTTACCACCAATGACTTATCGAGCCGGTCATTGCAGAGGTAACTTAAGACATAGTCTCCTCTTGGCCTGCAACTGACCATTCTTGAAGACATCTTTAGAGGTCAGTTTTAGCCGTCCTGACCATTAACCCTTACCACTCTGATGTCAATATTCTATCTTTTACTGTGTCAATAGCTAAGAAACTGGTGTACATTTTTCAACAATTTTGGTGGACAATGTTGCTGTCGCAGACCACCAAATTTGTTGAAAAATGAACACAAGGCCATCTTTTAATTTAATTTCAAAATTCTAAATTTTAACATCAGAGTTGTAAGGGTTAAAGGGTTCATCAATTAAAATGCATGTAGATTCGTATTGGACACCCGGCTCTGTGTATTATATATACATGCACAAATAATTGTAGAAGATTTTCAGTTTTCATTTACATACCATAGATAACTCATTGTCTATTTGTCACACCATTAAATAATGCTTTTGACTTACAGGTCAAGGCAGGTAAGTAAAGTAAATATTGTAGCGAAAGTGGGGGAAAAAGTTGCTTCGCAGGTCTTGGCGTGATGCTAAGTTTGAATAGAAATCAAGCATTCTGGTCTAGGCCGATCAATCTTAGTATGGTCAACCAGAGTTCTTTTTTGCGAAGTTAAAGCTGTGGGCCTAAAAACTATCCCCGGGTGGTGGTGCAATCACAGTCGATGTGCGAACCGGTTCTGGCATTCTCGTCAAAGATGATGGCGAGTTCTCAGGCTGTTGTGTGTGTAAGTGTACAGATCCCGGCTTGCCCCACCTCCCTTAAAGTTGGTCACTCTTTCCGTGCAATCCGTCTCAACAGATCACCCATCACACCAGACAGCTCTGTTACAGCGCTCGTACAATATCGTCCCTGGTCCCAGAGGCTACAGGAGTTCCCATCTCCCCGTATTCCATGCACCGTGCCTGCGCTGAAGCGGTTGACACGCTTGTGCAATCTGCTGAAGACGAGCGGATGAGAAGTTTATTCTGCAGGGTCAGATGGCACTCAATGTACACCGTGCGAAAAAGATTCTTGAAAGGGGTGAAGACCAAGTTAGAAGTGCAATTGTGCAAGTGCTGAGGTTGTTAGAATGCAAAAGGACGAGTTGGCACCAAATTCTTAATGGGTTATTCTAAGACTGGGCCTAGTGTACTAATTCCAAAATAAGAACAGAAGTTCTTAAAGAAAATGACTTGCTAATAACAAGGCTAAGCAAAGGTAGATTATGTGAAGTTGGTTGAATACTGGAGTTGTGCAAACTTTTTAGCTTACACAAAGTAAATTCTCAGTTAGCAAACAGCTTAACATTCTCTAAGATCTTATCTGCTAAATAAATAAATAACTAACTTACAGTTTCTTTCTCCAATGCTTAGCCAAGGGTCCTAATCTATCTGACTAAGGTGTGTTGAAAATGTAATGTATCTATAAGACGATTAGAAGTAGGTCAATTGCAAATTGACCGGATAATTTACATCAAAATTGGAATAAGTTGTAAAAACTAAGCGGCCCTAAACAATAGCTAGCTAAGTGCGAATAAATAATCTGGCAACAGTTAATGATGCTCCGATTTTGTATCATAGACAATAGCGATTGAGCGCACTATCTGGAAACAATGCGTATGGCAATTTTGGAAATGCTGTGCTGGTAACAATCTGGAAACAACGCTCCAATTTAAATTCTATCCGGCTTAGAAACAATTGCTAACTATAATGTTGATAATCAACAAGTACAAACAGGGCGGTGTGGACACTATCTGTCAACAAATACCACAGAAGTACAATCTGGCAAGTTTAGACGGTACTCTAGATAATGTCCAGCACCAGAAAAATGTAGCAAGAGTAATGGTACAAAGCGCCTACGAACAGCCTCAAGAAAAATAATCTGCCACTTATTGGTCAAGTATCAAGATGCTTTTACCTGAAAGGCTATTTTAAAGAAGATATAAGAAGGCAGGCTTGGACATGTAATGACTAAGTTCTGAGACAGCCGTTAAATAAGATCGATTATAAATGAATAAGAAAGATCTTGAAATTTGGGAGTCAGGAACTGAAAAGCCTTGCTCAGATTTCTATTGAAAGCAGAGTGACCTCTTTGACTACCGGACGCGTACAGGTAAACTTAATTGTATGACCGTGACCTTTGACCTATAATCAGGTTTCTAGAATGAATTTAAATAAATTGAATGGTTGGAAATCACGGGCAATGGGGATCAAGTTTTGAACTAAATCGAGCAAGTAAAATTAAGATTTAGACTTCCCTGTGTTAATGAGAACCCGTTCTTTCCCCGTGAAGGGGCGCTGGTTTATGTGAAACCGGATTAGTCAATTTTATCTTCAGGATGCGGTTTCCAAAAGGTCAAGTCTAGAACGACTTGAATAATAATTATATAGCGTAATTAAATTATGTGCGTCCCAAAACTGGAACAAATCTGGTTCATCTATCCTAGGTTAAATCAATGGCCATCCGGATGAACTAAACACATCATCAATTCCTGAAGGATTATGACGTCACGGTGATCAAACCGTTGCTAAGGTAGGAAGGTGCCTTCTTAGCATCTGAAGTGGCACTTTTCAAAAAGCTATTATACTATAAATATAACTGATAATATCTCCTAGTGTAGTGTAAATAGTCAATAATTCATCTTCTGCATGTCCTAATGGTAACGTGTGTGCCTACCTGAATGCGGTTCCAAATCAAATGACAATGATACTGATTCTACAAAGACTTTGAATGTGCTCCTATAATCAAGAGCAGAATCCACAAGGTAATAAGAAAATTGATGCTGAGTATGTGTAAATTGACTGGTATCTGCAACTCGGTTCTACAGGAAAGCAGGATCTACTGGACAACAAGAAAATCTCAGCGCTGGCTTTCTGTTAAATTAAACTGCAAGCTTGATAAATTGCATCCACAGGAATCCAGAAATTACTGGACATCAAGAAACATCTCTGTCCTGGATATCTGTAACTTTTAGCTATCTAGGTAGCTTGCTTCTCGGCTGTAACAGTGTTGTAATCTCCAATACTCTGCAGAGACAGGAAATTAATGGACAATAATGCGAGGCGTCGCTTTACCAGTCACTTGAAATTGAATCATATGTGGCTCTATAAAAATGGACTGTGTTTCCACTATCCATGACTCTTCGTAAAGCAAAGGGGACAGATATCCGGAAGTGGAAATAGCGAAAACAGAAGCAAAGTATAGGAGGCAAATCGGATCAAATATTTACCTGCTGTTAAGAAGCGAAAATATGCATCCTAGCTCTTGGCATCTTGTGTCCCGTATTTGTGTTCTCAAGCTAACACATTTAACTCTGAAATATAACTGAACTTAAGCCACGAATTAAGAAGGTACAATCGACTTTGGATTAACCAGTTTGGCTGGGAAAAACTGTTACTAGTGCTAACACCAGGCAAGTATGCCTTTCATGTTCAATGTAGCACAGTAAAAATTGATACGGCGGGAGCACACAAATTATAACTGGCTTAAATTAATCCAAGTCACTGTACTAAGCTAACTAATGTCGAATGATTAGGTTCTTCGACCAAAAACTTCCAGAAACTTAGGCCTACAGTTATGATTTTACAAAGTTAGCAAGAGCCCACGTAAATGGGACACAGAATTTAAGATGTTTGCATGTATGAGAACAGACGCCAAGAGAAAGGATTTCTGAGAAGACTGAAGCTAAAAGGAAACATATGCGCAAAGTACATGCTGCTTGGTTCAGCAGGCCTGCCTAAGCATAACTCAAAATTTACATACTCCCATATTACTCCTGCATTCTCTCAGACACCATGATCAAGAAAGCATCGGTCAAGGAATATGCGAGAAATCCATCAAAAAATGGACAAAAGTCATTGCACTGCCCATTACAACAACTTTCAGCAGCATCATTTGAAGAAAATTTGGCGTGATGCAAACCTCACCGCTGAAAATGTACGTTATGCAAACCTCACCGCTGAAAATGTGTGTTCGTCTCCCTTGGATAGTCCTTGACAACCACTCATCTAACGAGCGCATTCCAATACTAAAGTTGGTCAGCTAACTGTCCAGTGTTCATTTGTCCAGTACTTACAGCAGGCCTGATTCTAATTATGCTGTCGAACTCCACTGATATCAATTTTTTGAAACGTGACGTAACACTGGATAAGAAGAATGTCCCTCCCACATGTGCGTAAGGAGAATCGCAATCGAGTTCTATGAACTTAGTTCAAAACTACCAATTCGATTGAATTGAGAAGTTGACACAGCTGAGAAAACTCGATCCGACTGACATGTTTCCTTATTATTTTCCTGATCAATGGTGGCCATTAAGGAATTGTGTGTGTGTGTGTGTGTGTTGTGTGTTGTGTGTGTGTGTGTGTGTGTGTGTGTGTGTGTGTGTGTATGTGTGTTGGCGCGCGCGCGCGCATGCATACATGTATAAGGTTTAGGATAGAAAGTATAACCCTACAGACTATTCAGTATTATATTACTGAAAGCCATTGTTGCCTAGGTTTTAGCTATTAAAAATTCATTTGCTTTCATTTGTGCCATTTGTATTCAAGCGTGTACCTTAGTCTTTATCAGTCTGCGATCACAGCGATGATTACACTGCACAAAAAAATGGTGAATTGCCATATATCTCATTGGAATCTCTACAAAGTTTGAGTAATTTCCCAACACGGAACTACGCTCAAGCGCCGGAAAGTCGTACCAGAAATTAGATTCCTCATGGGGCATTATTTTATTTTCACCTCTTCTTCGGCCACATTATCCTGTCAGGAATTTAATCACAACTGGCATGAAAAGGAGGCACGGGTGGAACTTGTTTTGCGCTAATGAGTGTTTTATGCTAACGTGGCGTAGAAGTTGTTCTCCGTAATAATGGTTTATGGAGTGTATATATTATCTTGTTTCTCTCTCTTGGGTCATGGATGACAGATGTGTAAAATACTTTATGCTGCAATGATAGTGGCGAGCAAGTCTGTCTCCAATGACCATAAATAAGGGACAGGATAAAAAACATACTGTTAACTCTCTGACTCGACATTGCAAGCCAGCAGACAATAATTTCAATGGACAATACCTCTGGAACTGCTAAATATTTTGAAAACAATTTGACTGAATGCTGTTGGTGCTAAAAATCAAATTGTTTTCAAAATATTCAGCATATCCAGAATTATATCCCATGGAAAATGTAGTCTGCAGAAATTCTGCAGGCAGTCAGTTAATATATCATGGAACCCTTTACTTGTCAATAGCAACAGCGCCCATTCAAATTAGTTTTAAAATATTCAATAGAATGTTTGTTAAATGCTATTAAAATTCCTTCATTATTTTTTTTTCTAAGATATAGAAAAATTAAGTTAGGAGATTTTTTTAAAACAAAAAAATTAATTTTTATAACCTGATTTAAAATGAACAAACAAATAAGGGTTAAAATCAAGCATATTGTGCAAGGATAGTCAGTACTATTCTGGGATGTAATATTATCCGAATATTAACTATTTTCACCGGAGCAATTTAACATATTTTGTGATTTTATTAGCCAAATATTAAAGGTGCATATTCACACCAGAAGGCTTGAAAATAAAATTGTTAAAATTGTATTCTTATTAGGCATAAATTATGTGTCTATTTGTAATGAAACGAAATAAATCTTAACATATGATGATTTCATTCCATATAAATTAATAAAATTTTTTAAGTTGCGAAATTGAAATAGTGGCCTCTGCCTCTATTTCAATTTCGCAACTTAAAAATTTTTTTATTAATTTATATGGAATGGAATCGTCATATGTTAAGATCTATTTAGTTTCATTACATATAGGCTCATAGTTTAAGCCTCTAAAAGCGTATAATTTAAACAATTTTATTTTAAGAAATTTTATTGGGAATATGCATGCACCTTTCTTGTCTCAAATGTTATATTGTACTGATGGGTACATATACTCCATATATACACCTGTGCAAAAGTTAAGCACCACCCTATTTTTACGCACATGCGAGGGTATATTCATGTGCTATGAAGAAAGCAATAGCATAAACATTTATGTACCCATCCATCTTAGTGCAAGAGGTAATAATGCAACTAGAGGAATGCTGATTATGATGGTGGGGAAACACTGTATGTTTTTGTTTGAACTTGAAAACGAGGCCTGAATATGGTTACGTTGACACAACTGACAACTATTGCCCTACAGTTGACACACGTGGCTAGATTGTCATTAATGGTGTCTGAAAACGAAGTTTAACATCTGTGCATGAGTTTGAGACTGTCATTATTAATACCGGGTATATCCACCTTGTGCCTGGATGACGGCCTGGACACGACGTCTCATGCTGGTCACCAACCGACTGATACGCCATTGTCGTATTCGTTGCCATTCAAGATGGAGTGCGTCTGTTAATTCCTGTAGGTTCTGCACAGGAGGATCCCTCCTTCTCACCATGTTTCCCAGAATGTCCCAGATATGCTCAATAGGGTTCATGTCAGGGCTCCTTGCTGGCCATGGTAGGGTTTCGATGGCATTCTGGCGGAGGTATTCATGCACAGCTCTAGCACGATGTGGTCGGGCGTTGTCATCCATGAATATAGGGTGGGTTCCAGGTGCATGATTTACAAAATGAGGGACCACAACTCTATCCAGTATGGAATCTTGATATCTTTGTCCATTTAGTGTTCCAGGTACAGTCAACAGATCCAGCTTACAATCAAATGAGATGCACCCCCATATCATAACGGAACCTCCACCAAATGGAACTTCTTCCATGATGTTACGTTGGTCGTACGCCGTGCGTCTGGACCTCCATACACGAGTTCGACCATCTGTGGCATGAAGCAGGAACCGACTTTCATCGGACCAGTGTACCCGTCTCCAGGATCTCATGTTCCAGTGTCTTCTTTCGTTGCACCACCTCAGACGCTCCTCTTTGTGGTGTGCAGTGAGGAGAGGACGTCTGACAGGTCTCCTAGCTTTCATGCCAGCAGCATACAGTCTCCTTTTGACGGTAGACATTGACACTCTATTGCGCGTTTCCCATTGCTGGCTGAGCACTCTGCTGTTGGTGAATGGAGATCTCCTAACAAGGCGTACTAGGGCTCGATCATCACGGGCAGTAGTCTTCTTCGGTCTTCCAGATCTAGGCCTGTCCTTCACCTCGTTAGTTTGCCCATGTTTTGCAATCAAACAACTGATTACAGTATGGTTAATGTTCAGCTGTCTGCCAATCTCTCTGCATGACATACCAGTGGTATGCATGCCTATGATTTGCCATTTCACACGATCACTTAACTTTCGTCTTGCCATAGCGGTTCACAATCAAGAGCTAATTCTCTCTGTACAAATAAACCACGGTCATGAACACAAAATTCCTAATCTTGTCGCCTAAATCTGTATGTAATGTTCTACACCTCAAACTGGACTTTTACATAACTGAACACGTGTGCTGTTTCCCGCCACGCACGGACATCAAGCGGCGTGAAGTCATGTGTGCATGTGCATTTCGTACTTGGAATTATGTCAGCTAACGCGGGGACAAAAAGTATGGCAGCCTAGTTGTACCATCATGTTTCTACGTTCTATTGTTTTTGCTGGTGCTTAACTTTTGCACAGGTGTATAAATCATTTCCTGTCTAGGACAGTAATAGATTCCAGTAAAGTTAATTTCAAAATATTCAACAGCTTACTTGTATGGTCACATGAGGTTACATTTCCTTAATCTCTCTTAGCCAAGAATTTGGCCTATTTTGCGATTTTATTAGGCACCCATGAGAATTATTCTCAAAAAGTAATTGGCGAGTGGATAAGGTCTAGCTGTCCCTGTGTTATATAAATTGAATGATGATTTAAAGTGAACAGACCTTAGAAATAAAGGTTACGTCATGCATATTTATGGTAGCATGAACGAAATTCATTCAAATGAGAGGCCTATAATGAGATTTCTTTCCTGATTATGCAATCTTTATTGACTATATATGGAGGATAGCGGCTGGCATGTCCTACTCAGTATCTCCTGGTGATCATTGCTTTTTTCACGGAAATTAACATGGATTAAATTACTCTCTGTTAACCCTCACTTACATTGGCCAAAACCACTGCAGCTTCCACAGTTGTGCTAGGTAATGTCCATTTGAATAATAAGAGAAGTTTTTGAAAATTTACCCCTGCAATTACTGGCTCGATAACCTAGTCAGTCATTTCAGTGGTAAATTTTCAGAAATGGTCTTTCTGTTCTCCAAACGGAGATTTTCTATGAACCTTCTTGAAGAAATTTGAGGAGTAACGGTTAAAGATCATATTGATTTGTGTCGTGGACAAAAATATAGTCGTTTTTAGGTAATGGTGTTTGCTTAAGACTGCTAGTTTCATCACGCACAGCATCACATACAGCAAAAATAAGACTAGCCGCCCTTCTAACCGGTAGTCCTTCAGACTATAGAATAGCTACCACATATGAAATAGTTTGATGATTATTTTTAATCTAAATTGCCTGCTGAGAAGCTGTTATGATTTGAAGCTATCTTGGTACCAGATGATTTAAGTTCATGACTTGGTACGTTGAAAACTAAGTTGAATGCTAAATTGAACGCTAAGTTGAATGGTTAGTTGAACGTTAAGTTGAACGCTAAGTTGAACACTAAGTTGAATGCTAAATTCTTTTTTTTTGGCCATCTTAGATTTTCCGAAAATTATCCATAATATCTATTTAAATGCAAAGGGTTCAAATGCTAATGGTCTAGTTGAGCTTCGCAGGCCCTTGGGCCTCTTGTTGAAAATTACTACTTGGATGACTGGCTCTTTCCGGTGATAAATTTTCACAAAATGACAATTTTGTTGTGTAAATTGACATTCCTCAAGACCTGACTGCAGAAGCCATTTTTGGGTGTCTCTGACCAGTGAAGGCTTAAACCAGAGAGATTGAGTTCAGGAAATATATTATTCTTATCCTGATTAAAATCATGTTTTTAGGACAATTGCTTGATCTACTGGGAATATGTGCGTGCGTGCGTGCGTGCGTGTGTGTGTGTGCGTGCGCGCGCGTGTGTGTGTGTGTGTGTTTCTGAGTGATCGCTGTACATTTATCTTTACCTCTGTGACCTGAGAGTCCGTGTAAAACATCACTGCACATTTATCACCTGTGCGCTGGCTTACAGAACTCTGATCAGAGACCTGTAAGCGATCGCCTCATATTTATCAGCATTCTCTGTAGAGCCATAACTGTTTGCCTGCTAAATTTCTGCAGAATACATTTTCGACAGGGTTTAACTTTGGATATTTTGAAAATAAATTGACTGAAATCTGTCTGGTGCTAAGCATTTCAAATATCAGACGCCGTTGCATTTGATTCTATTGTCTGTATTAACTGGGGAATTCTAGAACAAAACCCCGTCCACAGCCTATTAGCCTATGCACATGATTATTCTTTAGCTACCTCATGATGGGTATGCATGGCAGGAGTTCAACAGTTCATGTATCTATTAGAGTAAAATGGTTTTTTGGACCAGCATTAGATATCTTCTTCTTCTTTTCGATCGCTGGTATCACACTTGGAGAGCCGTTCTCAAGATGAAATCTGTGGTTTTCTGCAGTTCTTCCACAGGCCCATACAGCTTTTCAAGAATAGAAGTTGACAAAGGCCAGATCTCTTCTCTCAGCAGCTGATACGTACTGCAACATTGAAGTATGTGCTCTGTGGTCTGTTCTGCTTCTCCACAAGGACAAGCGGGCGATGTCGTAAGGTGGAACCGCCTGTACATGTGTTGGTTTAGTCTGTTGTGTCCAGTTCTGAGACGAAAAATGGTCACTTGCTCTGGCCTCGAGAGATGATGGTAGGCATCTTCTGATTGAGGTGTTCTATAGAGGGACTTAATGATAGTCTTCATCTCTGTATGGGTAACCATGTTTTCTGTCTGATTCTCTTCTGCACCCACCTTTGCCATCTTGTCTGCTTCCTCATTTCCTTGGACTCCACAGTGTGATGGGATCCACTGCAGTGCTATCCGAAAGCATTTGATGGTTTGTAGTGCTTCTTCAAGTTGTGGCAGCTTACCTTTAGTGATAGATAGCCTCAAGGACGGAGCGGGCATCAGATAAAAAGACAATCTGTGCAATAGGGTCTGCTGTTCTGCTGATGGTATTAGCTGCATGAACCAGTGCTTCGACTTCAGCTCTGTAGTTTGTGCAGTGTTTGCCTGTCGGTATTGCAGCTGACTCATGTTGTCCGTTTGGATACTGTATGTGCAGTCCGGCACCTCCGCTCCTAATTGCATCTTTGGCTGATCCATCTGTGTAGATCCTTATCCATGTCTCCTGAGGGTACATTTCTTCCAGCATGGCTAGGGTCAGGGCCTTCTTGCTCACATCACTGTGTTCATTTTTGGTTGTGAGATGAGGTACTGTGGTGCGAATAGCTATGCTCTCTAGTTTGTTTTCCCAGGGTGGAGGATCAAGGGTGTGGTTTGGATCTTCTATTTGTGCTGGCAACATCTCTTGGTGTTTCCTTTGAAGTGCTTTTGTCTCTTTCACAAAACTTGATCTTTTAAGTCTTCCTGATGACAGCTGTGCTTGCCTGATCTTCATCGGGTGGTTATTGAACGATTTGAACTTTGCAGCTTGGATCAGTGCTTTGCATTCCCTTCCTTTGCTAAGTGGGGGAATGCCTGCTGTCTGCTCCATTTTTTCTATTGGTGTTGATCTCATTCCACCAGTGATGATGCGCAGTGCCTGGTTTTGTACTCTGTCGAGGTTCTGTTGATGAGATTTAGCTGTTGTCATCCATGAGCTGGATCCATACTCAAGGTGTGGTCGTACGGCACCTAGGTAGATGGTCTTGAGGATCCTTTCATTGGCACCCCACTTTGTTCCTGCCAGCTTCCTCATGATGTTTAGCTTTCTTCTGGCCTTTGCCTCTGCATTCTGGATGTGCTCCTTCCATGTTAATCTTCTGTCATATGTGACTCCCAGGTATGTCTGCTGGTCCTCGTATTCGAGTGGAGTACCGCCCAGTGTCAGATTGCCAACCTTGGTTTTGGTGGACAGTGTGAATAGCATGGCTGATGATTTTTCTTTGTTGATGGTAATACACCAGCGATTGGCCCAAGCTGTAATTCTGTCCAAGGCGAGCTGCATTCTGTACGTGGCAGTCGTTGTGTACTCCTCGGTGCACCAGATTACGAGGTCATCTGCATAGAGGGCTGCTTGGATCCCATTGGGCAGCTCTGCTACAATGTCATTGATGAAGAGTATGAACAGAGTAGGTGATAATACTCCGCCTTGTGGCACCCCTTGTCTCAGCAATACATTCCGTCCAGATTGTCCATCCACCAGCACCCTAGCTCTGCGATTGTGTAGGTATGACTTGGTCCATCGGAACATGTTGCCACCGATGCCTGTGCGCCGGAGCTTCACGAGGAGGCCATCCTTCCACACCTTGTCAAATGCTTTCTGCAGATCGATAAAGGCAGCTAGCATCACCTTCTTGGCTTGAAAAGTGTCCTCTATGACCTGTGCAAGATGTGTTGTTTGATCTTCTGTGCTCCTGTATCTTCTGAATCCGGCCTGCTCTGAAACTATAATGTTCTCTGACTCCAGGTACCACTGCAACCGCTGGTTGATGATGCGCTCCATGGTCTTGCATATGCAGCTTGTAAGACTGATAGGACGGTAGCTCAGCACTTTCGTCTTGTTCTTTCCTTTTTTCAGAATAGGAGTCATTCTGGCTTCCTTCCAGCACTGAGGAACCTCTCCATTGGTCCAACTGAGATTAAAGATGTCTAGCAACTTGCGAAGAGATGCATTACCAAGGTGTTGGATCATTTCATTCGTAATGCCATCTGGCCCGGGAGATTTCTTCTTTTTCAGTTGGCGGATAGCCTTCTTCAGTTCTGTTAAACTAATGTCAACTTTCATTGCATCGTGAGTGTTGGTGTCTGTTCTTTCCTTTTGCTCTTTTCTAACCTCCCTTTGACGCATTCGTGGTATAGAAATGTTGCTTTCTTTTGCATATGCCTTCGCAAAGGCATCTGCTGCCATCTTTCCTGTCAGTGTTTGTCCATCTTCTTCAAGAGTAATCTTCTCTCCCCTGACACCCTCATCATTGAGTGCTTTAGTCAGTCTCCATAGTTTTGTGGTGTCTCTCTCTAAATTAAACCCTGCCGTCTTTTCCCTCCAGCTTCTTCTTTTGGCCTCCAGCTTGGTCTTTAGATACCTGGCTTTAGTTTGTTGTAGCGTGAAGTGGTTTTCATGACAGGGATTACCCTCTGCATCTTCTCTGGCCTTGTCTAGTTTATCATGTGCTGCTTGCAGTTCTGTTGTCCAGTAGGGGCGGTAGTTTTTCCTGAACCCTCGAGGAATCGCTTCATTGGCAGCCTTGAGGATACTTGAATTAAATTCCTTGACCACATTGTTGATGTTTCTCCCTTCTACTGCTATATTATGGGTAAGCTCATTGGAATGAATGCCGAACAGACTCCAATTTGCCTTTTTGTAGTTCCACCTTGGATGTTGAGGTGAACTGGTCGAAATACTTCCAGAAAGAGAGAGGAGGACTGGGCGGTGGTCGCTTCCTCCTAACTGCGATCCGACCACTCTACTAAGGTTTCTGTGAATGTCTTCTGTACAAAATGCCAAGTCCGGCGTTGTTGTCGAGTGCCATCGGCGCGAGTAGAAGGTAGGCTGATCTGTGGGATCGTTGACAAGTAAAAGGTGCTTTTCATCTTGCCATGCTTCAATGTCTTCTCGTTTATCAAGTGTTCTGTATCCCCAGCTCTGGGACTGGCTATTAAAGTCTCCCGCAATGAGGAAGTGGCAGTCCTGGACCTGGATTGTGTCAAGTGAGAGATTCTTGTCATTAGGGCAGTAATAATTGACAATTTCAATCACAGAGTTGCTGGTTGTTACCTTGATCTTGATATATTCTGCCTCTTCCATAAAGGTTTTGATCTGGCTGGCGTTCACGCTGTTTCGGACCAAGGTCATCACCCCACCTTTCTTTCTTCCTCTTCGATCACACCGGAAAATCTGGTAACCTCTGATCTTAAATGGTTTTCCTTCTTGCAGGTGTGTCTCTTGAATGCAGCAGATATCAATGTTGTTTTCGTACAGGAACTGTTCGAGCTCTGATTTCTTGTTGGTAACCCCTTCTGCATTCCAGTGCATGATGTTGATACTGGGGTTCTCTTTGGGTTTGGTGTTCTCTTTCCGTTGGCCAGTAGCTCTCCATCCTCGTCCCCTGGCTCCACAAGACGAGTTGATGGGACCTCCAGTAGCTGAGGGTGGGCTCCTTCGAGGCATGGAGCCCGGTGCTGCACCTGCCTGGCGGATCCTCACAGGGCGAGCACCATTTCGATTGATTCGATCTCCAAGTGTAATTTCATTAGCGTTGTGCATAATGCTCTGGTTAGCCCCTCCAAATGTCTGGATTGACACCCAGTGGGTTACACCCCTGCGCCACGTTGAGGCCGAGCATATAGTCTTAAACAGGGGGAGCATTAGATATGACCATGGCCTTTTATATTTTTACGGGAGTCCAAATGTTTTTTCCTATGGCGGCCATATTGGATAAATCCAAGATGACCGCCATCCCGAGTACGGCCGTACAATAACTAAAAAGGCCAAAAAATAGTAGAATGATAAATAAGTGACTTTTTAGGAGTTATTGAGTGTGGAGAATCCATTTCCGCTGTTATTTTGTCAATTGTAGGTCCTTGTCGTGTAATAAGGTCACATTCATGGCCTTGGTCAAAAATGCATGTTTTTTTTCATAAAATCACTGTGTACAGCATTATGGTACTAGCATCTTATCCTAACAGTGCCGCGCCTATTTCATTCTTCATGGGCAATATCAATCACTAATTGGGTTCAATCTGGCAGTGATGCTTCAGTTGGTACTAGGGAAAAGATCGCGTGCACTCGTTCCCAGCTCCTGACATTCAATACTGTGAAGTATGCACCTTCATCAAACAATGCAGTAATCCACTGTAGTAAGGAGCGTGAAACTCCATTTCTGCCCTACCATGAAATCAAGCACCAGATAAAGAATTTCCGTAGCGTTGCGCTGTCTGTATACGGCGCACTGACGATGGGGTGTGTCTACCATTTTACACCTTCTGTCTTCACAATACATGGCGTAGATAACCTGAGCAACAATAACACAGGTAACTGGTCATGTGGAGATTTCCATGGAACATGCTTTGCTGTGTCTAATCACTTCTTGCACGATAACTCTGGTGTTAGTCAACTGGGACTCATACTTCATCATTAACATGTCAAAACCCAATTAACCTGATAGCTACCTGATTGGCAAAATAAATTGGTGAAAGAAAGGTCTGACAAACCGACAGTTAAGACCCCGGTGATAAAGAAAAAGATGATGCGTGGGTATCACATGTTGTGTGAGTGTTGGAATAGGGTGAGCTGGAAAAGCGTGATGTAGTCACATGTGTTGGTTTCAACTCACAGCTCATACAGGATACAGCTATAAAGCCCAGGGAAGAGATCAGTATCCTCTCCTTATTTCCTCGATCTATGATCATAAAGCCTAGGATGGAAATAGTGAAGGAAAATACTGAGTTCATCAATGGCGGCCAGATCCCTGTCCTTGGTACCGATCAGCCACTCTACGTCATTGGCACACAGCTGCATTGGCACATTCTCGACATCTTGGGCAAGGATATATTTTTCATGCAGATGTGAGTCTTGCATATTGATGACAAGTGCAGCTGATGTTGGCCAAGGTACATGTACTACGACACTGCTCTAGCTCAAGCAGACGTCTTCTGAGGTCATGCTCTGTCTGGTCTCAATGACCAACACATCAAGTATATTCATTTCTCTCAGTCTGCAGATGTTCCCATGTTCAAATATTGGTCGTTAGTGATCGAGCTTGAGCTATTGATTTGTAGCTTTGTGCACTCATTGACAAAGGGTGACTTCCTTCTCTATGTCCAGATGGGTGATGATGCTTTTGTTCTTTGTCCTGAACCACTTCAACTACACACTCTGGTTTTGAGTTCATGCCAGCGACAGGTTTGAGCTAGCTGTGGATCAACTGGTAGTGCACCTCAAGGGAAATTACACCATCCAAAATTCCACGCACAAATTCAGCCTCATTGCAAATGATGAATCCCATAATCAGATGAACAAAGTAGTCCAAGGGCAATGGTGCAGCCTCTGCTATGATGACATAGATGCCATAGTATTGTATATAATGATTGCATCAGAATGATTGAAGAGTTCTAGAGTGTTCATAAACTTCTTGCAGCCGTAACTGGTCACCATGAAGAGGCAAGTAGCTTGGAGTGTAGGTTTCTGAAGGACGCGCAATCTTTTATGAAGGTGGTGACTGCATTGGACAACCCTTTCCTAGCAATGTGTAACAAGTTCATTGTTCCGGATATGAATCGTGAGGTAGCCATGTTCCCCTCATAAATTAAGGAAGTTGGCCAAGCCCTTCATTGAGGAATACGTATGGACGTGGCTAGACAATGTAACGGTGCCACTGTCAGAGAGAAAACACATGTTCACGTTCGCCAACCATCCTGATTACCTAAGGAATGCAGGCAAAGTCGGTATGCAAAATACCGTGCTCATCACACAACTCTCTTCAGTCACGTCCAGACCAGGATTTGGGTGAATTCTTCAAATTCGAGAACCAACGAGAGCCTCCTCTATCAGACAAAACTTTACACCAAATTAAATATCCTCACGTGTGTCAACACGCCAAATGGTCGCGCTAATCCACCCATACAAGTGACTGCCATCATCCACATAGTGCATCTGATCAGAGGGACAAGATTCGCTAAGTATGTACACCTTCAGATTTTGCCTTTCCTGTAAGCTCAGATGAATACCAGGTTTGAACGTATCAATGCAGTCTGGAACAGTTACCCTGAACAAAGCTTAAAATCAATGACACAGTGGCATGGGTCAAGTACGCGTACTCAACTAGAACCAGATGGTGACAGCTGCACTTCCATCCCCCAAAAGGACTAAAATCGGGAAAAGAACATGATAACATAGGGAATAAATTCCCCAAGATCAAAACCCCCTAAAACGTCTCTCATTTATCGTTCTACTGCTTTTGCCTCTCAAGTTATTGCACCACCATCTTGGATTTTTCCTGATCTCGGCGTGGCTCCCATGAAAAATCAACATGTCATGGCTGTGTCTACTCTGGATCCAAAAATGGTGCTTATGGTTCGATCTGAATAATTATATAACTATTAACCCCCCCCCCCCCCCCCCCCCCAACTAAAAAGTATTATACGCAAACGGAGGGGAGTGATTATGTGGAAATTTACTCTGTAGACATCTTAATCTTTTGACATGATCATATGTGCTTGTTGCATTTTGGTGCAGAAATACTAGGTGGCGTAATGATTATGACAACATCTTACACGCCACTTAGCTGAGTATGACATCATATGACGTCAAATCATCGATGGATATTCTGGAAAGCAGAATTAGTTACATCAGAAATAAATTAAGATGTTTCCAAAACAACAACAGAAACCTGATTTAGTGAAATTTTGAACGCAGTGTAAGAAATGATTTGCTGAATATTTTGAACATAATTGGATCGGAAGACATTTCTGCGGTTTGTTCACGATAGTCAGCAGCATATTATAGGATATAATTGAAGTTATTTGTGTGCAGTATTGTAGAAGATATATAGCTATGACAAAAGATCTGAAACATTAGCTTAATCATGCATATTGTGGTTAGATATACAGAGAATTCATCCCAGGTGAGTGGTGTGTGATAAGATTTCTTTTACCCACTGTTAATCTGTTATTTCTATTGACTTTACGCTGAAAAGCAGACATGTTTCTGATCAACGTTCGCTCCATATCCCTCAAATGTCACCTCTTTAGCGGAAATGAATTGAGCGTAAATTGCTTTCTGTTAGAGATGATATTGATTTGCGTACGCACAGGGAATTAGCATTGTTAAGTAATGATGCTTGTTGAGCATAATTTTCTTCACACACACACACGCACGCACGCACGCACGCACGCACACACACTGTAACATAAAATAGCTACTAAGAGCAGGCTTTTTTTCGATAATAATTTAACTCTGCGCATTTCAGATCCTCATCCTGGCTTTAAACCCTTTAACAGTCAGAGGCCAAAAATGGCTTCTGTAGTGGTCATGAGAAATGTCCATTTGCAGACCAAGAGAAGATTATTTTTGAAAATTTACAATTGGAATGACTGGCTCGATAACTGAACCAGTCATTCCTGTGGTACAGTTCCCAAAATAGTATTCTCTTGGCCAGCAAATGGACATTCAAAATTTGGCTTCTGTAACTATAGAAGTATCTGATCAGGTTACTGTATGCTAATGACTGGTACTTTATTATCCGAACTGTTGAAGAAAGTGGTAGAAATACCAGTAACCTGCCATCATTAGGTTTCTGCAGAACTTCCATGTTGCATAGCGTATTTATGTGCAATGGAATCAGGTGCCTGTCCTGTATCTGGTTACGCAGAAGACTCGCAATGAGTATTAAGATCAGTTTCCTTAAACCAGATAACTCGATCTATCAATCTGTTATGACATATAAGATCTTCTCTTGCTTTTTAAATTGTGAATCAAATTTGATGTTGTGATTTGAAGCCATGGTACTTCTAGATGATGTGCCTATCCTGATAGTGCTTGCATGTTACCCGTTTCACTGTCATGTAAAATAATAGCTTCGGGAATTTCCCGCAGTGAGCCGATCTCACTTAATTTCCTGTCTGATCCATTGATTTAATAAGATAACATTCATTTGCATGAGAATGTTCCTAATAATACGTATTTAACGATTAAGTCGGCAAAAACAGCTTCTGCACTGGTCGCCTAAAAATGTCCATTTGTAGATCAGGTGAAGACTATCTTTGAAATTTTACCACTGGAATGACTGGCTCGATAACCGAGCCAGTCATTCCAGTGGTAAATTAAAAAAAATTAGTGTTCAATTTATCTTCAAATGTGTATTTTGTATAAGAAAATTAGACAAAATTTAGTGTTAAAGGATTACGTGGTGAAAAGATCTGCGCTTTCTGACATTATGCCAATAGACATACATAAGCTTATAGACTTTAACCCTATGATGGTCAAATTTGGTCAAGAAAATAACAAATCTGCCTATTGAATGTCCATTTATAGGCCAAGAGAATACAATTTTTAAGAAGTTATCACTGGAATGACTGGCTCGGTTATCGAGCCAGTCATTCCAGTGGTAAATTTTCAAAAACTATATTCTCTTGGCCTGTAAATGGACATTCCACAAGACCATAACAGAGTCCGGGTTTGGCCGGCATGACCATTAAATGGTTAAATGTGTGTGTTATATTAGCACCACGGATTGACCTCCTGCGATAAGCCTATCCCTGATCTTTCAAAGATTCAAACATTTGATCTCTGTTATTATTGTGTAAAATTATTTCAACATCTCTTCCCCCTCCCCTTCCCTCCACTACCCATTCCCACCTATTCCCACCTGCTCCAATCAACTTAATCAGTAATGACAGAGCAATCATAAGCCTACAGCCACATTTCTGGACTCCATGTGTGCTCCGCACAAATTGGCCCATCAATATTGAGTTACTGACAAAATGAGTTCTTGGATGAATAAAAAAGGTGATATTTCAATGACAGTGCCTTGTGGATAATCAGGGATGTGTGGACTGATCGATGGCTTTAAACCATTGTGTATTGGGTTTCTTATGGTGTATGGATTACTCAGCGAAAAATAATATTCTTATCCTGGGTCAAATCATGTTTTTACCAGGATGATTGTGCGAGCTGGGTGTAGGTGTGGTTGGAGTGTGGGTGGTGCGTAATTTGGTTTGCATTACAGTCCAGAGTTATCGCACCGATTAAAGATTTTGTGTACCAATTAAATAATAGTCAATTTGACCATGGGCAAAACACGGTCGACCATCGTCGATGACTTGATGCATATTTTAAATCTCAGTCAGTACCATGCTCAAAACAGTCGGCCATGGTCAACATTCACCGCAGTCAGATTTTGACAATATTCAAGGTTGACCATGGTCAAACCATGGTTGACCATTGTAGTATAGGGTTGACCATGATACCATGGTCAAGATTTTGCAGCCGGTAACTCGTGCTAGACTAAACAGATCTGAACCAAATTCCGGATTTAAATTAATATTATGGAGACGGAGGTTACATTCGTGTTCCATTAGTTTCCGTCAGTATTCGTCTGAGCTATTGCCCTTGAAAATATAAACTTTGTTAATTTGGCCATGTCTGACTAAACAGATTTGCATCAAATTCAGAATTTAGATTAATAGTATTAAAGACAGACATCAAGTTCCCATTTCATTTCTTTGTGTCACTATTTGCCAGAGTTATCACTCTTAGAAAATACAAACTTAATTTGATTTCATCCCCTTACAACAAGCAATTTAATGTAAGCACATATATTAGTTATATGGAGCAGGCAAGTGAATGCCCAAATTCCTTACATTTCATTTCAACAAGAGCGGGAATCGAGGCATTTGTATTGCTTGCAATGGCGTGTTAAATTGTGAAGCATCTCTCTAATTGTGATTTAAACTTGGATTATCCAAGCATTTTATTTAAATGCTAATATGTCTTCTATTAGAATAAAATAACTCAAAGTGTACCGATCTATAAAAAGTCCCATAATTGGACAACCTATGGATATTGTATGAGTTTTACAAGGGTCTGTACCACAAAATCTTTCAAATAATCTACCTCTCATACAACCTACAACATGAAAATCCCCTTTGAATAATCATTTGAAATGCACTGCTTAACAGCTTTCAGTCCTGGTACTCTATTATAGTCCCACTCATTCTAGGCCGCAATTCTAGTGAGAGAAATCGAAAACTGTTAATCATTTGCAAAAATAGGGAATATTGTAAATGGGTATTTATTGATGATTAGAAAGGACGACCTAGATTTGTTGTTGATGATTATGATGTTAGAATGAGCGAGCGTACGATACTGGTGAGTTCGGTGACAAGATAGTGATAAAAAAATTATATGCACATGGAAAAATTGTGTAGGATTTACTATTTTGTGCGGTATGTGGCTAGATTACAAAAATGAGAAGCGTCTAATGTTATCACAACTAAATCTGGGTACATGTTTGGTGAAATTCTCATATATTCTCAAAAAGACTTTCGAAGAAAAATAAGTATGACACCTGCCGGTTATTTGAAGAAAGAATTTGTTTGAGAATTATTGCTGCCTTATGCTTCTATGAAAGTGTTTACAAAAAAATGTACTTAGTCGTATTGTGTCTATCCATTATTGAGACTGGCATTTTGTACAGGTGCTAAGATGGAATACTGCTTGCCTGCTTGCCTGCTTGCCTGTTTGCCTGCTTGCCTACATGAGTTTGCTGCTTAAACCTGTAAACCTTGAATTTATTCAAGATAGTTTAACCGAGCCAGTCATTACAGTGGTAAATTTTCAAAAATACTCTTCTTTTGGTCTGCAAATGGACATTGCTCAAGACCACTGCAGAAGCCGTTTTTGGCTGATATGAGAGTTAATGCGTTAACCGTTTAACACTGAATGAAGCCCGCCAAAATGGATTCTGCAGCCCTCTTGAGAAATGGCCATTTGTAGACCAAAAATATATTTGTGAAAATTTATCACTGTAATCCCTGGCTCGATAACCGATACATTCATTCCAGTGATGGATTTTCAAAAAAACCGACTGCTCTTGGTCTGTAAATGAACGTTTTATATGAGAAAAATGTGATTTTCTTGAACAAATTTGAGCCTTATATGGTTAAGAAATTTGTCACAGTGGAAAATGAGACCTAATGTTTCTGATACAAGAAGACATAAATTACAAATGAACGCCCCGCATGTGGCCCGGCATGTGGCCCATATGTCTTGGAAATTTATCAATAATAATGATGACGGAGAACCAGTTGCCATGTGTAAAATTGATCACTCATTCATAGTGGAATATATAGTTTTGCTGCTGTAGTCAGGTTAATGATTACTGTTGTTAAGATTTAACCATTTTACCACCGCAGATAAAAGACGACAATTTCTCGATGATGTAAGAAATATTTTGTCGAATATTTTGAATTTGATTTGGTGGCTCGCTCACTCAGTTGCTGCTCAATGTCAGCAATAAAAAGCTCCCAGGCAAATTAGTTTCAAAGTATTCAACAGCTTTCCTGTATAGTTATAGTCTTGAATTTGAGACACTGGAACTTCAAGGGTTAACCCTGAAGCTGGCCAAAACCATCCTCTACAGTTCCAGTAAAATTGATTTCAAAGTATTCAAGAGTTGTCGTATATGGTTGTCTTGAAAATGAGATATGGGGAATTCGTCTGTGAAATGTTTAATTTGGTTGATATAAGCCTCACTAGTTGTTTATTTATGTTACTGTTTTTATTACCCACCAAGCTAGAGACATGGGTATATAAGTCTCAACATGGAGAGCTTCTTGTTGTTGTTCTTAAGACAGTTTGGAATAACTCTGGTCCTACTGGAGGGGTCGTTTCAAAATTTGGAGGGAAGTATGCCCGTGGGGTCCTGAGCGGGTATGCCAATTTTTGGGTTTAAAACACAGCGGCAACAGCTTTTAGCAACAGTTTATAAAATAAAATAAAATTTAAGCCTGAAGGTGGCGCCCGTCTGTCGCCCGTCTGTGAACCTCTGCTTTAAAACACTACTCCTCATTAACCACTTGACCGATTTCAACCAAATTTGCCTGGAGGACCCTATAGTCATAGGGTCCAGAACCTCCATTCAGAATTTTGATTCCTCAGTTTTTTTTAGTAAAAATCTTATATTTTGTTTAAAAATTTACCAGAACAGGTCAAAATGCTTCTCCTTACCATTTTGACCAATTTCAACCAAATGGTCGTAGTCTCCTGAACTTCCATTCAGAATTTTGATTCATCAATTTTTTGGGTGACAATCTGAGATTTTATGAAAATTTTACTGGAAATTGTCAAATTGCTTTTTCTCCTTACCACTCTGAGCGATTTCAGCAAAATTTGGGTGAAAGGACCCAATGGTGTAGGGTCCGGAAATTTACTGGAAATGGTCAAAACGCTGCTTCTCCTTAGTTGCTTGACATCTTTCAACCAAATTTGGCTAGAGTGATCTTATCGAGGTAGACTAGAATTTCTATTCAGAATTTTGATTGGTCAATTTTTTAGGTGGCCATCTTGGATTTTCTGAAAATCATCCATCATATCTATTTAAATGCAAATGATTCAAATGCTAATGGTCCAGGTGAGTGCCACAGGTCCTTGGGCCTATTGTTCAATAACTCTAATGGTGCCAGCTTTTCCGAACTTGGTTGTGTGTGTCTGTGGGGTCCCAGACGTATGCCAATTTTACAGGTAAAAAAAAACAACGCAACAGCTTTCAGCAACATTGTTTCCAAATTAGACACTTGACCTTACGGTGGCCAGACTGAAAAATATATCAATTGACGTGGGTATTGGACAAATTTGTCCTTGTTTTATTAACCCTTTCATGGTCAAGAATTTTTGCTTAGTGAATGTATATGTATCTTTGCAGACCTGAAGAGAGACTTTTTCAAAATTTATCATGGGAATAACTGACTCCCTTATCAAGTCAGCTGATCCAGTGGTAAATTTACAAAACCATCCTCTTTTCGACTGCAAATGTACATTTCTTGACATGAGTGAGTTGCACATGCCATTTTTGACCTGCTCGGTTGCTAATAGGAAGGTTCCTGACAAATTAATCTATGTAAATTAATGCTTTCAACAGCAAATCCCGAAAAAAGTAAATTCTTTACGATGCATAGCATATCATTCTGTTAAATAGTTTAAAATTAATATGACTAGAAGCTGTTGCTGCTGAAGGCAGGATTGGCTTCCTGTCATATTAATGTCAAAATATTCAACAGCTTTCCTGCCATGAAAATTAAATACCGGGAATTTATTAGTGAAAGTGTTAAACACACTTGTTCTGACATTCTCGTTGTATCTTCATGTATGTGTCTATGATTGTAAAGGTCAGTGTTTGGTTTCGTTAATCCGCTTTCTGTTTTTTGTGCTAACGGATTTAACCCTTTCACGCTGAATCCGGCCATAACAGGCCTCAAACTGTGCTCATTTTGCATGCCCAGTTGCAGGTAAACTGAAGACTATTTTTGAAAATTTACCACTGGAATGACTGGCTCGGTTACCGAGCCAGTCATTCCAGTGGTAAATTTTCAAAAATAGTCTTCTTATGGCCTGCCAATGGACATTCAATAAGGAAATGTTTGGATCTTCTTGACCAAATGTAGACATTAAAGAGTTAAACGCGTCGGAACATGCTTCATGCATAAAATATAAGCTTCAGTGATCTGTGATATTGTTCCACATGGTATTGGCCAGAGAGAACACGGCTTTCTATGACTTTAACCTGGGATATTATCTGCATGTATTTGATGTCTGTTGTCTGAGGTGATTGTCAGGGGATTCACACATGCGATCTTATCATTCGTTGATTTTGCTATGCGTCTGTTTGAATTGTTCATACGAGTCCATTAAGCTCGCGCATTGTTTTTGAGCCAAGTCAAGAGGTAATAGAAGGATCTGAAACTGTCACTCGAGTATCTGACGTCATAATCAAATATGTCACATGGTAGCTGATGTCACAATCAAGACGCCGTAGCTAAGCCATGAAAACAGAAAAGTCTGCTTGTGAGATTACGTGATTAAATCGAAAATCGCAATTATTTTTTAAATCGTGAGTTTTTTTGATTAAAAATTAAATAATTGAATAATCGTGAATAATTTCTACTGCCTAAAATGTTTCAAAGCTACCTTTTAATTACTCTTTGATGTGATCGATCGTGAAAATCTACATTTTGCTCAACAAATGTATGCAATCTGTGGAAAGCATCGAGCCAGGCATTCCAGTGATGGATTTTCAAAAATAGTCTTCTCACGACCTGCAAATATGCATTCTGGGTAATTTGTACCCATGCTGGTTAATCGAGTAATCACGATTATTCTTAAAGGAGAACTAACTTCATATCGTAATAGTTATTCAGGTGATCTAACACCTCATTCTAAAACTATACGTAGAATATTAAGCTTGTTATCATGCCGCTAAAGAAAGATATCCAGTACGTTTCTAAAGCCTATGAAGGCTGTTATGTTTTGCTTTCGAACCAATCAGAAAAAACCCTAGCGTATCTGCCTCGGTCTAATGCACTCAGTCATAGCGGTGCTACATATAGTTTGACAATGTGATATAAAAGCAAGCATACAGGTAAGCCATAGGCAGCAACAACTTCCGATCAAATTATTTTCCAAATATTCAACAAGATGAGTTTTGCATACCGTAAAGTTCCATATATACTGCGCTATCATGCATAGTGTGCACCCCTAAATTTGACCAAAATCAGCCTGAAAAAAACCCCTTGTTTTCGTGTATAGCGTGCAGTAAGTTCGAGAGACATGTGAACGAAGACTGGTAACAAAAAATCACTGACTTATATGTCAAATATGCTTTCCTTTTAAAATCCAGTTTGTGGCGTGCGTTAATCTGTTGTTTAATCACGGGAATATCATTTGCCTACACTTTTACGAAATGTTTGTATTAAACTTTATTTAACAATATAAAAATAAAAATATAATCCGGTTAGAATCCGAATCTTTGACAGCTGTGCCCTTTAATCTTAACCTGTCAATCATAATCCTGCCCACCGATTGGTCGGTAAACATTGTGCCGTTTTTCCTTTCTATATCTATATAAATGCTAGATTGCCTTCGGAAACGTCAGCTCTATCATTTTTTTTACGCATTTATGTCTGTATCTGTGCAGCAATTTTATGGATTTTAAACATCTCTAATAATAAATTAGAACAAATTACACGAAACAATGGCGTTGTAAAAAAGTTGAATGATGTTTTATTTGATCATTTTACAACACAATATGGTATTTAATATAGGTATAACACAATATTTAGACAGTAGTAAGACATTTCAACGATCCAGTTGAGGTAGTACCATTATAGACATGATTCTCGGCTGATTCCCGATCCATAAAATCATATTTTGAGCTCTGAATATTGCGATTCTGATGAAAAATTCTGATGAAAAAAAATGTGACAAATATTTATCCTTGTATATAGTGCGCAGTAGCTTTTTATAACATGTAATTTGAGCAAAAAAGTGTGCAATATACACAGAATTTTACGGTAATAAAAGATGTAATGCATTGGCGCTTACATGAAATCACACACTATTGCTTGAGTAGACAAAATGTTGGTGATTAACTGTTCAACATTTACGTGATATTACAAAGCAGATAATTGTGAACCAGATAAGGGAATGTGACAGGATCTGAACGATATGGAATCTATAAACTATCATCTATCAGTACAATACAACATTTGAGGTGAGCTTAACATCGCTATAAATAATCGATCGCGATCGCTCAAAGCAATATTCGCACAAACCTAATATATATATAGTCTTTGATAACTTTACAATTTAATAAACATTCTCTTAATTAGTTGGAAACTAATTTTAGTGGGAGATCTTACTGCCATAGGCAGCTGAATCAAATTTTCCAGTCAAGTTAGTTTCAAAATATACAACATCTTATACCTATATAAAGTGTATATATGGTACCTTGAAATTTTGATTCTGGGAAATCAGATTTCAAAAGTTTCAAATCGATTCCAATGCACTAAAAAAATTGGGCAGAGCTTAGCTAGTTATGCCCCGCTAATCCTTTGGAGTCCTGGACTTTTTTTCCGTAAGGGTAGTTACCAAACTAAAAATCTGGAATTCTGATGCAGTCTTTCTCATTAATACTAAAATTAAGGTAGCATTGACTCAGAGCTATGAATTATGGGGGTCCCATGCCAGATTCTGTGGGTATTTGTCTTCAAAAACTTATACAATCAATTATTATTTAATAATCATACAAGATTTCTGATGTCCCATAGCACCCACTGCCACTACTGTTGGGGGTCCCTCAAAAGGACCGTAATATGAGCACCCCTGGTGGTACGCTGTGTTATTTCTTGACGGATTTACAACAAACTTGATCCATGTCAGACCGATCATATAGGTATCTAATATCTGATACAGCTACGGATTTGTGCGTGTTTTAATGCAAGCGAGTATTGGAGATGGCAGCAATTAACCCGTTAACTCTCATATCAGTCAAAAACAGCTTCAGCAGACATCTTGAGAAACGTCCATTTGCAGATCAAAAGAAGACTATTTTTGAAAATTTACAACTGGAATGACTGGCTCGATAACTGAGCCAGTCATTCCAGTGGTAAATTTTCAAAAATAGTCTTCTCTTGGTCCGCAAATGGATATTTTATATGAGAAAATTTAAATTTTCTTGAACAAATTCGAGGTTTAAAGGGTTAAGACTATTTCAATATATGGTAACAGTTGTGCATCAATGAACATTGATGAAAGTTGTAAATAATCTTAAACATTAAACATTAAATTTGTATATTAGTCCTATAAAAATTTCCATGATATGAATGCGGGTCAACACTTCTAAAAATATTCACCACCCCGCAGAGTGATGATAATAAACAATGGGAGGTAACTCTGTCCGATATCTAGGTGTGTACTAGTGATACATATGATAAATCGTAAAGTTCTCTCAGGAATTTGAACGCACATATTTAACTCAGCATGAGATGTATTATAATTGATTGTCGCATCCCTGAACTTTGACATTGATGATCCAGCCGTGTTATCATCAGTGGCACCACAAAGCAATTGTAATAATACAGTGAAACCTGTCTTATGTGACCACTCTTATGGAGCTACAATAAAACCTGTCTTATTTGTTTGTGCCTCTATCTCAATTTCGCAACTTAAAAAATTATATTAATTTATATGGAATGGAATCATCATATGTTAAGATTTATTTCGTTTCATTGCATATATGCTCACAGTTTAAGCCTCTAAAAGTGTATAATTTAAACAATTTTATTTTCAGAAATTTTCCCGTGAATATTCACCTTTAAAAGGGTTACATGAACATCAGTCATCGTTGAATTATGATTATGGAAAATGTTACATCTGGTAAATTTTACGTTAATGGTGCTACTTTGGTAGTGGTAAATATTTATGATAATTATTGCATGAAGATCCCTGTCCTCTCAGCGGGATAACCAGCACATCACAAGAGTAGTTTCAGTGTGGCTTCTCAAAATCTTAACTTTAACACTTTAACCCGCAAATTTGTTCAAGGAAATTGCAATTTTCTCATAAGAAAATGTAGATTTGCAGAAGAAGCGAAGATTATTTTTGGAAATTTATGGATAGATTGACTGGCTCGGTTCTCAGCCAGCCATTCCAGTGGTAAATTTTAAAATAATTGTCTTCTTGTTTTGCAAATGGATATTTCCAAAGAACACTGCAGAAGTTGGGGGTTTTTTAGCCATCAAACCGTTTACAGAGTAAGTTGTAGAAATACTGGTGTAAATGTTTGAAACAGTGTCACTGAAAGCTGTTTCTGTCTTTAATTGAAACACCTTTCTGCAGCGCTGATGCCACGCTAAAACACTATTTAGCACATCAAAGAAAATGAAAGTTAGAAATCAGACATTTTTGTCGTACAAATCAAATAAATGTTTTTAGAAGCTTAGGCAGCAACAGCTTCCAGGCAAATTAGTTTCAAAATATTCAACCAAATATTTCCTATGTCAGCAAAAAGGTTGTACGGGTCTATAGCACTGAAAGCGTTAAATAATACCTGCATCTAAATTTGATCAGAAGTCTTAATATCCCACCACTTTGCTATATTATATATGTGCGCTTATATATACATGAGTGTGTGATGTGACGGTGAGGCAGGGGGCAGAGGGGTTGTGGGGGGGGGGAGTGCTGTAGAAGTTGCTTCATATTTCATACATATATATATATATGCTGGCTGTATGGGTGGTGCTGCTGTTCAACTTGAAGTGTCTACCTGTTCTGTCAGCGTTACTGAATCTAGCAGTAGTTACATCTGGATCTACCTTGGATACACCTTCACATTATCACTTGATGTTTCGATATAAAGAATTTTGATGAAAATGTTAAAAGCGTAATCTTTTAAAATTAACCATTTAGAGAAACGGCTTCTGCAGCGCGCTTGGGAAATGCCCATTTACAAAAGTCTGCAAATGGATATTTTCTTAGAGAAAATTTTAATTTTCTTGAACAAATTTGAGTGTTAAAGTGTTAATAGTGAATGTAATCCTTGATGATCTGCACGAGAAGGAACTTATTTATACCTGTTTGTTGTGTCATTGGATTAAGGTGAAGAGATCATAGATGTAAGTAAATTGATTTTCACTGAATTTAAAGCAATGCAGGTAGGAGTTTGTGTTACCTGATCGGTTTTGTCGTATGTTATATAACATCCGTCTGGACTTATCCTTATATTGCTAAGGACAATTTATCCATTCATTCATTTGTTTTCATTTATATTCAGTCATGTTCAATAATTCATAAGTTTAATTATATACAGTCAAACTATTTTGAAAACCACCCAAGGAAGAATCAAAAGGACTAGTCTCGTGAGGCAGGTTGTATCTTAGTTTTAAACATTCAAATTTATTGTTTGATTGGATTTAAAAATTAAAGAAAATGAGCTCTAAAATGCAGAGGTGGTGTATATAGAGCACATTTAACTATTAAAGCTCATCATTGTCTTCATTGTCAGCGTCATCATTGTCATCATCACCACTACCGCCACCACCATCATCATGATCATTCATCATCGTCATGACCACCACCACTGCTGCCGGTGTCACAAACATCATCATCAGTGCCGCTGCCGTTCTGATACCAACATCATCATCACCACCACCGCTGCCGCCAATGCTGCCACCACTATCATCATCATAATCATCACCATCGCTGCCACCACCACCATCATCATTATTATCATCATCATCACCATCACTGCCGCCACCATGACCATCATCATCATCATCATCATCATCATCATCACTGCCACCACCACCATCATTATTATCATCATCACGACCACTGCCACCATCACAACCACCACCATCATCATCATCATCACCACCACCATTGCCGCCACGACCACCACCACCATCATCATCATCATCATCATCATCACCACCATTGCTACCACGACCACCACTACCATCATCATTATCACCACCACAATCATCATCATCATCATCATCATCATCATCATCATCATCATCAACAATAATTACCAATACAGACAGGTACAGTCTCTCTTTTACTTATTGCTTGTTCCATTGATTCTCATTTAACACTTACAGACAAAAAAAACGACACATTCTTTATGACACAGGCAATATTCTATTTAATATTTTCAAAGTAATTTTACTGAGCACTGTTGCTGCCATATATTTAACTTCTTGTATATAGCTTACAGTCTTGAAATTGAGACATTGTAATTTCAAGGTGTATTAATGGTTAATCCATTTCGTATTTAACCCCGGGGCATCCAGGCAGGTAGATTAATCCAATAATAAATGCAGGTGCCACAATAGAGAGATGATGATGATGTCATTACAAGATGGCTTTCACTGTCTAACTGCTGCAATTTAAGCAAGAAGACCATAATTTCAATGGGCAATAACTGAACCTGCTGAATATTTTGAAAATAATTTGACTGAAAGTTGTTGGTGGCACCAACAACTTTCAGTCAAATTGTTTTCAAAATATTCAGCATATCCGGAGTTAAACGCTGTGGAAAACTTAGTCTGCATAAATTCAGCAGATGGATGGTTAATGATATGATGAATACATAATCACTAAATAAATAAGTGTGTTCTGTGAATTATAGACCTGGCTGTTTACCTGTGACTGTCAGATAGATCAAGATCTCAGCTCGTTAGCCATTACGCATATACCTGTGATTGCATTAATAGACATCTGTTTTAGGTATACGTTCTAGAAAAAAACCCGGAACACTATCAACAAGTAGATTTGCTGAATTCTGTAATGTACGTCCGTGGGATGATGGGAATTTATAAATAAGTAAAAATAGATCCGTTATTAAGCTGCCAATCTCGCTTCATTACCCTCGCCCTCTAATGGGAAGATGGTATCGCTATCGGGTTTGTCTATCTGCCTGCATGCCTGCCTGTCTGTCTGCCTGCCTGTCTGCCTGCCTGTCTGCCTGCCTGTTTGGCTTTCTGTCTGTTTGGCTTTCTGTCTGTTTGTGTCCAAAGGTGTATTTTGAAAACTCCTGATGTGACTTGGCTCAAATTTGAACACAATGAAGAAACTTGCGGTGCAAGAGACATTGGCCATGTTCCAGATAAAGTAAGCCTGATCCAGATCAGATCAAATTCGGCATCTATGGATATGTCGGAAACTGCTTGTCTGATTTGGCTCAAATTTTAACACAAGAAACTGTGAGACCCCGGGCTAGGATTCCAAAACTTTTGGTATGTTCAAAACAAATCTGAAAAATCAAAAAGTCAAAAAAATCTAGAAAATCTAAAGAAATTCTGGAAAATAAAATAGATTTTTACCATGTTATAAAAATGGGAGGGTGAGGCTCAGTTCGTAATCTCTGATTGCTTTTGTTGAGCTGTCAATCTTGCTTCATTGAGCTGTCAATCTTGCTTCATTGAGCTGTCAATTTGGCTTCATGGCGCTGTCAATCTTGCTTCATTGAGCTGTCAATCTCACTTCATTGAGCTGTCAATCTCGCTTCATTGAGCTGTCAATCTCGCTTCATTGAGCTGTCAATCTCGCTTCATTGAGCTGTCAATCTCGCTTCATTGAGCTGTCAATCTCGCTTAGTTGAGCTGTCAAACTTGTTTCATTGAGCTGTTAACCTCGCTTCATTGAGCTGTCAATCTGGCTTCATTGAGCTGTCAATCTAGCTTCATTGAGCTGTCAATCTCGCTTCATTGAGCTGTCAATCTCGCTTCATTGAGCTGTCAAGCTCGCTTCATTGAGCTGTCAATCTAGCTTCATTGAGCTATCAATCTTGCTTCATTGAGCTGTCAATCTTGCTTCATTGAGCTGTCAATCTAGCTTCATTGAACTGTCAATCTAGCTTCATTGAGCTGTCAATCTTGCTTCATTGAGCTGTCAATCTAGCTTCATTGAGCTGCCAATCTTGCTTCATTGAGCTGTCAATCTCACTTCATTGAGCTGTCAATCTTGCTTCATTGAGCTGTCAATCTTGCTTCATTGAGCTGTCAATCTTACTTCATTGAGTTGTCAATCTTGCAGACCTTTCTTTACCAAACTGAATGTACTTCCACTAATGTTACATTCAATATTATCATAACAATTAACCACTTAGTGGTCAGATTTGTTAAGGAAAATCTAAATATGTGCTTATTAACCCTTAGCACTCTGTTGTCAATATTCTGTCTTTTATTGTGTCAATGGCAAAGAAATTAGTTTACATTTTTCAACAATTTTGGTGGAAGATGTTGCTGTCTACGACAGCCCCATCTCCCACCAAATTTGTTGAAAAATAAACCACCAGTTTATCTTTTAATTTAATTTGAAAGTTTAAAGTTTTGACACCAGAGTGGTAAGCGTTAAATGGCCATTTGCAGGTCAAGATAAGATTTCTTCAAGACTGCTTCAGGGGCCGCTTTTCCAGGCTTGGCAAGTAAAGTGTTACATGATAGTACAACAACACATGTTAGCGCGATAAACTGGCCTATGTAGAAGATGGGAGTTGATAAATTTTGATCGAAAAAATGGTGATATATGTTTTAGGGTTTGCTCAATACAAATTTGACATTGTCTATTCAGATTGAGCATTGAGTTTGCCAACATAATTTGACTGACAGTCATTACGGCCTCAATGGGCGTCACAATATTTTGAAAACAAGCGTGAAATATTTTTGTGGGTTTTTTCTGTAAAATTTTACTGACCAACCGACTTATGCAAGTCCCAACTAAAAATGCTGAGCAGACTTTTAGCTATAGTTTATGTATCGTCGATATGATCGCAGGAAACATGCTAAAGCGATTCGCTTGTTGTGCGACACTATTTCTGACAGTCACTGTCACAATAGATTTAGGATTATATTTGCCGTGATATGATTTATGATTAATTACTGAGCTTCCTATCTTTCTGTGTGAATATGCGATGGATTCACCTGATCTCATATTGTGTCATTGTCGTCAAGGGAATCGATAGCTTTTGTGATTGATGTGTCGAAGGCGTGAAAGTTGACGCTATTGGAAGATCGGTGGTGTGTTGATTAATAGATGGCTATGATACATATTAAGATCGATTAGTTTCAGTGTTTTGATATCTTCCATTCCTACTGCTTTGAGCCGTGGCCATCTTGATCGCTCAGGAGTACTGTAGTTAACCAAAAGTCACTTATCCCTTTACTGGTCAAGGCGGTCAAAAGCGGCATCCACTGCAGTCTTGGCAAATGTCCATTTGCAGGTCAAAAGAAGACTATTTTTGAAAAATTTCAACTGGAATAAACGAGGCAGTCATTCCAGGAGTACATTTTCAAAAGTATCCTCTTGGCCTGAAAATAGACATTCAGTAACTAAATATCTTTATTTTCTTGACCAAATTTAACAACTAAAGGCTTAATAAGTGGAAGTGGTTTTGGGGGTCTATTTTTTTCCTGATTACCCTAAGTATATCAAAATATACAATCAAACCTGAAAAATGATCACACAAACTCTAGTATTAAGTCCAGAGGTACTCTACCCAAATCAGTACTTATATCCTAGCTAAGTATTCAGACAGAACGTTTATCTTGAGATAATTTGGCGTTTCTTCGCAGAATTGGCATCTGGTTGTCTTAGAGCAGTCTTTGATTATTTTTCTGTCTGCTATAATCCTTGGATGCTACCAATGTCACTAAATAGTAAATAGACACGCTTTACCGGTACATTATTTTCACTCGAATTTCCAGATGTGTTAGATGGAAGCAGAAAAAATGGTAAAAATATTTTGAAACCAATATGACTGAAAATTTCTATCTACGCTCCTCCCAATTTGTAGGCGTGTTGGACTCAATTTGAAACTTTGAAATCTTAATTCCCAGAATTTAAATTTCAAGGTAACTAGACAGGTAAACTGTTGAATATTTGAAACTAATTTGACTGGTGACTGTTGCTGCCTAGCAGCAACAGTTTCCAGTCAAATTAGTTTTCAAAATATTCAATAGCATGTTTATTAAATTGTAAATTTATAAAAGACAAATAATTCATACACTTTCATGACGGAACTATACCCTCATTATGATTGTGACATCAGCTAACTGGTGATGTCATTGATTATGGCATTGGGTACTTGAGTGCTATATAGGATCCATCCATTTTAATATTGTGAATCTAGACTAGATTTTGCTAGATATAATCACTCGTAATCATTAGCCTATTTGCCTTCTATAGTGACCATATTTGGGCGAGCGAATCAAACTTTCTCTTTATTGAATGCCTATTTGCAGGCAATTAGAAAAGTATTTTTTTAATTTACCAATAAAATTACCTGCTTGGGTATTGAGTCAGTCAATCCAGCGGTAAATTTTCAAAAGTAGCGCTCTTGTCCTGCAAATTGACATTCCTTAAGACCCCCTGCAGCGGCGTGTTTTGACTGACCTGACCATTAAATGGTTGACGTTCTCTGGCTCTGTTCCATTCTGAACTGTACTGCAATAATCTAGTATTCACGGGAAATATCAGCCTGACACTCACTTCGAGAACCTTTGTTCAGTGCTATGCACAGTCACTCACCACTCGTGGGGATGCCCGGTCATTCGCCGCTCGCATCGAGGCCCGGAAGGAGGGTGTATGTATTGCAGAAGTTGGCGCAAATTATTTTCTTGCACTTTATTTTGTTATCAATCTATGCTAAAAGAATGGCGCCTGAGCTATAGTGGAAACGTTTCGCCTCGACTTCGCACATCACTTAGTTTGTTGTAAAGATCAATTTGCTTTTAACGGGTCATTTCACGGCGGGATATTTTCATTAGCGGATTGATCAAATATTTTGCTTTTATGCATGCACTCATCCGTACGGAAACGTTTTGTTTTGTTTTGCCTTGTATTAAAGTAGCTGTTCGATCAGCAAAATTAGGTTATCGAACAAAGACACGGAAAGGTTTATATTATCGTGTGACTTTATCTCTGCAATTTTTCTGCATTGACCGACAAAGACTAATTGTGAAAATAAGGCTGTTTGCTTCAAACTCCTGCTTTTTCACATGGTGTATGAGTTAATTTTAATTCACAAAATGCTATTGCCAACATTCTAATTATTCCTTCGACAACAATTTGACTAAAGAAACGCTGCTTCCTTGTAGGCAACAACATGATCAGTCAAATTATTGTCAAAATACTGAGCATTATTCCACTATCTTTCTTTGGAGCACGTTTTTACGAGTTTGGCATAAAAAAGGTTGACGCTTATTATAGTGCTGAATGTGACGATGCGTGGATGTTGATGTCGCTTTCAAGGCTAACCAATTTCAGGATAATGGAACATATTGATTTGATGATTATTTCTCCGAGCTGACAGCCAATGGTCTATTTATTCACATATACACATACACGTAAGCTTATATTGTATTTGCTAAGCGAGACTGACAATGTAGAATTAGAATGTATTATATGTATTTGCAAATAAATTAGCATATAATTTAATGTTCATCGCGCTTTCTTGATTCACAACGTCTATAAACGTAGTACCAATTACTGAGGAGACAGCGCCATAACAACATGTGTGGATGGCTGGATGGCATTGATTTCAAAAGAATAAGGCCCGCTTTCCATGTGCGTGATTCTGAGCATGTTTGCACACGTGGAATAGTCAATGTAGTACATATATATGTAAGCGTCTTCGCACACTGATCGCGCACGAGTACGCTCATGTGGAAAAAAGTTGTTGATTTTTTCGGACACATGCTGTATGTATATGCAGAACTAGGCCCATCACCAGAAATGTGTTGATATTATATATGTGTGCATTGGGGAGGGGGGAGGTGGGTGTGTGTGTGGGTGGAACAACATGGTCGGTTTCTGTGGTTATAAGTGTGTGAGCAAATGCCCACGGAAACGTGTAAATGGAATGGTGGCCTAAAACAGACTGCTCTAAAACAGTGGCTATAATAGAAATAGAAATGCATGAAGAATGGTTCGAGGAGAGACGTGCAGATTGAGGTCTAGATTATCAATCTATCAAAGAAATAAATGCAAAATCCTCTTAGCCCTTTAACCATCGAATTTGTTTAAAAAAAAAATTTAATTTTCTCATTTTCTCATCAAAATGTCCATCTGCAGACCTAGAGAAGGCTAGTTTTTAAAATTTGACACTGGAATAACTGGCTCAAGCAGGGCTATTTTTGGCCACCTTGAGTGCTAAAGGGATAAGCGTCAAGATTGGTCAAGAAAATTTAGTCCTACTTAGTGAATGGCCATTTACAGGCCATTAGAGAGGACTATTCTTGATTAGTTATTGAGCTTGAGTCATTTGATTGGTAATTTTTAATATTCTCTTGACCTGTAAATGGCCACTCCTCATGACCTCTGCTTAGGGCAATATTTGCCATGGTGACCGTCACCAGGGCTCAACAGAATCTCATTCCATTAGATGCTATTCACCTGCATGAGTTGGTGCCAGTAGTCCTTAACCCTGTAACACACAGGACGGTAAAAAAACAGCCTATGCAGTCGTCTTGAGAACTGTCCATTTGCAGAGCAAGTGATTAGTTTAGAAAATTTACCACTGGAATGACTGGCTTGGTAATCGAGCTAGCCATTCCAGTTCTAAGTTGTCAGAAAGTAGTCCTCGTTGCTTGCAAATTAACATTTTTGATGAGATTTTTCTTGAACAATTCCGAGGGTTACTGGGTTAATGTTTGTAGCCTGGAAACGTCTCGAAGCTGGATATATTCGTCATTCAATCTCTAATGGAGGGACGCATTCCTATCTTTCTAAAAAAAGTATGCAGAGCTTGGCTATAAATAAGCAGGATCCCATTTATAGCCACGCTCTACCCACTTGCTTTGCGCATGCCGGAATCTATTTCGATGCTGTGAACCTTGAATTCCCAGAAGCAATATTTCAAGGTAACTATACATACTATGGCAGCAACAGCTCCCAGTCAAATTAGTTTCAAAATATTCAATAGAGTGTTTAGGTATTCAATTTTAAATTCGTCAAATATACACATTTCAGACACTTTTGTATACATTTCAGACACTTTCGTGACATGTTTTTACAATTTACGCGACTAACCTACGCCATTGTGCTTGTGATGTCCATCATATTTGATTATGATGTCATCTACTTCAGTGACAGATCATATCCATCTATTCGGGTGGCGGTTTGGAGAGGTTCGCTTTCACTGTACAACAGGGCATAATTTAGAATTAAATATTTGCATAGCACGAAGTGCTATGCACATTATAAACTGCATAGTTGTATGCAAAAATGTATAGCAATTAACTGTTTCACTGCTAAATTCCCTGTATCCCAATATCTGAGCAAACAAACAGGAAAGCTGTTGAATACTGTGAAATTAATATGACTGGAAGCCATTGCTGCCTTAGGCAGCAATGGCTTCCAGTCATATTAATTTCAAAATATTCAACAGAATATGCTTTACATTGTAAAGAATTTACTTTTTCAGGGATTTGTAGTTGAAAGGGTTAATGACAGAACTTAAGAAAATCAATGATAAATTGCAATCATATACAAATTTTGCATAGCAGATACAGCTATGCATGTTACAGAATGTATAGTAACTACCTAAATATGGGTAGCAAATTGAGATGCGATACCGGATAAATTATGCCCTGCACAACGATGCTTCCTCTCATGAAGACAGTTTCTCAACCTATGTCACATGGCCAATTTCGGTTTCTGCAGTGATCTTGGGAAATGTCCATTTGTAGGCTAAGAGAAGACTATTTTTAGTTCACCTGGCCAGAATGGCCGAGTGAGCTTATGCCATGGTGACTGTCCGTCATGCGTCTGCCTGTCCATCTGTCTGTTCATTAACTTTTGCTTTAACCCACTACTCCTGATTAACTGCTCGGCGGATTTCGATCAGATTTTGCTGAAAGGACCCTAGCGTGGTAGGCTTTGGAACTAGTCTATTCAGAATTTTGATTGGCCAGTGTTTTTGGAGGCTGTCTTGCATTTTCCGAAAAAATGGTGGAAGATCGTTTAAAACGTTAGCCCTCATTAACAACTTGGGCAATTTCAATCACACTTTGCTGGAAGGACCCTAGGATAGTAGGCTTCAGATACTATATACTATAAACAGAATTTTGATTGGTCAATCTTTTCAGCGTATAGCTTGGATTTTAAAAAAAAAAATTTGAAATCAGTTAAAAGACTAACCCTCATTAATTGCTTTGTTGATTTTAACCAGTCACATGGAAGAACCCTATGCAGATAGGCTTCAGAACAGGTACACAGAATTTTGATTCGTCAAATTTTCTGGCAGCCATCTTAGATTTTCCAGAAATCCGTCAAAACGCTACTCTTCCTTAATCAACGGCCCAATTTCAACAAAACTTCATCCGTCCTATGATCATAGGCTTCAACACACCAAAAGAGCATTTTGATTGGTCAATTCCTTTGGTGGGCATTTTGGATTTTCCGAAATTTATCCATCATGTCGGTTCAAACGCTAATGGTCCAGGTAAGCGATACAGGACCTTGGGCCCCTTTATTAGCTCGTCTGTTCAGCGAACAGAAGCGCTTATGCGATACCGGGCGCGTCGTCCGACGGTGGCGGCGTTGGCAGCGATGTTGGCAGCGGCGTCAAATTTTGGTTAAGTTTTGCATTTAGCTACTATATATGTATTAATACACCAATCCATTATAAATAACGTTATTCCCTATTCCCAGACTCTGTTATTCCCTACATTTTCTGCTCCCAGACTCTGTTATTCCCTACATTTTCTGCTCCCAGACTCTGTTATTTCACGTTAGGTTTTGCGTTTAGCTGGACTTAGACATTTTAGAGTTTAGGTTAAGTTTTGTGTTTAGCTCTTTTTTGGATCAGGCATAGAGCCTTGGGGATGATTATACCTATGAGCAAGGATGTGCATGACACTGTTGGAATTTTGCTCTGACACCCCCCCCCCCTGCCCCCCAATTTTATTTCCAGGCCTATCCACAGGCCATTTAACAATGGCTTATATAATTTTAACAAACTGACCATTGTCACATACAATAAATACAAGCAGCATGCATTATTATGACCTTTCTTGTAAGGAAAAAGAAAATCTACAACCTTCTACAAATAACCTTCCTAACTGTAGAAATAAGTCAAACAGGCAAGCTTCATCTTTAACCATCGTGCATATCCACTAGTTTGATTAGCTTGACATACTGTTTAACTTTGTTTAGCTCTGCTACAGCTAAACTATCAGGCCTTCATAAATAGCATTAGTAATGAATATATATCACTACTTTATTTTATATAATCATAATAGTTAACCTTTTGCAAATGACCCTTATGTAGAATTATATCAACAGGCGAGCTCCGTGGTTGCAAAACCATAATTCTGGTTATTATTATTATTATTATTGTTATTTTTCAGATGTGATTTCCAAAGAAAATGGTTCCCAATTGAAGGTAGCTGATGCTAGCTCAAAGTTGCCTAGCAAAGTAAAACTTGTGTCGTCACAGATTCCATTAAATGAAATGCTTCGCAAAAAGCGGCCATACTCCGTCGATGTTAAAGATTCATCGACAAATGGCGGTACAGGGCCTAGAAAGGTAGCCCGTTTCACTAATCTCAGTAACGGCAATTCATCGCAGAAAAATGCTCTTATGCAACTTAATGAAATTAAGCCCGGTTTGACATTTAATTTTGTGAAACAAGTGGGTCCGGTGCATGCACCGACGTTTGTTATGTCTGTGGATTGTAATGGCCAGAACTTCGAAGGTTCAGGGTCAACAAAGAAGCGTGCAAAACTAGAAGCAGCTGAGAAAGCATTGCACTCATTTGTGCAGTTCCCAAATGCCTCTGAAGCCCATCAAGCGATGGGTAAAGACATTATCTCGAATATCACCACAGATTTTACATCAGATACGCTAGATGTTGATGATTCATTTAATAACTTTTCCGGAGAAAATAAAGATAGTGTTGAAATAAAGAATGGTGATTTCAGTAGCAGTAATGGTGATACTGGTGGCGCTACTACTCCTACTACAAGTGATGTTAGTAATGTTACCGAGAATGGGTCAATCCCATTTATTGCATCTCATTTCTCTGCAGCAACAAATAAACCTTTGTCAACGATTCCCAGCCAGCCTTGTCTCCGCAACCCTGTGATGATTCTAAATGAACTTCGACCTGGAACTAAATATAGTTTTGCTAAGGAGAGAAATGAGGGTTCAAACGCGGTGTTCATGATGGAAGTGACAGTTGACGGAGAGACATTTGAAGGATCGGCTAAAAACAAGCGCTTAGCAAAGGCGCGTGCTGCTCAATCAGCCTTACTTCATATGTGCCAATCTAACCCAGGTATTGTATTGTCATTATTGCTATCACCTTTAACATCACAGTACAGCCTAAAAATATATTAACATGTTTGACAAACAAAATAAAACGTACGGTTGAATATTTTGAACATAATTGTATTGGAAGGTATTCCAATCAAATTAAGTCCAAAATATTCAACAGAACATTTCTTACATCATGTTTAACATTGTACTAACTAACATGTTTCTGTTTTTGTCACACCTGCAAAGCAGAATACAAGAGAAATACATCACTTTTCCGACAACGGCGACACCGGCTGCGGCAGTGGCATCTAACGTTAAGTTTTTGTGTTTGTAGCAAATCTTCTCAGCTTATATTTTGGGATTGGTTAACTCTAGTGGAACACAACTTGGGTACATGTACATGGTTGCTTATACCAGGAGGATGCAGAATGGTGACATGGAGGTCACCAGGTCAAAGGTCCAGATCATTCTGACCTTTACAAAACCTGGTTATTATAGTCCGGGAGCCGATTTTCAAAAGGGGTCTAGAAGAATGGTTTCGTAGCACACCCAGTATTCAGAAGGTTTGTCTCTATATTATGCTAGACCGATGTCTTGGGTATATTCTGAGCCATGTTGTACAAGAAAATTGTGGTATCACTAACCCGTGAGAAGCCCATTTACAATAGGTGTTGAATGTAGCTCTCAAACAATTTTCACAATGGTAAATTTTTCACAAACTTAAGCGCATGTTATATCAATACAATCTTAGCCAAAATGGAAAGGAGTGATCGTATATCGCAGATTTATACATAATCAACCTCGTTTAAGACACCCGTATGTTGCTTTGTACATATTGGGGCACTTAGGTCTTCTTGTGACTAGCAATACCTTAGCTACAACAATGCCCATGTTTTCTACATTTTTCATAATTAAACTTTTAACTGACATGCAGTGCATGTCTACACAAGCTGGCAGGACATATTTATCACGTGAGCAAATGAGAGAATGTTACTCATCCGTGTCAGAGTCATCTTCGACAATTGTATGCTGAACATTGTCACACATTTCACCTCCCATACAAAGGCATGCTTCAGTGCAGAGTAGATTGTTAGCCTTGCATTGACAGAGATCTGTTCTTTTGCAGGCAGACTTTTGACATCTACATGATGTGAGTTCAATTAATCCAAATGGAGCAGGATCCTTTGACATTAGAACAGGCTTGAGTAGACCATCCACTATACTCCAGCCATGTCCATTTGGAGATGGAAGATTCTGAACAGCTTGCAATGAACGTCTCCAAACAAGAGCTTGAAAATTGGCTCTTTCGGTGTGATGCTTTAGACTATTCGATGTAGGTGGAAGATTTTCATTTCTTTGTCTCTTTTGACAAAAGAGCCAATAACGGGTTTCATCAGCTGTCTTTCCCACATCCCTGGTGGTATACAACTCACAGACAAATTTCTCACATAGAATTGCAGTATTCGGTGATAAGTCAACATGTTCGCCGAGTTGGGCTAAGCTAAGCTGATGACATTCAGATGACTTTAAGAGATTGAATGCTTTTCTCTTAGCGACTCCAAATAATGCACTAGTGCTATCACAACCTGTAAGAGAATGAAACCCAGGCAAAGACAGACAGATAGCTGGGCCCAGTACTTGAGCAACTGTATGTATTGGTATGTATCGCAATTTGTCCTTTGTGCCCGTACGGAACCATAGTTCAGAACAGTGAAGCGAACGATACGTATATATACTAAGTACTGCCACGTCTGTATCAGGAGACTGTATAACAACATGCATGTGGTCTTTTGAAGCGTGTAGCGCGTGCAACATCATACGCGTATCTGCTTCCTCGTGATCTGATCGAAGTTCTTCCAAATACGACGAATTGTTCGCTGAAATGACAACAACATCCATTCCATCATTAAAGCCACCAGCAAGAATGACGCAATTGTCGGCAGATAGCATATTTGGACCAGTATCACGCCACCGCTTGCTGAGAAATGCAACCAGGTTACTTTTGTTGCTTGGATTGCTGATGTACTTGGCCCATTGCTTTGGAACGGGAGTATTTTCTCCAGCAATCTTTACTTCCAATGCTGTTGATAACCCACGTTTTAGCCGCTCTTCCGCTTTGAGAGATTCCAGTCTATCATATCTGTCAAAAACTATATCTACTCTGTTGCAGTCTTCTTGATTCAGTGGAACTGTAAAGATGTGCCAGTATTTATCAGCCAATTCTCCAAATGTAGACGTACCTCCAGTTTTAACCATTTGCATAATTGCCATGCCATCTACTACATAAGCTGTTGCGCCTGTCTTGTCAACAGGTGGAAGCCGTCCATCAACATTTACTTCCTTTTCTAGTTCACTTAACAAAACACTTTTCACATTCTTTCCCTCCGTATGTGACAATGATAGTGGAGCAGCAGACAGTTCATACGTCATCACTAGTTTTAAATCAACATCTCTGGACCTTGCGGCAATAATTAATCGACCAAATAGTTCGCGGTCAGATCTCACATTGTGAATTTTTTCATCATTTGTTTTGAGTTTTTTCTTCTGTGCTAGGCTGGCAAATGTTTTAAGTTTTAAGTGTGGCAACGTGTCCCAAAAGCTTCTCGTGTTAGTGTCCAGCCGCTCCTGAACAAAATTTTCCATAATCTCCTTACCAATGTCACAGGCGGAAACAAGTCTCTTGGCGATTTCACTAGGCAGTACCACGCCAGTTGCAATGTTTACAAGTGGAAGACACTCGCTGTCGTCGTTTTCCGCAATATTAAAGGGATTGGTCATTATATCTGATGAGAACATCGAAAGTATCTTCTGCACATCGGTTTCATCCCTGTTCATTCGATTAGTCCCCATTTCCTTATGTACTCCAAACATGTGACTATCTGGTAACCCACACATTTGCTTTGTGACCGTTGTTATGGCTGCCCTCTCGTGGCTAGTTAAAAACCACCTCTCCAGAGCTCCTGGCTTTTGTGTTATTCCAATAATACCACCTCGCTTTTTGGAATCCAAATTAATCGATTGCTCTAAGGCCATATCTGTCCACACTTGATTGAATGGATGGTCTGAGCGACTTACGGAATGATTTCCATTCAAGAATTGTTCATGTACATGGGGATGTGTACTTGGAAGCATCTTCATGTCCGCAAGATATATTGGCAGCCATCTTGCATAATTGGTTCTGTCCATGCTGTAGAAATATGGCGCCATAGCAGCAGTAGCAGATAGGTGTGCCTGCCAATCTCCAGTTCTCTCAGCTCTTATGAATCCAAGCAGCAGCTCTACCATATGAATATATGAGTTCCAAAATGCGAACAGGTGTGATTTCGAGCTTGACTCAACTTTAAAGGATTTGAACAGCTGTTGCAATTTATTCACGTACATACACACCTCTTTGAAATTTTCTTGCAGTGCGTCTAAGTCGTCAATGCTGCTTCGGCACATCTTAATTTTCATATATGGTGAATCTAATACGATATTACTTTGAGTTATGACACGATCATGCTTATATCGTTGTGCACTGTGGATACAGCCAAAGCCTAGACCCCCTATGCAAAGAAATCAGGATAACTAATTAGTGCTACCACAATTTGTTTGTACAACAGGGCTTAAAATGTGTGGGACATGTCCCCCAAGCCACAGCAAGTGTCAGACCTTCCGAATACTGGGTGTGCTACGTCACGATTCTGACCTAGCTTTAGCTCCTGGACTATTATCTCACCTGACCCTAAGGGACATGTGAGCATATGCCATGGCGTCCATCCATCCGCCCGTCCATCAAATCGTATTATATCATTTATGCTTTGACCGATCTTAACAAAATTTGGCTGGAAGGATCCTATGGCAGTATGCTCCAGATATTCTATTCAGAATTTTGAGTGGTCAGGTTTTTGGTCAAAAATCTTAGATTTTAAAAACTTACCTGGAATTGGCAAAGCGCATCTCCTTAGCGGCTTGATGGATCTCAACCAAATTGGGATAGAAGTACCCTATGGTGGCAAACTCCAGAAATTTATTCAGAATTTTGATTGGTCAATTTGTTGGGTGAAAAGATTTTATGAAAAATGTACCGGAAATAATTAAAACGCATCTCCTGAATCGCTTGAAGGATTTCAAACAAATTTGGCTGTGTGGATCCTATGGAGGTCGACTCCAGAAGATCTCTTCAGAACTTTGACTGGTAAATGTTTTGGTTAAAAACCTTAGATTTTATTTTCAAAAAATGTCAAAATATATCTTAGCCAGTTGGTGCATTTCAACTGAATTCAGCTGCAAGGATTCTATGGTGTTCCAGAACGGCTATTCAGAATTTTGATTGGTCATTTTGTTGGGTGAAAATCTTTTGATTTTATGAACAATTTACTGGAAAATCTCAGAATTCGGCTCATCCTTAGCAGCTTGATGGATTTCAACTGAATTTACATGGTCTATTTTTAGCTCACCTGGCCTGAAAGGCCAAGTGAGCTTATGCCGTGGCGACCATCCGTCGTCCGTCAACTTTTTCTTTAAACAACTTCTTCTCAAGAACCACTGGGGCGATTTCAATTATATTTGGCAGGAAGCATCCCTAGGGCATAGAGATTCAAGTTTGTTCAAACGAAGCCGATCGGCCAAAATCCAAGATGGCCGCCGGCCAAAATAGCCTATTTTTAGAAACACTTTAAATAATCTTCTTCTCCGAAACCGCTAGAGGAATTGATTCAAAACTCATAACACATCATCTATGGCAACGTTAGATCCAAGTTTATTGAAGGCAACCTGATTGGCCTATTTGCTTGGCGGCCATCTTGGATGACATAGTTTTCGCGAAAACGACTTCTTCTCCCGAACCGCCAAAGGGATAGCGCTGAAATTTGGTAAATATGCTTAGGGACCAAGGGCCATTCAAATTTGTTCAAAGGAAGTTCGTACGTTAAAAAACATGGCCAGGATACAACCAATCAAAATTTAGCTTTTTGTCATATTGGCTTTTTTGTATTTGATGTATTTTGATAGTGAAAATTGCTGTATATATGTTTATCAGGGTGGCGAGTTCAAATATTGCACTTTCGAGACTGTTGAATAAACGGTTTGACTACCATCTTGGTTTGCTTTCCTGCCATAGGCTCTCATAGTAAATCAATTGGCCCATAGTAAAGCAATGGGGAATTCTTTAAGCGACTTCTCAAGAACCACTTGGCCGATTTCAATTATATCGGGCCGAATGCAGCCTTAGGGCATAGAGGTCTAAGTTTGTTCAAACGAAGCTGATCGGCCAAAATCCAAGATAGCCACCGGCTAAACCAGCCAATTTTTAGAAATGTCTTTAAAAATCTCCGAAACAGCTTGGGGGTTGATTCAAAACTCATGAAACATCATCTAATGCAGGAGGAGAAGCAATTTGTTCAAGAGAACCTGATTGGTCCATTGGCTTGGTGACCATCTTGGATGACCTAGTTTTCGTGAAAACAACTTCGTATCCAGAATCGTTAAATGGATTGGGCCGAAAATTGGGAGATATGATAAGGGACTACGGGCCGTTAAGTTTTGTTCAAAAGTAGTTGATACATAAAGAAACATGGCTTGTGTTTTCTTGTTATAATTCTGCTCAACTCTGTAGGGTTCTACTTATTGTTGATGGCCTTTCTGGTTGAAATGCCTATGATGCAGGTAAGCGATACAGGCCCCTTGGGCCTCTTGCTCCAATGGCCATCTTGTTCTATGCTGTACAGATTCAAAAGAACTTGATCCTTGATAAAACATGGTTGTCATGGATCAATCAAAATTTTAGGCTTGGTGGCCATGTTGGATTTTTTTAATTGGTTGGATGGAACCTAATGTTCAATTTGATTGGGTGGTCAGTGTCCATCATTAATTTCCTACTGAATATTGGTCGTCTTGAATTCTCAAATTTGTAGTTTATGTCTTGTTACTGCTAAATGTAAAGTATTATGTCCGTTCAATAGGATATTTCATTCGAGTCTGTCTGTGTCTGTCTGTCTGTCTGTCCAATTTGGCACATAATTTTAACACAACAAAGGAACTTACTATATACTAGGATTGCCAGACTTTGGTCATGCTCCAAATAAAAGACACCAGGTATGGATAGGAACACATTCTGGATGTATGAATATCTCGGAAACTGCTGCTCTGATTTGGCTAACGTGTTAATACAGGAAGGGGTCTGACGGTACACTAGAATCCCACAACTTTGAGTGCGATCCGAAAAATCCAGCAAATACAAAACATTTGAAAAATCTGAAACGTCTTTACAATGTGACAAAAAGTAGGAGAGCGAGGATCTGAAATCTGGGATTATTCACACACACACACACACACACACACACACACACACCCACACACCCCCCCCCCCCTTCTATATAGTTATATGGGGTTTATATAGCATTTGCTTTCTCCTTACGTAATAGAGGAATCCGGTCTATCAGTCAAGAACATGATGTCATAATCAAATACGTTAACCGGCAATTCTGTTCCACTGATGGGATAGATCTTCAACAAACTGGAGGTCTCAGGAATATATTTAATTTTGGTTTCAAAAGTCAAAGACACAGTGACCTAATTAAGGAAATTGTGATTAGTTTAAATTCTAATAATATATCCTTTATGGGTGAGTGAATGTCATCGGTGCAGTACATACTTGGGCCATAAATGAGCATGAATACAATATGTGGTGTCAATTTCTTTTGACACTTGATAGACATGCTAAACAATGATCCCGCTACATTGATACTTTGTGTGCATAGTGTGCTGGGGTGGGGCATAGATCTCAACAATCTCTGATTGTCGTTCTCATTGATTGTATCAGTGAGATGCCTATAAGTGTCAGGACCTGATTAATGGCCCTTTCCAGTTTATAATCCATCAATTTTATGACATCATAAATTATGTGACTTGCAGGGTGACATCATAATCAATGACATCATGAATGACGTAGATAAATTCATCACGAATGTTTAATTGATGATGGACTAAGCGTTGTACGAATTGTATGTCTTTACTGTTTAAAAAATATTCTGTCGAATGTTTTGAAACTATTTGACTGGGTGCTGTTGCTGCCATAATATTCAACAGCTTACCCGCATAGTTTTCTGGAAATTGATGGTCAGGGATCGGTCATGGGCAAAGTTTGGTTGGAGCTTAGCTAGAGGTGGGCGGGGCATAGCTAAACCTGGATTCCTCCATTCTATTCATCATTTTAAAATTATAACTGAATGATTCTTTTCATTTTCAGGTTTCCATCTGAATTCTTACAGTAGCTCGGACTCATCACGCACTCTCATACGTCTGCCAGATCTTATCGCTAAACTTATCCACGAGAAATTTGCGGAACTCACCAGCGGTCTTCACGCCCAATACAGCCGCCGAAAGGTGCTAGCAGGAATTGTTATGACAACCGGAACTAACCTGGAAGATCTGTCAGTCATCAGCGTCACGACAGGAACCAAATGCATTAACGGGGAATATATGAGTGACAATGGTTTATCGATGAATGACTGTCACGCAGAAGTTCTCTCTCGTAGAAGCTTACTGCGCTATTTTTACTCACAGTTAGAATTATGTATTGGCGGAGAAGATCAGGGGCCTAATGATCCTGATAAGTGTATTTTTGTTAGAAATCCAGACGGATTAGGCTATAAACTTAAAGATAACATTAATTTTCATCTCTACATTTCATCAGCACCTTGTGGAGATGCTCGGATATTTTCACCGCATGAAATCGTTGAAGAAGACGATCCCAGTGACCGCCATCCAAATCGTAAAGCGCGCGGACAACTGAGGACTAAGATCGAAGCCGGGGAGGGAACTATTCCGATATACGGAACGCAAATGATTCAAACGTGGGATGGTGTGCTTCAGGGAGAGAGACTATTGACGATGTCATGCAGCGATAAAATTGCAAAATGGAATGTACTCGGAATGCAAGGTAGGCATTACAAGATCACTACTAGCAACCATACTAACAGTATTATTGGTTTAAGCAATATTTAGCAGCTTGTTTGAAATTGAGATGTCATATTTTTGGCCCTGGTTTAACCATTCAAGTTAACAGGGCATCCCATTCGTCCATATATCTAAACAGCAACTCTGATCAGGGATCAAAATGTCCATTTGCCCTGTTGCCCGGGGCAACCTGATTTTCAAAAGGGCAACTAAGCTTTGGCTGTTAATGGTATACAGGGCAACCATGATAAATACTCAGACTAATAGTATTAGACTGTGTTTTGATACCTACTGAAGAACTCTTCGTTTTAAGGCATTTATTTATTTAATTATTAGAACGAGTAACCAGTATGCTTTATGCCATTTCTCAATAATTGTGGCTATTCTTCAGAATTTACTTGACAAAGCAATAATGATTCAAATTTTCTTTGTCATTTAGCTTAACATATACGGGCAAACTTAATCTGTGGAAGGCAATCTGAAAACGCATGAAATGGCATCAAACGTTGCCCGCAGGACAACTACCTCTTCATTTATTTCTAATCCTGGTGATAGTTATATTTTCCTTGTTTCCGTTTGTCTTGCTATTGCATCTGAAAAATGTTAGGTACGGTTTGCATGGCTCATGGAAATCTTGGAAAGTCGTGAAATTTAGAATGAAAATTCCAGGGCCTCTGACCCCTAAAATATGTTGCTGTTTCGTTTTAGACCCCAAAATTGTCAGTTCTGCTCGGGACCCCGTGGGTATACGTCCCTCTAAACTTGGAGATGATTCCTCCAGTAGGACCAGAGTTAGTAAGAAATGTCTTACGATCAACAAGAACACAGAGCAGAGCACTCCATGCTCGCGTATAGCGATCAACAAGAACACAGAGCAGAGCACTCCATGCTCGCGTATAGCGATCAACAAGAACACAGAGCAGAGCACTCCATGCTCGCGTATAGCGACGCGGGTAATAGTCTCTTGACGTATAAATGGATACTCACTAAACAGAAATTTAGATTTTCTTAGCGAATTTTGACCTCATCATATGATGTCATAATCTTCGTCTTTTCGATCGCTGGTATCACACTTGGAGAGCCGTTCTCAAGATGAAATCTGTGGTTTTCTGCAGTTCTTCCACAGGCCCATACAGCTTTTCAAGAAAAGAGGTTGACAAAGGCCAGATCTCTTCTCTCAGCAGCTGAATGAAATAATGTCATAATGAACTGCATGAAGTGTAGAATGACATTATAGTGAATGACGTCGATAAGTACGTCACGAACGCATATTTGAAGACGGTCAATGCGGTGTTGTTGTACAAATTGTTTGCTTTTACTATTTAATAAATATTCTGTTGAATATTTTGAAACTAATTTGACTGGGCGCTGTTGCTGCCATAGGCAGCAACTGCACCCAGTCAAATTAGTTACAAAATATTCTACAGCTTCCCTGTATAGTTTTCAGGAAATTGATAGCTATGGCATTTGGGGGGGGGGGGGTTTGATCAATCCCAACACGGCGGGGTGTGGGTCGAGCTTAGCTAGTGATGGGCGGGGCATAGCTAAACATGGAAAGGTGAATTGCTGGTCAAGTCAGCTAAAAAACAGCCAGTGTCCTTGTCCTGAGGAATGTCCATTAGCAGGCCATGACTTTCTGGACAAACCTTCACTCTGTGAACTCGAAAGACCAAATACGAAAAAAGTTGTAATTTACAATGTAAGAAATGTCTTGTTGAATATTTTAAATGTAGCTTTCCTTGAGCGGTTAATGCCTATGGAGTCAACAACAGGTACCAGTCATATTACAATGTAGTTTTAAAATATTCTACAGCTTACCTGAGGGCTTTTTTTAATTTGAGATTTTGGTACCTCTAGATTCAAAGCGCTATCCCAAACACAACATTAACATAATCAAATTTCAGATAAATAATTTATTAACCCTTTAACCCTCATATCGGAAAAAACGGCTTCTGCAGTGGTCCTGAGAAATGTCCATTTGCAGACCAAGAGAAGACTATTTTTGAGAACTCACCACATTTTTCAAATATAGTCTTCTCTTGGTCTGCAAATGCACATTTTCTATGAGAACATTACATTTTTGAACAAATTCGAGAGTTAAATGGTTAATTAATATTAAATTTAATTGAGTTTTGTTTCTTGCTTCAGGTGCATTGTTGTGTCACTTTATCAAGCCTGTCTACCTGAAGAGCATTGTTCTGGGGAGCTTATTTCACAAAGAGCACCTATCCCGTGCTATATTCTCACGTATCTCTGGCGTGGATACTCTCATCTCCGATCCGTTCTCTCCAACCTTGCCCGACCTCAGCGGTATAAGCAGTCCCGAATGTCGGCAGCCGGGAAAAGCACCAAATTTAAGCGTTAACTGGTGTATCGGCGACACAGCTTTAGAGATTTTGAACACAAAGACGGGGAAAAGTGAGCAGAGACAGGCTTCTCATTTGTGTAAGCAGAAATTATTTAGTGAGTTTAGTAAGTTATACAGTAATATCTCGTCGTTTACTGACCAGAAAGATACGTCCAAACTTCGTCTGTACTCCGAAACAAAACAGGCTGTTACGGAATACCAAGTCGCTAAACGGAAACTATTTCTTGCATTCCAGACATCTGGTCTCGGTACATGGGTGAAGAAGCCTATAGAACAAGACCAATTTGAGCTGATGAGGTCATCACAGGGAGAGAACAGATGAAATGACGCTCCCTCTAGTACATTATTATAATTTATGCGGTCTAGTTTTGGTGCCATTTGGCGGGCTCGTCTTCTTTCCTGTCATTTTATGATAACTCATTTATTTATGTGTTACCTCTTCAGCGTCTGAGCGTACAGCACCAGGATGTGATAGAATCTGTAGAAACGTTTTGAAAATGATGTTGCTGTAAGAGTTTTCTGTTTTAAATAGAAACATCATTTTCAAAAGGAACACCAGTTAGTGAGTCTGATAACATAATGGTTCCTCAAGCCATTCATAGCGTATTTTAACCCTTTAAATGATCAATCAACATTTGTCAAGAAAATTGGCGTTTTTGCTCGGTGAATGTCCATTTGAAATAAGACTGTTTTTGAAAATTTACCACTGAAATAATTAGCTCGATAATCGAGCCAGTTTATCGAGCCAGTTATTTCAGTGGTAAGTTTTAGAAAGTAGTCTTATTCTGGTCAGCAAATGAACATTCCTCAAGACCACTGCAGATGCGGGTTTTGGCCGGCTTAACCAGTAAAGAGTTAAAAATAATCAATTTAATGGAAACTTGATTCTATCTGCAGGTAACCCTTAAATGGTCAAATTTGGTCAAGAATATACAAATATTTGCTAATTGAAGATTCGTTTGCAGACCAACAGAAGACTGGGGTTTTTAAATTCAACACTAGTATGACTGTCTCAAGTTGGTCCATTTAAAAAAAACCAACTTCTTGTCCTATAAATTCACATTCCTTTAGCCCTTTAAGGCTCAAATTGGTTAAAAGAAAATTATAAGCGAGAGATAATTTTTGAGAGTTTATCACTAGAATGACTGGCTCGTTTATCGAGCTAGGCATTCCTGTGGTAAAATTTCAAAAATAGCCTCTTGTCCTGAAAAATGAATATTCATTATAACCACTGTGGATGACGGCTTGACCATTCAAATTGAGTTTTAAAATATATATAGCATTATATCATTTACAGCATTTATCAGAAATTTCATTTTTAATTTATGATGGCGTGCGTAAAAATTATCATTTACACATTTACACACATGCATACTCTCAAGCACGCATACAAAGGCAGATACCGAAGATCATTTTCACCGACAATATGCTTGTTCATAGCTATGTTAAAGGCCAGTACCAGCTAGGGTGTCATAGGTGAACCTAACCCCCTTGATGACAAAGCTAGCCAAAACCAGCCTCTGCAGGTGTTTTGAGGAATTGCCATTTACAGGTCAGGCGAAGACTATTTTTGTAAATTTACCACTGGAATGGCTGGCTCGATCACTGAGCTAGCCATTCCAGTTGTAAAGTTTCAAAGATAGTCTTCATGGCATGTAAATCGACATTTACTTTCTCTACCAAATGATTAAACTACAGTCAGTTAACCCTTTCACCGCTAATTTCCCATATCTCAATCTCAGGGCAAACTAAAAGGAAAGCTGTTGAATATTTTGAAACCTAATATGACTGGAAGCCATTGCTGCCTTAGGTAGCAAGGGCTTCCAGTCATATTAAATTTCAAAATATTCAACAGACTATGCTATACATCCTAAAGAATTTACTTTTTCATTGATTTGTTGTTGAAAGGGTTAATCATGATCTTAATGAAATAGCCAAATAAAATTTCAGAGCTTTTTGACGAATTTACAAATTATACTGTTTTATTATAAATGTTTTAAATTTTGCAAAGAAATGTGATAATTATGCAAATATGTATGTGTGAGAGATTTGAATAGCCCATGGTTTGTAGTTAGCGTTAGATCTGTTGTTGTTTTGAAAAATAATGCCAATTAGCAAGAATAAAATATAATAAGGAAAAATTAGTTACCTCTCCGGGATGTAGAAATTGTTTTGAGTGTAGCTTTCGTGACCGTCTCGGTCACTTCTTCAGCACTAACCAGTTAGTGCTGAAGAAGTGACCGAGATGGTCACGAAAGCTACACTCAAACAATTTCTACATCCCGGAGAGGTAACTAATTTTTCCTTATTATGAATCATCCTGGGATCGGGACCAACTTTTTCGGAAATAAGAGTAAAATATTTTTGAAGACTTACCACTGGAATAATAACTGCTTCAGCAACTGAGCCAGTCGTTCGAGCGGCAACTTTTGAATACCTGGTAATATTCTTTTTTGTGTGTCTGCACCATTACCACATTCAGTGCCAAACACAGCATTGAAATACCTCTGTTTTGCCCAGCAATAACCAGATAAATACATGCAACAGGAAAATAGGGTGATGTCACCGATTTTCCCATAACTTTCAAAATATTGTGCTCAGTGTTTTTCATGACATCTAAAATAATTTGGAGGTCCCAGGGACCATACACCCTGAAATTTGGGGGTCATCATCTGAAATTTTGGGGTCCTTGGCTGAAATCTGGGGGTCCAAAATTACTGAAATCTGGGGGTCCCAAGCAGTATTTGTTATCAATGTTAAAATTTGAGGGTACCATGAACTCAGCACTATGAATTATAGGGGTCTCATGTTAGATTTTGTAGGTATTTTTGTGCAAAAGCCTATAAAACTACTTTATATTTCAAGATTTTCGGGGGTCCCATGCTGAATTTTGAGTGCCCTAAGAACCCTTATGAGAATCACTGATTGTGCCTATGAAAAAATGTATAGAAGATTATGAATTCTAATGAAATGATGGGGGAAATTGAATGATATAAAACTTATGAATGTGGCTGATTTTCACAATGAAAACCAACAAATTAACCAAATCCATTTCCTGTTAAGAAACAGTAATTTAGAACTAACTTCAGGTAAATCATTGCTCAAATCATCAAATCTACTTAAATCTACAAAATCCCCACCGCTTCGAATGACTAAAAGTGTCAATTCAAATACATAAGATTCGGAATTTCCAATCATTTTACTGGAATTACGACATCAGAAATTATCATGTTAGTTGGGAAATGGGCAATTGTATCTGAAGTCCATACTGACGCATAATGCCATATACTGGATAGTCTACAGGTCGAGGTATTTCTCAGAATTTTATTTTCCTGGAAAGCCGGTGTGTTCTATTGGGAAGTGGAATAAGTTCTTACTAATACAGCATTTGTTTTCCGGACACGTCTCCTGAACGTCACACCCACCATCTTTTCTTAACAATGTAACCCTAAAATTTGTTCCAGAAAATTACAATTTTGCATATCAAGAGAAGATTATGTTTGAAAATTTGTCATTCCGATGAAAAAGTTTCAAAAATCGGAAGATAATGTTTGAAAATTTACAACTGGAATGACTGGCTCAATAACAGAGCCAGTTATTGCAGTGGTAAATTAAAAAAAATAGTCTTCTCCTGGTCTGCAAGTGAACATTTTCCAAGAGCACGGCAGAGGGCGGTTTTGGCCATCTTGAGAGTTAAAACTACAGAGCATGAAGGTCCAAGAGTTTACATATTAGGCTGCAGAGCATCAAGTCCCGAGGGCCTCTGTATTTTTATGTCTGCTTTATACTGACTGCATAATTTTTCTTCTCTTCCAGAACTTAACCCTTTAACACTCGAATTTGTTCAAGAAAATTTCAATTTACTCATAGAAAATATCCATTTGCAGACCAAGAGAAGACTGTTTTTGAAAATTTACCACTGGAATGAGTGGCTCGGTTATCGAGCCAGTCATTCCAGTGGTAAATTTTCCAAAATTATCTTCTCTTGGTCTGCAAATGGACATTTCTTAAGACGACTGCAGAGGTAATTTTTGGCTGATATGAGTGTTACAGAGTTAGGCATCAGCATTAACCTCTCATGTCTTCAACACTAGAATTTTAATCTGTGTAAATAGTCTGTATATATGATCAGTTATTTAGCTAGTAAATAATTTTACGAATCTTATATGAGCTTTGTCATTTTTTACACTGACAGGTGATGCATTCTTGCTTACATATTTATAATAAATTATAATAGTGCTTTTAGCATACACACGCACGCACTCACGCTCTCGCACTTGCACACACATGCACACCCTCATGCGCATGCACGGCCACACTGCATACTCAGCACCTTAGATTTACGTTATTTTGGCACATCATCTATCAGACCCAGGATCCATGAATACCCCAGAAACCAGAGTTTAAAATCTGAGAGCTAGATTTTGAGTCAGTTTAATTTTAATAGGACATGAGATCTCCGAATGACCATAAAATGTCACAGAATCAATCTCTTACTGTAAAGCATAGCAAGCAGCCAGTAGGATTTTGGTTCGGGCTCGCTAACCTGGTCACAGTAAATGGGTAATCTAGAGCCCTGATACTATAGTTGTACATGCATGGATGTACAAATTTTTTTTTTAATCTTTGCTTTCATATTACGCTCTTTATTTCACTACTTGTTATCTGAGAAGACTCTTTCGCAAACCTTGCCACTGGAATGACGGGCTCGGCTATCGAGCCAGGTTATCACGCCAGTCATTCCAATGTTAAATTTTCAAAATAGTCCTCTTTTGTCTTGTATATAGACCATTCTTAAGACTGCTGCAGAGGCCATTTTGTGCCGGTTTGACCATTAATAATCCAAATTTCATCTTATTTTTCAGGTCATTTATTTCCAATTACCCCCTAATATCCGGGTGCTTAATTTCACCGAAGATAAATATGAAATATATTTGGTGGAAATAAAATTTAATGCCCTGTTCATCTATGATTTGTTTTTTCAACCAGCAAAATGAATGTGGTACAAGGGAGGCAACCCTGATGAGTAAATATGAATAAAAAATTCTGAACACGAATTATCTCCCTTGAATGTGACTAAACTGAGAATTTAACCTTTAAATGACTATAATAATTGCGGTTGATTTTGAAAACACTGTTTCTGCAAGCTGTTGCAAAGCATATAAATATCCTCTTACAATTACAGTTTTGGTTTTCTGTGATAAATTTTCAAATTAACCCTTTAACACTCATGTCAGGCAAAAACAGCTTCAGCGCTGTAGAGATGTCCATTTGCAGACCAAGAGAATCCTGTTTTTGAGAGTTCCAGGGGTAAAATTTTCAAAAATAGTCTTCTCTTGGTCTGCAAATGGGAATCTTCGGAGAAAATTTAAATTTTCCGGAACAAATTCGAGGGATAAATGGTTAACCTCAAATTTGTTCAAGAAAATTAAAAAAATTTCATAGAACATGTCTAAAAAAACCAAAAGAAACTATTTTTGAAAATTTATCACTGGAATTACTGGCTCGGTTTATCGAGCCAGACATTCCAGTGGTAAATTTTGAATGATAGTCATCTTGGTATGCAAATGGACATTTCTCAAGCCCACTGCAGAAGCCGTTTTTGGCCGACTTGAGTGTTAAAGGTTTAAGCACTCATATGCTAGAAACAGTGTATCATGTAGACTTAATATGGGCATTCATTCTTATTCTAATCTCTCTTCTACTGGACAACTATCTCTTGATAATCCCATTGGTCACTGGAAATAATGGACCAATGAAGTTACAGAAAACGAAATCTTCTCAGAAGAAAATAAGGAAGGAATATAGTTCCGAATATAAAGAATTCTTGTACCGTATATTTTGATTGCCTGTAAACTTGCCACCATTGATTGATGCTTTAGTTAATCAAATTGTTACATATTCAGTCTCAGTTTTGTCAGTTAATTATTTTATTATATTATTAGCTCAAAACTGTAGGCGTACGAAAATGACTCCTCCAGAACCGCTGAAGGGATCGGGCCGAAATTTGGGGCATTAAAATTTGTTCAAAGGAAGTTGATCCATCAAAAAAACATGGACGCCGTGGGGCAAACAAAATGTAGCGTGTTTGGCGGCCATATTGCACTTGCAAAAATGTCCACAAACTCATTTAAAAGACTGCTAAACCACCCACCAACAATTTTGAAAAAATTGATGGTGGTCCAGGTGAGCGACACAGGCCCGTTGGGCCTCTTGTATTATGCTCGTTGTTATATCTTACTTTATTCCTCATTAACCCTGTCATGGTGAAGCCGGCCCAAACCGGCCTCTGCAGTGGTCTTGAGGAATGGTCATGTGCAGGCCAAGAGAAGACTATTTTTGAAAAATTACCATTGGAATGACTGGCTCGATAACTGTCATTCCAGTGGTAAAAGTTCAAAAAATTGCCTTCACTTTGCATGCAAATAACGATTTCTCAACACCACCTCAATTGCTGTTTTAGGTGACTTAATCATTACCGGGTTGAGAAGCATTGTAATGCTTATAGTATTGCTTAGCTGCTTATTGTTTGTGTGCGTGTTTGTGGTTTATGTCAGCTCTAAGCTATAACTCATTCCCTAACAGAAATCTGCATTTTTCTCCAATAGAAAAACTTTTAAATACATTGTATTGGGATAATAGTGTGTATGTACGCCGTTATACATTGCCTTATGAGTTTCTAAATAAATGTCAGTGTACATACACACGGCCGAATCCCGGACTGACTTTGTCCCTTTAATGGTCAAGATTGGTCAAGAAACTGGACATCTATGCTCTGTGAATGCCTTTTAAAGAACAATTAACCCTTTAATGGTCAAGATTGGTCAAGAAACTGGACATCTATGCTCTGTGAATGCCTTTTAAAGAACAATTAACCCTTTAATGGTCAAGATTGGTCAAGAAACTGGACATCTATGCTCTGTGAATGCCTTTTAAAGAACAATTAACCCTTTAATGGTCAAGATTGGTCAAGAAACTGGACATCTATGCTCTGTGAATGCCTTTTAAAGAACAATTAACCCTTTAATGGTCAAGATTGGTCAAGAAACTGGACATCTATGCTCTGTGAATGCCTTTTAAAGAACAATTAACCGTTTAATGGTCAAGCTTGACCATTAACTGTTATTCCTCTCACTTTATATTCTGCAATTTACAAAAGTCTTATCACTATACTTATCACCTGCGGTGCTTAATTTGCATATTTAATTATAAACAGCATTAATTACTTCCAGATTTCTTTACAATATTTTTTGTTTGCTCAAATATATTTTTCTTTATTTTTCTTTATCGACTACTGTGGATACACGGAAAGTATACAATTTGATTGTCATCAAAATTGTTTCTTGAAAAAGTTGACGAACATAAACGGGTAGTATTTTGGAAATAGGAAGTGATGCTGTTTTCAAAATTATGCCATTTTTAATGTGCTAGTTACTCTTCCTGTTGGCAAGTGGTTAGCTCATCCACATTGATCGGTGCTCTGAAATCTGACCATATTTTATCTACACTCAGTTATCGTATAATTGAACGCCATATTATCTACAATCGAATAAGGTAGAAAGTTATCATATATTATCTACATTCTGGGACTACGTCATGAAATCTGATCACCATCGGGTATTCTTTCTGTGTTTACAGTGTTTGCTCTATCAATAACAGAATAGCATTCACATAATTATTCATCGTATTATCACATTATTGACAAGATATTTAAATAAACGTTTTTTTTACTATCAATGTAATTGTTATTTACTTACATAGTGTGTTAGTGTGTGTGTGTGTGTGTGTGTGTGCGTGCGTGCGCGCGCGCATGCGTGCGAGCTCGCGCGCGCGTTGGTTTATTTCTTCTGGACATCTAGTAAATGCTTTGGGAAAATGATGTTGATTCAATGAAAAACAACAAAGTTATACACACGCACGGAGACACAAGCGTGCACGCGCATCTGCGCACACACCTGGAAAATTTTCTTAATTATGACACCAAATAGCTACGCTACAACCCATATAAGAATAAGGTCCGTCTTGGCTAAGTTTTGGATAATGTAGGCCAAAATCAATTTTCCCATTGGAATCAATTCAAGCAGCACATGTCATCTTTGATACAGTGAGTAACCATGGTGATATGTTTGGATGCATTGTGGCCTAAAGGTATGCCCATCTCAAAAGTAGGTCAATGTGACCACCCTTTCCTGGCTCAGTGACCTTGACCAGGCTGGAGTTGTTTATATACAGTAGCAAAATCTAGTGCGTTGCTACACTGTAGGCGTGTGTGTCATATATCAAAATTAGGTCAGCTTGACCTACTTTTCATGGTTCACTGAAGATAATAGACATGGACCTTTCCAGCTTATCCGTCCATTATATGACATCATACTCAACTAGGTGATGTGGAGGATGATGTCATAATCAATTACAGCAAAAATGGCTCGATTAGTTCATCTTAAATGCTTAATAGTCTGACACATTGTACGAATTGTATGTCTTTACTATTTAATAAACATTCTGTTGAATATTTTGAAACTAATTTGACTGGGTGCTGTTGCTGCCATAGGCACCCAGTCAAATTAGTTTATAAATACTCAACAGCTAACCTGTATAATTTTCTGGAAATTGAAATTCAGAGATTGATCCCAACACCGGCAAAGCATGGTTGGAGCTTAATTAGGGAGGGGTGGGGGCATAGCTAAAACTGGAAAGGTCCATTTTCATCCAGACCTTAGTTTCAAGACTTTTTGAAATATATTATAGTCACCAAATGTGGTGTATGATGTATCCTAGTGTAAAGGATTGTCATGTAGCAGAAATGTCAGTGTGATTTCTTTGTCACCGTAAACTGAAGATCATAGAAATTTCTTGTGTGAGCTGGAATTTCAAGAGACTTTTATATACAGTAATTAAAGGAAAGGAACAGGGAACTAACATATGCTCTTGATTGACAGCTTTATATAATAATCAACCTATACCCACCGATGAAAAGCAGAAATAAATCAGAATAATTAGAAAGAAACGGCTAAATACCATTTATGAGATTCTGGCGGGAACCAATTAGTGACGAAGTTGGACCCATGCGCTCCGCTGTATGCTGGGCGAATACTTAATACCCACTATAGCCAGTCATATAAGCTCAGTTATATTTACGCTAAGCTGGTTATCCACTGCGTCCTACAGGTAAAATACTGTCTAGTTTTAAAACAATTTGACTGGTAGCCGTTGTTTCCAGAGACATGGTCTACATTCAATCACACGAATGTCAAAATATTCAGTAGGCACCATATTGCGACCTTGGAAACCAGCAGTGTATTTTGAAATCATTTTGAGCGAAACTTGTTGCTTCGCACCAGAAAATGTGACTCAAATATAACGTTTTCAAAATGATCAATAGTGAATTAGCAGTAGCAAGTTAATCACTCTACATCGGCGCCTATAGAGAATACTATTCATATCGCTTACAAAGCTATATTCAGATATGCTTTCGTTATATTCAGGTAGGGCTATGTGGTATACCTGCACACACAGTTGACACACGGCGGAGTGAGAAGCACCAGCTTGGTAACTAATTGGCTGCAAGTTAAACAGTCCTAGATTTGGTAAATGCTTTTTCACAAATAATCCCGATTTATTTCCATTTTTACCGATGGTAGTTTATTTAATATTGTATGAGATTACCAATAAACATAATTTGTTATTTCCCGTTTCCGTTCCTTTAAACTTGTGCTAAAGGTGTGTCATGTTACAAAAGCAGGTAACTAGGACGATATAAATAAATAAATATATAAATATAAACAAGAGGCCCAAGGGCCTGTGATGCTCACCTGGAACTTTAGCATTTGAATCATTTGCATTTAAATAGACATGATGAATAATGTTCGGAAAATCGGATAATTTTCGGAAAATCCAAGATAAGCACCAAAAAAATTGACCAATCATGATTCTTGTTTGATATGTTGAAGCCTAGGGTCATAGAAACGTTTCACCCAAGTTGGTTGATATCGTGCCATTGATTAATGATTACCGTTTTTAAATGGTTCTGGAAAATTTTCAGAAAATCAAAGATGTCTGCAAAAACATTGACCTATCAAAATTCTGAATATAATTTCTATGGTCAATCACTATATAGTATCCTTCCTGCCAAATTTGATTGACATTTTCATTTTTCGAAATCCAAGATGGTCACCCAAAAAAGTCAAGCAGTCAAAATTCTGTATACAGTTCTGAGGCGTAAAGAGCCTAGGATCCTTCCAGCTGAGTCTGGTTGAAATCATCGGCCAAGCAGTTAATTAGAGGTAGCCTTTTAACTGATTTCCCAAAATTTAGAGAAAGTCCAAGATTGCCACTGGATAAATTGACCGATCAAAATTCTGTATGCACTTTCTGAAGCCTACCGACATCGGATCCTTCCAGCCAAGTTTGATTGAAATTGCCCAAGCAGTTAATGAGTAGCATTTCTAAACAATTTCCAGCCATTTTTTGGAAAGTTCAAGATGGCCGCCGAACAAATTTACCAATCAAAATTTTGTATAAATGTATGGGAAATGAGTGACTGCCTAATGGACAGATTGACTGTTAGATTGATTGATGGACAGATCGACTGGTAGACTTCTCAAGGACAGGTTTGATTCACTGATGGACAGACAGGCTGATAGATGGACTGAATAGACTGCCGAGCAAGCAACGCCGGCTAGTTGCTTATATATAGACTCCTTACAGGACTAGTCAATGACTGATAATTGAAGACATCTTGTTGAATTATTCAAACTTTTTCTTTCATAACTCTATGATGACCAGTAGTTACAATTTCAATAACTTTCAAATTAAATATGGTTTCAAATCAATATAAATATTCAGTTGAGTTATTAACTACTACTGGCACGGTTTAGCATTGCCTATGTACTGTCACTGGCTAACTGTCTTATACAGGAAACATTTCATGTTTTATAGAAAAAAGTTGGTATGGCAGTAAATAAACAGATTTCAAAATGTCTTAGCAATAGCTCTAACAGCGACGGATGTGAGGTAATTATTTCCTTAAAACAAACATAAGCTGTCAAAAAGCTTGACACAGCTTGACATGTCTGACAGCCAAATACATGCATTTACAAGGAGAATTTGCAACAATAGTAAATACAGCTTGAATTTGGTATGGTCTTAGGAAATTTTCAGTTCTTGTGTTTGTCAGCTGGCATTGACGTAATATACATACACCCTTTGGCGCTGGTAGCATGTTTAGGTGTTAATTGGTCCTTTCACTACTGGCTGGAAACTACACAGTATGGTAGAGGTAGCTACATTTACTACTGAATTAGCAATTCCACCTATATAGCAATTTCTGTTGGCATTGGCAGGAGGGATTATCTGCTGTTGGTGAATAATAACGCAATAGCTTTAAGCATCATTATAACCTGGAAGCGGAGAGATATTCACTCTGCCATAAATGCTCTGAAGCACACCACTTTAGGGTCCTTCCAGCTGAGTTTACTTGAAATCGTTCCAAGCGGTTAATGAGGAGTAGCCTTAAATGATTACCCAAAATTCAAAAAAAATCCAAGATAGCCGCTAGAAAAATGTACCCTATCATTTAAAATGATATCCCACCATTTTTAGGCAAATGCAAGATGGCCACTGCAAAAAAATTGACCAATCAAAGATCTGTATACAAATTCTGAAGCATTCCCCACCAAGTTTGCTTGAAATTGACCAAGTAGTTAATTAGCAGGTGTTTAACTGATTTCCAGAAATTTTCAGAAAATCCAAGATGGCCACCAGAAAATTGACCAATCAAAATTCTTGTTAGAAGCATACCACCACAGGATAATTCCACCCACGTTTCGGCGAAATTGGGCCATTTATATTGGAGGCATAACATTTTAAAGGATTTCCAGATAAACTAAAAAAAATTCAAGATGGCCACCAGAAAAATTGACCAAACAAAATTTTAAATAGATGTTCTGGAACCTACCACCATAGGATCCTTCCAGCCAAATTTGCTTGAAATAGGTCAAACCGTTAATGAGATTTAACGGAAGGATGGCCAAGTTTGTTCAAGGGAATTTGATTGGCCAAATACTTTCTCTAAAAACGACTTCTCTAAAACAAATCAGGCCACAATTTGGTAGATATGATTAGAAACTAAGTGGTATTAAAGTTTCTTCATGGGAAGTTGATACATAAAAAACTTGGCCATTGTGCACCAATTAAAATGTGTTTGGTGGCGATATTGAATTTTATTATTAGCCCACCGTCCGTCCGTCACATCGCATCTCCTTTATGCTTTAACCGATTTCAACCAGGTAGACTCCAGAACTTCTATTCAGAATTTTGATTGGTCAATTTTTCTGGCGGCCATCTAGATTTTTCCGAAAAATAGCTGTAAATCGTTTAAAATGCTACTCCTCATTAACTGCTTGGTAAATTTCAACCAGACTTCTCGAATGACCATAGGTTTGTAGGCTTCAGAGTTACATACCAAATTTTGGTTGGTCCATTTTGGATTTTAAAAAAAATTTGGGAAATCATTTAAAAAGCTACGCTTTAACCGTGTGTCCGATTTCAACCAAACTTAACTGGAAGGACCCTATCCTGGTACACTTTAGAATTTATATACAGAACTTTGACTGCTTGATTTTATTTGGGTGGCCATCTTGGATTTCCCGTAAAATGGGAATTTGTTCAAAATGCTAATCTTCATTAACCGTTTGTTCCAGTGGCCATCTTGTTTTCGAAAATGACATCTCAAGAAATTCTGTACGGATCAGGCTGAAACTCATTAGATTTAATTTCATTGATAACTAAGGGATATTAACATTTGTTCAAGAGAACTTCTTATTAAAGCATGGTTGTCATGGACTTATCAAAATGTTGGCCTTGGTGGCCATAATGGATTATTTTATTAGCTGGATGAAACCTAAAATTCGATTTGATTTTGTGGTCAGCATCCATCATTAATTTCCGACTAAATATTGTTTGTACTGAAATCCAGATTTGTGTTTTTTGTCTTGTTGCTGCTGAATTTAAAGTATAATGTCTGTTCAAATGCTAATGGTCCAGGTGAGCGTTAAGGCCCTTGGGCTTGTTTGATGAATTTAGAAGCCAAAATTGGTTTTATGTAGGTTTTTAGGTCACCTGGCCATTAAGTGAGCTTATGCTATGGCGGCCGGCTGTCAAATCGCATCTCATTTCTGCTTTGACCGATTACAAGAAAATTTGTCTGGTATGATCCTATGGTGGTAGGCTCCAGAACTTCTATTCAGAATTTTGATTGCTCAATTTCTTGGCCGGCCATCTTGGATTTTCTGAATAATTGTGACAAATTATTTTAAATGCTACTCCCCATTAACTGCTTGGGCAATTTCACCCAAATTTGACTCGAAGGATCCTGTGGTGGTAGAACTTCTATTCAGAATTTTGATCAGTCAATTTATCTGGTGAGCAACTTGGATTTTCCGGAAAACACCTCCAATATAAATGATCTGACTTCAACGAAACTTGGGTGGACGGACTAATTCTAGGCTGGTATGGCTCAACGCTTCGAAATGAGAGTTCTGATTGGTCAATATTTCCGGTGGCCATCTTGGATTTTCTGAAAATATCTGGAAATCAGTTAAAAGCCTGTTTGCTATATTTTTTCGGCATAAATCTTGAATATTCTAAAGAATTGTGGGAAATCGTTTAAAACGCTACTCATTAACTGCATGGGCAATCTCAACCAGACTTGAATGGAAGGATACTAGGCTGATAGGTTTCAGAATATGCATACATAATTTTGATCAGAACAAATGCTACTATCATGTTGCTGTTGAATTTAAAGTATTGTGTCTGTTCAAATGCTAATGGTTCAAATGCTAATGGTCCAGGTGAGCGCTAAGGCCCTTGGGCCTCTTGTTGGGTATGCTGATTTCAAAGTTGACCCTTTTGAAACTGTTAGATAAATGGTTTCGCGACCATCTTTGACACCAAAAACGCCCATCATAAAGCAAAAGGAAATTAAAATGTCTTCTCGAGTCTCGGGAGCCAGTTTTAACCAAATTTGGTTGGAGACATCCTTAGAATCGATTCAAAACTCCTGAAACATCATCTAAGGCAACAGTTGAACCAAGTTTGTTAAATTTTGTTCAAGGGAACTTGATTGGTCAAATGCTTCATCAGCCATCTTGGATGACCAAGTTTTCAGGAAACCGTATTATCCAGAAGAATGGATCGGCCCAAAATTTGGGAGATATGGCTAGGGACTAAGTAAGGGCCATTAGAGTTTGTTCAAGGGGAGCTATGTTCCAAAAACATGGTCGCCGTGGACCGATCAAATGATAACGTGTTTGGCGGCTACATTGGACTTGTTTAATTAATGGATTTTGAAGCTGAAATTGGTCTTATAGGGGTTTTAGTCTCCTTATTTCAAATTGGCCACTTTCAAAACAATCAATTATACGTTTGAAAAACCCACAGTAAAGTAATGGGCAATTTAAAATGTCTTTTTGAGAACCAGTAAATCGACTTTAACCAAATTTGGTAGGATGTAATCTTGTTCCAGGTCAGCAAATACAGGCCCTTTGGGACACATTGTATTAAAATTTAGAAACATCTCCCTACACACACACTGGACCTTTCCAGTTTATCCATCATATGACGTCATCAGCTACATGACGTGTAGGATGACGTCATATTCAATTATTACACCATGAATGACTCAATTTAGTTAGTCTTAAATGCTTAATAGTCTGACACCTTGTACGAATTGTGTTTTTACTATTTAATAAACATTCTGTCAAATATTTTGAAACTAATTTTACTGGGCGCTGTTGCTGCATAGGCAGCAACAGCAGTTACAGCACCAAGTCAAATTAGTTTCAAAATATTCAACAGCTTACCCGTTAGTTTTCTGGAAATTGATAGTCAGGGATCGATCGATCCCAACATGAGCGATGTGTAGGTGGAGCTTAGCTAGCGATGGGCAGGGCACAGCTAAAACTTGAAAGTTCTAATGAACTAGACCCTTGCCCTTAATGGCCAGGGTAATAAAGTAGGTTCACGATAATAATAACATTCTGAGACATTGACGTGTGGATAGTATCTCAGGAGGGGACAACTCTTACATTGCTAAGCTGCTTACTACAGCTTCCTGGGTGTGGAGTTGTTGGACCCAGTGACATCCTTTTTATTATCTCAATGTGGTAGAGTTAGGGACTGTTGACCGTTGGATCATCATTATAAAATAAACACTACTAAATATGACTCCAATCCAATTGTATCCATTGGGGTGTCAGGAAGGCTGCAGTATACCATAGTTTATCAGCGTACACAGAACTAAGGTATTCTTCTTCTTCTTTTCGATCGCTGGTATCACACTTGGAGAGCCGTTCTCAAGATGAAATCTGTGGTTTTCTGCAGTTCTTCCACAGGCCCATACAGCTTTTCAAGAAAAGAGGTTGACAAAGGCCGGATTTCTTCTCTCAGCAGCTGATACGTACTGCAGCATTGAAGTATGTGCTCTGTGGTCTGTTCTGCTTCTCCACAAGGACAAGCGGGCGATGTCGTAAGGTGGAACCCGCCTGTACATGTGTTGGTTTAGTCTGTTGTGTCCGGTTATGAGACGAAAAATGGTCACTTGCTCTGGCCTCGAGAGATGATGGTAGGCATCTTCTGATTGAGGTGTTCTATAAGGTATAATAAACAGGTTATTTTAATGACATAACAAAAATATTGTATGTATACCCAAATTTATTTTTCAAACTCAACATTTCACAATTACTGTTTTAGTCAACAACAATTTTTATATACATAATACTTGTACTTATTATTCACATTCAGCAAATACAGTAGTATCATTGTAATCATAAGCTTTTGACGGTTAACCCTCACACTAAGGAATATTCTGTTGAATATTTTGAAACAAATTTGACGGGAAGCTGTTGCTGCCTATGGCAGCAACAGCTTCCAGTCAAATTTGTTTCAAAATATTCAACAGCCTTCCTGTAATTGTCTTGAAATTGATCTTGCTCCAATTTCAAGCATTAACGGGTTAATAGTATATAATAAATAAACATTTGACATTTGATTACCATGACGATGGTGGCGCGCATAAACAAACATTTGACATTGATTACCATGACGATGGTGGCGCGCATAAACAAACATTTGACATTGATTACCATGACGATGGTGGCGAGCATAAACAAACATGGCGAAACCCTACTGCGAAGTATTTCAAGGGAGATAACTATAGTGAATCAGTTTCACTGACAGACAATCTCCATCGAGGGCGTGCCATCAGGAGTTGACATTATTGAGGGAAAACCAAAGGTATGGATGGACGTATAGATGGACGGACGGATGGAAGCAAAAGCATAAACCCCTCATTTTTTCAAAGCAGGGGGATAATAAATATTTGACATGATTACCAGGACGATGGTGACGAGTATAAGTAGACATTTCACATGATTACCATGACGATGGTGATAAGTATAAATAGACATTTCACATCATTATCATGATGATAGTGATGAGTATAAATAGACATTTGACATGATTACCATGACGATGGTGATGAGTATAAATCAACATTTGACATGATTACCATGACGATGGTGGTGAGTATAAATAAACATTTCACATAATTACCATGACGCTTGTGATTTTCACATGATTACCATGACGATTGTGATGAGTATATATATACTTATCTTACACACAATATGGCCACAACGAATTTATAGAACGCTATATATATAATATATGCACCATTTATATCTGACATTAACATACAAAATGCATCGTTGTCAAAATAAACACTCACAACGTCACCATCATTATTATTATTATTATTATTATTATTATTATCATTATTATTATTATTATTATTATTATTATTATTATCATCATCCATGATATGAAATGAAACCAGTATTGAGGGATGCAATCTGTCACTCAAGTATCTGATGTCATAATTAATGGACCTTTCCAGTTTTAGCTACGCCCTGTCTATCTCTAGCTAAGCTCTGCACATGCTTCACCCGTGTTGTGCTTGATCGATCTCTGAACTCCCTGAGTATCAATTTCCAGAAAACTACATGTAAGCTATTGAACACTTTGAAACTAATTTAACTGGGTGGTGCCCAGTCAAATTAGTTTCAAAATATTCAACAAAATGTTTATTAAATAGCAGACATACAATTCGTACGTGTTGGACTGCATTTAAGATGGACTAAAATGAGTCATTCAACCTGTAATACACCTTCCCCACATTGACGTCATCACGCCGGGATTTCCATAAATCAATGCTCAGAGCAAAACTGCTGGCTGGTATAGCCGCCAACAAACCCCTGATACGCATTGAGTTACTTTTGCACTAAAATACACCGCAATCTAAACCATTCCTATGATAAACTAAAATCATTATATTATTTAAATCATATATCATTGGAAAGCGCATTCAATTCCCGAAACATTAATGCATTATTTTATATATTTTTGGAACGTTTTCACTGAGTTATTTGCGTATATAAAATACACCATTCGACTAAGATTCATTAAATCAACTGGACAATAGGGGATATTTTAAAATTGCAATCAACTGTATTAAATTTTACAAAACTATAAAAACTAATACAGAAATGTATAGAAAGTTGGCTTAGCTTTCCAATGATGTATAACTTCAATAATATTATGAACATAGTTTTTCATATGCACTGCTTAAAGTGCACTGTATCTGATTCCCATAGTAAAGTAATGCTGTTTGCGCGTAGGCTGTCGCCGTTACCAGCCGGAAGTGGTACGCGCGATGCATTCCGGGATGGTATTTTTCCCAAAATACGCTACTGTAGGAAAGGTCTATTGATTATGACGTCATGATACATGTCACGTAGTTGATTACAAGCATAATATATTATAACTCTGCCATGAAAATCAAAAACGTTTGTCAAGCAGACAAATTCCATTTCTTTGATGGATTTACAATTTTAAAAAGAATTCTGTTGAATCTTTTGTAAATAATTTAACTGGGAGCTGTTGCTGCCATAAGCAGCAACAGCAACCAGTCAAATTAGTTTTGAGATATTCAACAGCTTACCTGTATAGTTACTTTGAAATTGGAATTCTGGAAATTCAGGATTCTAAATATGTAAATCGATTCTAATATGCAGAAAAGTGGGCGGAGCTTAGCTAGAAATAGGCGGGGTATAACTAGAAATGTATCCGCCTATTTTCCTGAATGAAATGTCTCACCGGTCCTCTTTGCTGATAAAGATCAGAGTTCACGTTACATTCGTTAGGTGGAATAGATAGAAAAACTTTAGTTTGCTTCCTGTATATTATGTTAATGATCCACTATAAAACAACATGTTAATATTTAATTTGGTAACAAGTCCAGCGTGTTCTTGACCTTTGACCTTGACCACTAATTCAATAGATTATGTTGTTTTGTATCGATTGAGCAAGCAAAATTCTTGCACCAAGTTCACCACTCTCTTGACCCGTGATCTTGACGACAAGGTCAATGGATTGCATCTCCAGCTGGCAAACATGTGTTTAATTATAATGTAGGGATCCCAGCTGTCACTTAATTATATGATGTCATAATCAATGGCGGATACCAGTTTGTTTATCAATCAATATGACATCATATTCACGTGTAGGATGAAGTCATTCAATTACATCATGAATGACGTAGTTAAATTCATCATGAACACTTAATTGATGATGGACTAAGCGTTGTACGAATTGTATGTCCTTACTGTTTCATAAACATGCTGTTTAATATTTTGAAACTAATTTGACTGGGCACTCTTGCTGACAGCACCCAGTCAAATTAATTTCAAAGAATTCAACAGCTTACATGTATAGTTTTCTGAAAATTGATAGTCAGGGAATTCAGGAATCAATTGATCCCAACACTGGCGAAGTTTGGGTGGAGCTTAGTTAAAGATGGGCGGGGCATGGCTAAAACTGGATATCTGCATTACATCACATGTAGGCTGAAGTCACAATCATAATTCTGTCATGAAAATTGAAGTCTGTCATGATGTGGGCTTTCAGACCAGGGGATTTAATAATTTGAGTGAAAGCTGTCTTCCGACAACATTCAGTCAAACTGTTTAAAAAAAACCTGCTGGCTTCAATGAAATTTTAGGCTGAAAAGCATCAAGTGATCTTGTCTCTTAACCCTCTAATGACTAAGGTTTTGTCAAGAAAATTAAGATATTTGCTATTTGAATGTCCATTTGCAGGTCAAGACTATTTTTGAAAATTTACCACTGTAATGACTGACTCGGTTATCGAGCCAGTCATTCCAGTGATAAATCTTCAAAAATCATCCTCTTTTGGCCTGCAAATGGACGTTCCTCAAGCCCACTGCATAGGCCGGTTTTGGCCGCCTTCAGCATGAAAGGGTTAAACCAAGGAATATGTTCAACAACAGAAAATATTCATACAATTCTAGTGATCTTAGTTAACCTTTCCCAATGAATCAATAATTTTATTTATTTTTCTAAAATATATTTATTTATTTCTTTAGCTATCTCAATGAAACCATGCACCAAATAATCACCTCACTTGAGTCCTACAATAGATATATCAAAAAATATATATATAAGCTGTATCTGCATCAACTATGCCATAGTTTAGGAAGTATTGGACTAAACTTGTAATGCTAACATTTTAACCCTCAAATTTGTTCAAGAAAATTTTAATATTCTCTAAAATGTCCATTCGCAGACCAAGAAAAGACTATTTTTTTAAATTTACCACTGTAATTACTGGCTTGGTTATCTGACCAAATTTGACTATTATTGGGTCAAAGCATTAAGACTAGAAGGAAGTTTTTATAAAAGGTCCGTGACAAACGTCTTTTTCAAAGCAACCATTTTAGATTGATATTTGTAGACACCATTACATGGGATTCTATTGTTGTCCCTGCTGCACAATGCTGAATACAAAACCATTCCAATAAATACGATAACGAGTCATTGTTTTGTTGGCTTCCAAGGTGAGAGGAGCTGCCTTGATAACCCATAGGAAGAGTACAATAGTTCATCACTAATTGTGTATTTTCTATAGCAAAGGTGAAGTGAGCTTTGCTACCAGTAATTATTTTTAGAACAAATCGACTGAAGATTTCTGTGCTTATGGCAGCAGCAACTTGTAGCACCCAGTGTATCCTAAGAGTATAAATGGCGCGCACGCAAAACTCTGCTGTGGCATCCAGAATCAACAGACACTAACAGTTAGCATCAGGACAAAGAAGCATCTTACAAGTTATTCAGACAGAATACAAATTTTTGTTTATTGAATGTCCATTTGCATGCCACGGGAAGACTATTTAAAAAACCTTATCCCTAGGCAGAGTGCTTCACTTAGCGAGCCAAGCATTCCAGTGATAAGATTTCAACACTCCTCTTGTCCTATAAAAGGGCATTCAGGAAGACCACTGCAGAAGTACTTTTTTATTGTTAACTGTCTGACTTCTGAATTTTTTGCAAACCACAATCCAAGGGTTATATATCTGGTCTAGCTAATTATTTTGAAAATAATTTGACTGAAAGTTGTTGGTGGCTAAGCCACCAACAACTCATTCAAATTGTTTTCAAAAAATTCAGCAAGTCAAGAGATTTTGATTTTGAAATCATTGTTTGATGGCTTGCAGGAGCGACACAGTTAAAGGATTAAAATACAAATTCTTACGGTGATTTTGAAAATCGCCCGAGTATGCGCCAGAAACCGACGGCGATGTGACAAGCAAGTGACTAATCGCCAGTCATCCCTCGATATTGAACACACTTTCAAATATTTGTGTCGCTTGAGAATCGCCGGAGACGAAAATAACATTAACGAATGACTAGGTAGGCTTAAATCACATGATTTTGGATACATAATTTATGCACATGAGCTTAAAAATAGAAACATAAGCTGTTAAATCGCTAAGTAGGTCTTCTCAGACTGTCGGCGTAGTGTACGCTCGATAATGACTAGTAGGTGATAGGTAACGATAGCTGTGGCGTCGTGTCACCATCGCGTCGCCATAGTGTACGCCATTCTTTAGTGCTAATAGACCACGCACTGATGCACGCACACATGCACACGCACGCACACACTCACAAGCACACAAATACAAACACATATCATCACATACATATGTAAATTAGGACAACTGGATTTCCATATCAATGACCCACTTTAACATAAATCTACAGATCTAATCACTGACAGCCGAGGATATCAATTTTAACAAGCAAGCTTTTAAAGACATTGAAATTAATTTGGCTGAAAGTAACAACTTCTAATAAAATTTATTTCATTATATTTAGCAGACTATTCCTTCCATCATGAAGAATGTGTCATATTTGGTCTGTAGCGCTGAAAAGATAAACTGAACAATCTGCTGAGCTGAAGTTACTGAACCAAGTGGTCTGCATCAACATCAATAATTCTAGTCCTAGTTTTATCACCATTCCTTCAGCAGTTTTGGAGACGCTGTTTTTGTAAAAACTAAGTCCAATGGCCACAAGACACTTTGACAAATGAACCTCTGTTGAACAAACATCATTCAGCTCGTGCCCTGCTTTTACTCTAGATGATGTTTCTTGAGTTTCATGGCAATCAGCCAATGGCTTTTTGGAGATCATTAAAGGTGTTTGAAAAATAGCACAAAATTCAAGATGGCCACCAGCCAAATTGACCAATCGGCTTCGTTTCAGGAAACTAGTCGATCAATCAGATTTAGAAGCATCATTTGAATTCGTATTTAGCAGACACCACAACATATAGCTCATGATTTCTGGTCAGGTGGATTACTAACAGACCAATCAAACTGAGAAGATTTTCTTCACAAAATAATCATCCTTTAGTAGCGGTGTTTGCTAATCTGATGATTTCTGGCCAGGTGGGTTACTAACAGACCAATCAAACTGAGAGGATTTTCTTCACAAAATAATCATCCTTTAGTAGCGGTGTTTGCTAATCTCATGATTTCTGGCCAGGTGGGTTACTAACAGACCAATCAAACTGAGAGGATTTTCTTCACAAAATAATCATCCTTTAGTAGTGGTGTTTGCTAATCTCATGATTTCTGGCCAGGTGGGTTACTAACAGACCAATCAAACTGAGAGGATTTTCTTCACAAAATAATCATCCTTTAGTAGCGGTGTTTTGTCAATAGATGACACTTTAAAGGTGGACATAACACCAAAATGCTTCAAAATAAAAATCGTTAAAATTGTAACATTGTCGAGGCTTCACACTAACGGTTAAACGTTGTCAAAAAACATCCAAATATTTACTTATTGAATTTTCATTTGCACACCAAGAGAAGACTATTTTTAATTTACCGCTGAAATAACTGACTCGATTTATCGAAGTAATAATTTAAGTAGCAAATTTTTAAAAATAATCTCTTGGCCTGCAAATGGACATTCCTCAAGATTGTCTTAGAGGCCGTCTTCAGCAGGATGGGGTTAAGTTGTGAACCTCTATTTAAGGGAAAAAATCAATCTAACATTTGATGATTTCCTTCTGTATATATTAATATCATTTTTTAGCTATATGGTTAAAGGGATACATGTCTCTAATTCAATTTCACAACCGATAAAATTTAAAATAATTTATACGGAATTAAATCATCCTATGCTATGACTTGCTGTACTTTATTCATTTGAGGTACATACGTTAGCCATTTAATCCTCAAATTTATTCAAGAAAATTTAAATTTCCTGATAGAAAATGTCCATTTGCAGACCGAGAGAAGACTACTTTTGAAAATCTACCACTGGAATGACTGGCTCGGTTATCGAGCCAGTTATTCCAGTGGTAAATTTTCAAAAATAGTCTTCTTTTGGTCTGTAATTGGACATTTCTCAAGACCACTGCAGAATAAGTTTTTGGCTGATATGAGTGTTAAAGAGTTAAGTCTCTAAAAGATACAATTTTAATAAGTTTATTTTTAGCATTCTGGTGTGTATGTAGTTCTTTAAACAAATGATGTTTTGATTTGTTGTGGATATCAGCCACGTAATTTGTCAATGTGTGGATGCAGGCCTGTGCTGTAATATTTCCAATGGCAACCCATAATAGGTTGCCTTATATGTTTTAAGGCGAGATATGGTAACCTAAACCTTAGAAAGCTCATTGATGTCCATACTAAAATCAACAGATCACGGTAACCCGTTTCAGGTCTCCTAAAATAAATTAAGGCAACCTCATGGAGAACGTTTTCAACAGGGTACCATAACAGCACAGGCCTGTGGATGTGTTTGAATGTCTTATTCTTTAGTCTGTGGATTTATATGCCATCCAAGAACCTGTCTGTCGAACCCGCATGAGAAGAGATTACAAATAGGATTCTCATCTGACCATCCCACGGAGCACACCATACGACTGTGACCCTGCAACAATACAACAAACATCGTAATAAATAAAGGATAATGGAGTTATCGCCCTTCATCATGGTAATGAGAATACAAGTATTTAACATTTTAATCGTCAAATCGTTCAGAAAATGCCTCTGAAGTGCTCTTGATGAATGTCCATTCGCAGGCTAAGAGTAGATTATTTTTGAAAATTTACCACTGGAATGACTGGCTCGCTAGCCGAGCCAGTCATTCCTGTGATAAATTAAAAAAAATAGATTTCTCTTGACATTCACTAAGCAGATGCTTGCAATTTTCTTGACAATTAACTATCACTACCACCACAAACACTGCCACCACTACTACAACCACACATACTGCCACCACTATCACCACAAACACTGCCACCACTACCATTACAACCACCACAAACACTGCCATCACTATCACTACAACCACTGCCACCACTATCACTACAACAACCACAAACACTGCCACCACTACCACAAACACTGCCACCCCTACCACTACAACCACCACAAACACTGCCACCACTACCATTACAACCACCACAAACACTGCCACCACTACCACAAACACTGCCACCCCTACCACTACAACCACCACAAACACTGCCACCACTATCACTACAACCACTGCCACCACTATCACTACAACAACCACAAATACTGCCACCACAAACACTGCCACCACTATCACTACACCAACCACAAACACTGCCACCCCTACCATTACAACCACCACAAACACTGCCACCCCTACCACTACAACCACCACAAACACTGCCACCACAAACACTGCCACCACTATCACTACAACAACCACAAACACTGCCACCACTATCACTACAACCACCACAAACACTGCCACCACTATCACTACAACCACTGCCACCACTATCACTACAACAACCACAAACACTGCCACCACTACCACTACAACCACCACAAACACTGCCACCACTATCACTACAAACACTGCCACCCCTACCACTACAACCACCACAAACACTGCCACCACTATCACTACAACCACTGCCACCACTATCACTACAACAACCACAAACACTGCCACCACTACCACTACAACGACCACAAACACTGCCACCACTATCACTACAACCACTGCCACCACTATCACTACAACAACCACAAACACTGCCACCACTACCACTACAACCACCACAAACACTACCACTACAACCACCACAAACACTGCCACTACTACCACCACAAACACTGCCACCACTATCACTACTACAACCACAAACACTGCCACCACTACCACTACAACCATCACCACCCCCACTACTACCAATGCCACCACCAGCACCACTACTACCAATGCAACCACCAGCAACACACATACCAAGACCACTATTACCAATGACACCACCAGCACCATGACTACCAATGCAACCACCACCACCACAACAATCACCACCACCACCACACACACAACCACTACAACAACCAACATCGCTCCTCACCACATATGCACTATACTATACCAGACATTTTACCCTGCATAGTTTCGATTATTTATCATTATTAACCATTCAACGCTTAGAAGTCCAGTGACTCAATTTTACCGAATATTCCTCAGGCCTACATCATAAACAATTTGGAACTTTACCACTGGAATGCCTGGCAGAAGCAGTTTTTGTCTGATATGAGTGTTAAAGGAATAAAGAGCTAATATGCAATAAAACGGAAGGATGAATGGCTGGACAGACAGATAAACAATCACATAGAATAACATTTCACAATTTTTTAGTAAATTTTACTGCCATTCACAGGAACACTTAATATACAATACCTGTCTGCTGTTTCGTGGAAGACGTCCAACACGATTTCCTGTGATGTCATAAAGACGAATGTGACGGTTATCATGGGGTATTGCCATTAAATTTAGCTCTGAAGAGACGGCCAACCTAGGTGGAATATACAAACAACCCGAGTTATAGTTAATTCTCTTCTTGATGATGATGATGATGATGATGATGATGATGATGATGATGATGGTGGTGTTGGTGGTGGTGGTGGTTGTAGTGGTTGTGATGATGATGATAGTGGTGGTGGTGTTAATGGTAGTGGTGATGGTGGTTGTGATGGTGGTTGCAGTAGCGGTGGTGATGGCGATGGTGGTAGTGGTGGTGTGTGTTTTGTTGTTGGTGGTGGTGGGTGTTGGTCTTGGTGGTGGTACCAATGATGATGATGGTAGTGGGGCTCATGGTGGCGGTGATGATGATGATAAGTTGACGATGATGATTATCTCACTGATGACAATGATGATGATAATTGTGATGTCAACAATGATGATAACCCTGACAATGATGATAAGGATGCTGCTGACAATGATAAGACAAAACAAATGGCCAATCAAAATTCTCGTTTGATATATTAAATCCTACCTCTGTCGGTTTGTTTCACCCAAATTTTATTGAAATCTATTCATTAATTAGTAGTAGTAATTTAAAGGCTTCTGGGAAATTTTTGGAAAACCCAAAATAGGCGCCGAAAAGATAGACGAATCAAAATTTTGAATAGAAGTTCTGGAGACTGCACCCATAGGACAGTTCAGCCAAATTTTATATTAAAATCCGAAAATGGTTTAGGAGATACATATTAAAAGATTTCCAGATAATTTTCAGAAAATCCAAAATGGCTGGCAAAAAAATTGACCAATCCAAATTCTCACTTGATATGATGAGGCCTACCTCCATCGGAACGGGCAACTGCTAAAGAAATAGTAGCGTTTTAATCTTCTGGAAATTTTTCGGAAAATCCCAGATGGCCGCCTAAAAAATCAGCCCATAAAAATTCTGAATAGAAGTTCTAGAGCCTACTACCATAAGATCTTTCTAGCCAAATTTGGTTGAAATCGGCCACAGCGTTAAGGAGATGCGATTTGACGGATGGACGATGACAGACAAACGACAGATGGACGACCGCCATGGCATACGCTCACTTGGCCCAAACAGGCGAGCTAATAATAATGATGATGACAACAATGATGACGACAACGACGATGACATTAAGACCATATATACCTGTTTACAGCAGAGTCTGTACGGATGGTGCTAAGAGGAGAACGTAAATTCTTCAAGTCCCACACTTTGACCGTTCGATCATCACTGCCAGACACAACTTTGTCACCGCTAGCAAACACTGCAGTAGTGACCGGCCTGTAAAGAGACACAGATAAACACTGCAGTAGTGACTGGTTTGTAAGGAGACAGATAAACACTGTAGTAGTGACAAGTCTGTAAGGAGACACAGATAAACACTGAAGTAGTGACCAGTCTGTAAGGAGACACAAATAAACACTGCAGTAGTGACTGGTCTGTAAGGAGACACAGATAAACACTGTAGGGACCGGTCTGTAAGGAGACACAGATAAACACTGTAGTAGTGACCAGTCTGTAAGGAGACACAGATAAACACTGTAGGGACTAGTCTGTAAGGCGACACAGATAAACACTGTAGTAGTGACTGGTCTGTAAGGAGGCACAGATAAACACTTCAGTAGTGACCAGTCTGTAAGGAGATACAGATAACCACTGTAGGGAACAGTCTGTAAGGAGGCACAGATAAACACTTCACCAGTGACCAGTCTGTAAGGAGACACAGATAAACACTTCAGTAGTGACCAGTCCGTAAAGAGACACAGATAAACAGTGTAGTAGTGACCAGCCTGTAAGGAGGCACAGATACACACTGCAGTAGTGACCAGGCTGTAAGGAGACACCGATAAACAATGTAGGGACTGGTCTGTAAGGAGACTGAGATAAACACTGTAGTAGTGACTGGTCTGTAAGGAGGCACAGATAAACACTGCAGTAGTGACCGGTCTGTAAGGAGACACATATAAACACTGTAGGGACCAGTCTGTAAGGAGACACAGATAAACACTGTAGTAGTGACTGGTCTGTAAGGAGACACAGATAAACACTGTAGTAGTGACCAGTCTGTAAAGAGATAAAGATAAAGATAAAATATTTGAAAGCTCAGCACCTTTTTACAACTCAAAATGTGCTTGTTGGAACAGATAAAGTTTTAGTGAAAAACCTCTTAAAGTTCTCATGTATATAATATTGATATGAGATACAGTATGCCATTTCACTTGGCGGCTGCTTGTGTTATTCTAGCTTAATTTATTGTTCAGACAGGTTGAATTCTCTCATACAAGAGCATGGTGTCCCCATGGTAGATATTTGATGTGGATTGCCGAATTATGTCAATCTACTTATATCGAAAAATATATCAATTTAAATCAACGCAAGGATAATGGTGTCTATATAGCTTGTTTTCAATAATTGTATGATGTATAAAATTTTAATTAAAACGGGCTATTTGATAGATAAATTAATTGAACTTAATACACTAGTATGGCAGAGGCTAGCAGCCAACTAATATGGTGCCACACAGATATCAATATGATAATTTTACCCACTGATGTCAATATGTTAATAGAAAACTCGGATTTGTAACTCAAGTATCTGACGACATAATCAAATATGTCACATTAGGACTCAGGTCTCTAATTCCATTTAACAACCTAAAAATTATATTAATTTATATAGAATGAAATCATCATATGTTAAGATTTATTTCGTTTCATTACATCTAGGTAGGGCTGCATGGTCCGGGTTACAGTCATATCGGTTTCGATATGACTTTTCATAACGGTTTTAACCGAATCTCAGTTTTATGGATGACTTCTAAGAGGTATATGTCAAGAAATGTTGAAATACATTCTCTAACACGTCTAAAAAGTGATCGTTAATAACACGAAAATAGGACACTATTTTTCAGTACAAATTTGTGCTGCTTTACACATATGCTTAATGTACCCCATATAGAGCTTTGCGGGAGTGAGCTTGTTAACTGGGACTGCCTAAATATTAGGTATACTGTAATAATCATCGTTTATTACACCAAAATTAATCACAAATTTGACATTTCGTCACCATGAAAAATACAAATCACATGATTTGAGGAAATTAATAGATTCAATTTTGGTAGAGCGACATTTCGTCGCCATGACGAGTACTCGTCTGCGACTCACAGCCCGTGGTTTGGACTCGGAACTCAGAAATTACTGTTTATTATTATTGTGTGATGGTCACTGAGCACTGTACTTTATACCTGATCCGAGGAAGTTGGACTCGATCAGTTATCTCGCTCTCTTTCTCGCTGGTGTACGAGATCCCGCGAAAATATATAAATTGTGCGTGTTCAAGCAAACTCTTCCATGAATAGTTCAACCAATATATGTTAGAATTCTTTTCTAAATAGATTGATTGCATGACACGACTGTTATTATTAGCTTGTTAAATTCACATGTTTAGATACAATGGGGCAAAAAAACCCGATATTGCCGCTTTCAACAGCATATCAAATGTGTGTTAAAGTAAAGTCATGCGCATAAAACCATTCATTTCGTTAAAGATCATAAAACGTCATCCACAACGTAATTAGATAAACATTGTTCATTCGTAGGAAAATATTTATGTTACATATATATAGATTGGATACTTTTTGTCTTACTAGCCCATGAGAATGGGAATTGAATGATCAGCAGAAGCGGCCTAAATGATGTACATATTTCCCGGGTCTTACCATCAATCATTACTCATCATTCTTTTCACGATTGTCGCTGGTTAGCATTCTTCATTTTTACCATGATGATATGAAAAAGTGAAAATATGTTCATATTCGGTCTTTCGATATGTATATTTTATACGCAGTTTTTAAGTAGTCAATGCATGATATTGGTTTTTAAAATGGTATCAGTATATCGCACAGCCCTAAATCTAGGTACATAATTTTAACCTCTATAAGTAAACAATTTTAACAATTTTATTCTAAAGCATTCTGCTGGGAAGATGCACCTTTAAATTGTTTTATATGCACATGATTTCATTATTAACCATTATTCCGTCCCCAGCACCTTGATGCGCTCACAATGCTACTCATATTAATTCATTCATTAATCGTCAAGGGTTTTCAAGAAAATTGATATTTTTTCTGATTAAACATCTATTTGCAGGTCATGAAGACTTTTTTATAAATTTATTGAGCCAGTCATATGAGTGGTAAATTTTCAAAAATAGTGTCTTCCCTTTGCTTGAAAATGACCATTGGTCAACATGACTGCGGAAGCCATTTTGTCCGGATTGTCCGTTAAGGTATTAAGTTGACACCAGAGGGGTTAATAACCTGGACAAATATGACTTACTGTGTATGTCCCTGGAAGACCGACACTCGCATGGAGTAATCTCGCAAATCCCATAAGCGGAATGTTGTGTCTTTCGATGATGTCATAACCAGTCGTTGTGTGGGATGCGCACGAACATCCATCAAGTCTTGTTCATGGCCTGAAAAGTTGATACAGAAAACACAATTAGGTAAATCCCAAACAAGATTTAAATCTAGAACTAAGTAAAGAAACTCTCTGCTCATCTTATACTAGCTACTCACATGACAGATTATGACATCCATAAACGAGACATAATCAGGGACTGACCTACCCTCTGAAATCATGAACCAGTAAATCAGCCTATATTGGGATTTCATGAGACAAATATTTACCCTCTTAGCCAGTAAATTAACATATTTTGTGGTTTTATTAGCCAATGTTAAAGGGATACTAATCCTGTCTTAAATGGTGTATTTTACTGATAGATTATAGCACACGGATTCAGTTATAATTCATATCCTGTCTAGGATAGTAACAGATTCCAGTCAAATCAATTTCAAAATATCTAGCAGCTTTCTGAGCTATGGTTACATGAGCTTATTTTTCTGTTCACTATCTTAACCAGTAAATTAGCTTATTTGGGGATTTTATTAGCCAACAATGAGAATTATTCCCAATAACAAATTAGCGAGTGGGTAGGGCTGTCTCTGTGTTTTAGTTTGTACAATTTTGAAAACTGTGTAAGAAATGTTCTGTTCAGTAGGTCTGTCTATGATAATACATTAATAGATATGTTAGCTAATTATTTTTTTGTCTCTGTTACCGGTACCAGTTTATGGTTAAAATAGATTAAGTTTCATCGCAGCAGTAAGTCGAGGATATACTGTATTCTCTACAAGTCAGAAGCATTCCCATGCACGTGTTTGTGATGTGTCATGCCTAGAGGACAAAGCGTGAGGAAACCTGATAGCAGTAAGGAATACATGTTGTAAGTGATGCCTCTGCCCTGTAGGTGGGGCTTAGAATACACCTTCCGTATCCTCTGCGTGTCGTAAGAGGCGACTAAAGGAGGTAAGGGTGCGGTAACCCTGACAGAAACCTCGAGTGCTGAAGACGGAGGTTCCAGGCCGCACAGCGCACTAATAAACCATGGATCCATGCACTTAATGCTTATGATCATGTCGCTAGTCACTTACAGGACTGGCGGTATGATCAGCGAACGAAAAGAAGAAGAAGTGATGCCTCCATTCTTATACAATGCAGCTAGGAAATAACTTAAGATGTTTAAAAAAAACAACCAGAAACAGTACAATTTTGTTTTGTTGAATATTTTGAACATAATTGGATTGGAAGACATTGCTGCTTAGGGCAGCAATATCTTCTAATTCAGTTATGTTCAAAATATTCAACAATATCTTTTTATTTTGTCCATGAAACATGATAAGTTATTTCTGAGCTGTACTGTACTCATCATTACTATCCATGTAATGCAAACTACTATAAACATCCAAATATTGCATCATAAATTATAATAAATTTGTTTTAAATTTTAAATCAAAATTTTGTAACAATTTGGCCTTGGCAAGCAAACAAGAGGCCCAAGGGGCCTGTGTCGCTCACCTGGAACATTTACAACTCAACTAATCTTTATGGAGTTTTACATCAATCAGTGCCACTTCCAATGACTTTCAGTCAAATGGTTGATTTTGCAAAGGTTCTTTTGAACAATATTTAAGCAAAAATAGAAGACATCAGTACTAACAACAGAAATTGATGACATGCAGTCAAACTTGTATTAAGACACCCCTCAAGTGAGAATCAGAAGACAGCCTCTTATCGTAGCTGGTTTCTTAACCCTTTAATGGTCATGATTTTTCAGTAAAACAAAACTTTCAGGTTATGTCTATTTGCAGGCCAAGATATGGAGCAATTTGAAAATGTATCACTGGAATGACTGGCTCGATTATCGAGCCAGTCATTCCAGTGGTAAATTTCCAGAAATACTCATGCTGGCCTGCAAATAGACATTCCTCAAGGCCACTGCAGAGGCAGGTTTTCGCTGGTTTGACCATTAAAGGGCTAATAAAGTTTCAAATACATTGCTTAATTGCATTTAGCAAATGAAGAAAATAGTCTTTAAGGCAGGTGGTCTCTTAACCCTTTCACCCATAAATCCCGGAAAAAGTATATTCTTTATGATATAAAACTTATTTTGTTGAATATTTTGAAATTAATTTGACGCAAAGCCGTTGTGCCTTAGGCAACATTGGCCTTCCGTTAAACTAATTTAAGAACGGTTAATACAGATGGTCTTTATAGCAGGTTATAGCAGGAGTATATACCAAACCATCCTTTTAACACGTGTACATCTGGCTGAATGGCCAAGTTCGCGATGCTGCAGTTTATTTAAAAAATAATTTGACTGAGTCATAGCTGAATTAGGCAACAACAACTTTCAATGAATCAAATACATTTCAAAATATTTTAACAGTATAGGTATCAGAGTACACAATTCATATCTTAAATATTTAGGCAGCAGTTGCAGGGAAAAGGTTAACCTGTTAATTTAGTTTTTATCTATTATGGTAATAAAAGCTGTCATATGTCAATGGATGGCGGAAATAAAACTCCAATTGCACATTAATTAACCATTTAACCATTGAATTTAAGAAAAGTTCAATTTTCTCATAGAAAATGTCTATTTGCAGTCCATGACTATTCTTGAAAATTTACCACTTGAATGACTGGCTCGTTAAAAAGAGTCCGTCACTCCAATGGTAAAATTTTCAAAAATAGTCTTCATTTGGTCTGCAAATGGACATTTCTCAAGACCACTGCCGAAGCTGTTTTTGGCTGATATGATGGCTAAAGGGTTAACCGTTTTCCTAACCTAGCAAAATAGGTAAGATATTATGTCCTCTGTTATCGATAGCCAGGTGAGCTAATAATAATAAATTGATAAGAAGCGAATCTTATTAACGCATTTAACTGGAAATAATGCGCTAAGCTGTTGCTTAACAGCTGTTGCTGTCAATTGTATAACAACAACAGCCTATGACAATGGTCTTCAGCAATGGTGTTTACAAACTGTACACCAGCCTTTCTAATACTGGCTTTGTAACAATTAATCTCTAGACATTGGTGTGACAAGGGTTGAATAGTCATGCTGAAAACTGTTGCTGCACTTGACATCATCAGCAAAACCCTTTTGAAAATGTCTGTCACCATGCTACATGCTATCCAACAAAACTTGTGAATAACGCAATACTCAACTAAATTTATTGCTAGAATTAATTGGCTTTAACCCTTTAACCCTCAAATTTATTCAAGACAATTTAAATTTTCTCAAAGAAAATGTCCACTTGCAGACCAAGAGAAGACTATTTTTGAAAATTTATCACTGGAATGACTGGCTCGGATATCGAGCCAGTCATTCCAGTGGTAAATTTTCAAAAACCGTCTTCTTTTAGTCGGCAAATGGACATTTCTCACGACCACTGCAGAAGCCATTTTTGGCTGATATGAGTGTTAAAGTGTTAATGATGAATTAATTAAATAAATCTTTTAGAATCAGTATGTGAATATGGTACACTTCATCAGCTCACTACTTCACACGGTATTAATTTCATTTCAATCCTGAGAATTAGAGTTGTGGTTTTAAATTACAAGATTAAATGTTTTCCTATGCTGGTTAAATATCTAAGATATGTATTGTGTATGCTGACATATATGACTGAATATTTTGATATTTATTTGACAGAAAGTTGTTGCATTCTAAGGCAGCAATGACTTTCAGTCAAATTATTATTTTGAACTAGTGAGCAACTGCTGCTAAGTGAGTTTGGTCACTCTGTCAAATGATTACAAGGGTTTTAGAATGCAGTTAAACATGCTATAAAGACCACCTGTACTAAATGCCAATTTTACTACATGCCGCCAAGCCATTTATCTGATAGATTCAGAAATGGCATGGTTGAAATCAGTATACTCATAACCCTGTACTAAACAAATTTTTGCTTCACAATCCATCAGATAAAAAAATCCAATATGGCCACCAAACATGCTGTATTTTGATTGGCCCACTGCGGCCATGTTTTTTTAACGGATCAACTTCCCTTGAATAAACTTTAATGGCCCTTAATCCCTAATTAGATCTGACAAATTTTGATCCCTTCAGCGGTTCTGGAGAAGCTGTTTTGGCCGCCGAACCATTTGACCAATCAAGTTCCCTTGAACAAACTTGGTTCAGCTCTTGCCCTAGATCATATTTCATGGGGTTTGTTTCAATCCACCAAGCAGTTTCGGAGAAGATTTTTAAAGACGTTTAAAAAAATCGGCCAAAAATCAAGATGGACGCCAATTTCGTTTGAATAAATTTGAATCTCTACAACTTAAGGATGCTTCCTGCCAAATATAATTGAAATCGTCCCATAAGTTCTCGAAAAGTAGACATTTTAAATTTCCCATTGCTTTAGCATGGCAGCATTTGGCGGGAAAATGATCCAAGATGGCCACCAAACCGTTTATCCGACAGCTTTGAAAATTGCAAATTTGTGATCAGAATACCAAAAAAACTATATAAAATCAATTTCAGCCTCAAAATCCATCAAATAATAAAATCCAATATGGCCGCCAAACATGCTGTATTTTGATTGGCCGACTGCACCATGTTTTTTGACGGATTAACTTCCCTTGAACAAACTTTAATAGCCTTTAGTCCCTAATCATATCTGCTAAATTTCGGCCTGATCCCTTCAGCGGTTCTGGAGAAGTCGTTTTCGCTAAAACTAGGTCAACCAAAATGGCCGCTGAACCATTTGGCCAATCAAGTTCCCTTGAACAAACTTGGTTCAGCTCTTGCCCTAGATCATATTTCATGGGATTTGCTTCAATCCAACAAGCGGTTTCGGAGAAGAAGATTTTTAAAGACATTTCCTAAAATCGGCCGAAATCCAAATTGGCCGATCGGCTTCGTTTGAACAAACTTGGATCCCTATGCCCTAAGGATACTTCCTGCCAAAGATAACTTATATCGGCCTAGTGGTTCTTGAGAAGTCGTTTAAAGGAAAAAGTTGGTGGACGGACAGACGGACGCCGGACTGACGACAGACGGTCGCCATGGCATAAGCTCACTTGGCCATTCTCGCCTGGTGAGCTAACAATGGCAATGCTACATGGGAGATAACTTGTTGTTTGAAGAAACATCTTAAAACAGGAAAAGTTGTGTACCTTAGTAATAATCATCAATGACTCAATGATAGGTGTATATACATATATAATATAATACCTGTCAATGTGTTGATTTGTTCGCTTGTTTCTGCATCGTATAAAATGGCGGATCTATCCCATGATGCCGTGATGACATGGTTACCACCTGTCACCCAATCAGCAGCCACCACAACACCAACGTGGCCCGTGAGTTCTGTGAGCGGTATTTTCAGTGTGCTGGGCTCTAGAGCTGGGTCAACATCTAAAAGCAATTGAAGAATCCAGCATTATCTATGCCCCATACATCTTTAGCTAAGCTCCACAAAGACTTCGCCCGTGTTGAGATCGATCGTTCCCTGGACTCCCTGACTATCAATTTCCAGAAAACTATACAAGGAAGCTGTTGAGTATTTTTAAACTAATTTGATTGTGTATTATTGCTGTCTATGGCAGGAACAGCACCAGTCAAATTAGTTTCAAAATATCCAACAGCATGTTCATTAAATAGTAGACACATTTCTTACAACAATGCTTAGTCCGTCATCAATTAAGCGTTCGTGGCGAACTTAGCTCCGTCATTCATGACATAATTGATTATGACATCATCATACATGTCATACAGTTGATTATGACATCATATGATTGATGGATAAACTGGAATCCTCCATTGATTTTAACACTTTCATGGTCAAGCCGTCCAAAACCAGCCTCTGCAAAGGTCTCCAGGAATGTTCATTTCCAGGCCAAAACCAGCCTCTGCAAAGGTCTCCAGGAATGTTCATTTCCAGGCCAAAACCAGCCTCTGCAAAGGTCTCCAGGAATGTTCATTTCCAGGCCAAAACCAGCCTCTGCAAAGGTCTACAGGAATGTTCATTTCCAGTCCAAAACCAGCCTCTGCAAAGGTCTCCAGGAATGTTAATTTCTAGGCCAAAACCAGCCTCTGCAAAGGTCTCCAGGAATGTTCATTTCCAGGCCAAAACCAGCCTCTGCAAAGGTCTCCAGGAATGTTCATTTACAGGCCAAACCAGCCTCTGCAAAAGGTCTCCAGGAATGTTCATTTCCAGGCCAAAACCAGCCTCTGCAAAGGTCTCCAGGGATGTTCATTTACAGGCCAAAACCAGCCTCTGCAAAGGTCTCCAGGAATGTTCATTTCTAGGCCAAAATCAGCCTCTGCAAAGGTCTCCAGGAATGTTCATTTACAGGCCAAACCAGCCTCTGCAAAAGTCTCCAGGAATGTTCATTTCCAGGCTAAAACCAGCCTCTGCAAAGGTCTCCAGGAATGTTAATTTCCAGGCCAAAACCAGCCTCTGCAAAGATCTCCAGGAATGTTCATTTACAGGCCAAAACCAGCCTCTGCAAAGGTCTCCAGGAATGTTCATTTACAGGCCAAAACCAGCCTTTGCAAAGGTCTCCAGGAATGTTCATTTACAGGCCAAAACCAGTCTCTGCAAAGGTCTCCAGGAATGTTCATTTACAGGCCAAAACCAGTCTCTGCAAAGGGCTCCAGGAATGTTCATTTCCAGGCCAAAACCAGCCTCCGCAAAGGTCTCCAGGAATGTTCATTTCCAGGCCAAAACCAGCCTCCGCAAAGGTCTCCAGGAATGTTCATTTCCAGGCCAAAACCAGCCTCTGCAAAGGGCTCCAGGAATGTTAATTTCCAGGCCAAAACCAGCCTTTGCAAAGGTCTCCAGGAATGTTCATTTCCAGGCCAAAACCAGCCTCTGCAAAGGTCTCCAGGGATGTTCATTTACAGGCCAAAACCAGCCTCTGCAAAGGTCTCCAGGTATGTTCATTTCTAGGCCAAAATCAGCCTCTGCAAAAGGTCTCCAGGAATGTTCATTTACAGGCCAAACCAGCCTCTGCAAAGGTCTCCAGGAATGTTCATTTCCAGGCTAAAACCAGCCTCTGCAAAGGTCTCCAGGAATGTTAATTTCCAGGCCAAAACCAGCCTCTGCAAAGATCTCCAGGAATGTTCATTTACAGGCCAAAACCAGCCTCTGCAAAGGTCTCCAGGAATGTTCATTTACAGGCCAAAACCAGCCTTTGCAAAGGTCTCCAGGAATGTTCATTTACAGGCCAAAACCAGTCTCTGCAAAGGTCTCCAGGAATGTTCATTTACAGGCCAAAACCAGTCTCTGCAAAGGGCTCCAGGAATGTTCATTTCCAGGCCAAAACCAGCCTCCGCAAAGGTCTCCAGGAATGTTCATTTCCAGGCCAAAACCAGCCTCCGCAAAGGTCTCCAGGAATGTTCATTTCCAGGCCAAAACCAGCCTCTGCAAAGGGCTCCAGGAATGTTAATTTCCAGGCCAAAACCAGCCTTTGCAAAGGTCTCCAGGAATGTTAATTTCCAGGCCAAAACCAGCCTCTGCAAAGGTCTCCAGGAATGTTCATTTCCAGGCCAAAACCAGCCTCTGCAAAGGTCTCCAGGAATGTTCATTTACAGGCCAAAACCAGCCTCTGCAAAAGGTCTCCAGGAATGTTCATTTCCAGGCGAAAACCAGCCTCTGCAAAGGTCTCCAGGAATGTTCATTTACAGGCCAAAACCAGCCTCTGCAAAGGTCTCCAGGAATGTTCATTTACAGGCCAAAACCAGCCTCTGCAAAGGTCTCCAGGAATGTTCATTTACAGGCCAAAACCAGCCTCTGCAAAGGTTTCCAGGAATCTTCATTTCCAGGCCAAAACCAGTCTCTGCAAAGGTCTCCAGGAATGTTCATTTCCAGGCCAAAACCAGCCTCTGGAAAGGGCTCCAGGAATGTTCATTTCCAGGCCAAAACCAGCCTTTGCAAAGGTCTCCAGGAATGTTAATTTCCAGGCCAAAACCAGCCTTTGCAAAGGTCTCCAGGAATGTTAATTTCCAGGCTAAAACCAGCCTCTGCAAAGGTCTCCAGGAATGTTCATTTCCAGGCCAAAACCAGCCTCTGCAAAGGTCTCCAGGAATGTTCATTTCCAGGCCAAAACCAGCCTCTGCAAAGGTCTCCAGGAATGTTCATTTCCAGGCCAAAACCAGCCTCTGCAAAGGTCTCCAGGAATGTTCATTTCCAGGCCAAACCAAGCCTCTGCAAAGGTCTCCAGGAAGGTTCATTTACAGGCCAAAACCAGCCTCTGCAAAAGGTCTCCAGGAATGTTCATTTACAGGCCAAAACCAGCCTTTGCAAAGGTCTCCAGGAATGTTCATTTACAGGCCAAAACCAGTCTCTGCAAAGGTCTCCAGGAATGTTCATTTACAGGCCAAAACCAGCCTCTGCAAAGGTCTCCAGGAATGTTCATTTACAGGCCAAAACCAGCCTCTGCAAAGGTTTCCAGGAATCTTCATTTCCAGGCCAAAACCAGTCTCTGCAAAGGTCTCCAGGAATGTTCATTTCCAGGCCAAAACCAGCCTCTGGAAAGGGCTCCAGGAATGTTCATTTCCAGGCCAAAACCAGCCTTTGCAAAGGTCTCCAGGAATGTTAATTTCCAGGC